>ML682016.1:2419274-2522468 GCA_007922195.1 Podocnemis expansa | reverse complement strand
ACTGCATTGCAGCTGGCGTTGCGGCAGTCACAAAAGCAGGGTTAGATGATGGTGGTAGACCATGCTCTGCCTAGACCATTAGTCCAACTTGAGCACTATGTGTGAGCATGCCACCCCACTCCCACCCAGCTGCACAGTGTCGCAGACCAATGCGCTGTGTAGGTGTGTTAACCATGCAGCGCAAGAGGCTGATGCAGGCCATGAGCCTGTTCCATGTGACCCACAAGCCAAGCATCTTCCATCCGCTCTGTGCCAGCACTTGGTGGGATGACATTTTCTTCCCTCACAGCAAGCACCTGGTCTTACATACCCAGCACCCCACAATGCCACGAGAACACCAGGGCTCATGGCAGCCTGGGCATGCAGGCCAACATGCTGCCCCCCCACTTGCATGCCCTAACGGGGGGGGGGGGGGGGGGGGGGGTATCATGCAGAGCAGTTTCTCACACACACACACACACACACACACACACACACACACACCCCCACACACACACACACCCCCACCCCCGCTGCCATTCCGCATGAGACCACTAGCATGTTGCTTTAATGGCATGACTTGTTCTCTTGGAGTACATTTAAGTAACACGCCAGCCGCCATACCAAATGTTTGTTGCTTTAGTGTAAAGTAGTCACTGTGACTGGGTAGTGTAGTTGGCTGGGCCAATGGGGTTATTTAGTGGCTGTGACCAGCCATGATGCCCACACTGTTACTTGTGGTGTCGCCCACTGGACAATTAAACCTACCTCTTTTTTGCCATTAAACCCTGCCTTGGCCTAGCCTCAGCTGTGTGAGTTAAAGTGGCCAGCAACACAAACCACCATTGCACGGATGACATGGCAAGCAGATTGTGCACACAGTATGAGCATGGGCAAATGCCTGTTTGGCTTTAATTGGTATGACTGTTCACTTCTGGCACTAGTTAACTGCAGCTCCTGGCCCCACTGACAGAAGGGAGTCTAAATTGTAGTAGGTCCTGACTATGTCTTTCTTATGCGCTTCCTTACACTGACATGGGGCGCTGATTAGCTAAAAGAGGCCCACTGGAAAAGGCTGGTGTTCAAGTTCTCTTTCCTCCTACCCATTTAAAAAAAAAAGCAAGCACTAGTCTCCAAGGTGCATTAAAAATGCACGCCACAGACTAGGGATGTGGTCATACAGCAGTCTTAGTTCGAAACAACAGAGGTTGTTTCGAAATAAGAAAGGCCATGTTCACATGACACACCATTCTTTCGAAACAATGGGTTCTGTTGTTTCAAAACAACGGCATTGTTTCATAACACCTTAAACCTCATGTGGGGACGAAACAACGTTGTTTCGCAACAATTGTTTCAAAACAATGCCGTCCAAAAATGTTGTTTCAAAACAACGGTGACTCGTTTCAAAATAACTGTTGTCTGAACATGCTATTTCACTTTGAGCTTTTTTTCCTTAATTCAAATTAACAAACTGTTAATTTGAATTAATTTATTTCAAAATAAGGCATTATTTCGCTACAACTTCTATGGAAACAACTTGTATCAAAATAACCCCCTTTGTGTGAACATAGCCTAGAAGTGATGGTTGATGGTTGCAGTTTTTGAATAGAACTGGGCACTCAATTCCCATAACCCACCAAGAAAGCCTTGGCTACCTCTTCTGGTGTGAGGCTGGGGTTTGCAGCCAGGCAACTCTAGCACAACATTGCCTTCTGCTAGCAAGTGCTCACACATGCTCATGCCTGTCTGTCCATGGACATATGGTTACGTTAACTCCCAGTCACAGTTTGACACCAGCGCTTGTCCCTATGCCCTTTGCTCCACGAATGTATCCCTTAGCCAAGCTCGCTGGGCACTTAAGGGGCTACTCAGCCGTTTGAGGAGCTGATCCACGTTGCAGAGCAGACGGAGGCATGGCTGCCAGCCTAACAGGAGCTGAAAGCTGCCCACCAGCAGGTTGAGCAGGGGCTGTGGAGGGTCGCGCTCAGGCTGCTTGAGCGGATGCTCAACGTCATGGAGCAGCAGATGCAGGCCCTGGAGCGCCTGGCGGAGCAGCTGTGCCCTCCTCACCGGCAGCCCAGGACACAGGGTGGATAGCTGCAGGCCCGGGCCCCACCTACCTGTGGCTGCTAGCACTGGCCCCTCACAACCCTTCTGGCGCTCTCAAACCCCCTTCTTCCCCCCAGAGCCCCACCTCTCAAAGTTCCCCCCCACGTCCCCCTGTCAATAAAATCCATGTAGACCATTATATTGTGTCTTGTGTGTTTTATTGGTGTGGGGACAGGGGTAGATGGCTGGGTAAGGGGCAGGCATGGGTGTGTGCTGGAGGTGAGGTGACACTTATGGGGCTGCGGCCTGGTAGCCCACCTCTTCAGCACAACCCAGATGACCAGTGCTCACCCCTGGGCCCGCTGGGTCCAGGGCAGGGTGTTGTCAGGATGCTCATAGTCTCCAGTGAGCCACTTGGCCTCAGCCTTCCAGACATGGGGGACCCTTCCCTCCCCCAACACGCAGCTCACAGAGGTTGTGGAGACAACACGTGCTGACCACCTCTGGGACACAGCGCTCGCCGAGCAGCAGGTGGGTCAGGCAAGCTCTGCAGTGTGCTTTCAGATGTCCAAACACACGCTCGACCCCTGTGCTGCAGCAATGGAGCCTCTGGTCGAAGAGGTGCGATGGCATCCCTGTGGCCCATGTATAGAGTTACCAGATGTCAGGCAAAAGGAGGACATCTCCTTTTTACCTTCACATCCTCCAGCTGGCAGCTGTTTTAAAAATACATGATTTTGTCTGGCTTTTTATTTCCAGGGATTAAAGTATGCTGGAACACCCTGGAACACCCTATTTTTAGGGGGAATCATTCGAGGACCCCTTAAAACAGAAGACTATTACATTAATACTATGTTTTCTCCATGTGTCCTCTGATGTCCTCCTTTTCCTACTTCCCTGTCCTGCTTTTCATGCTTTGCTATGTGATAAACCTACCCCTGTATGGCTTCATGAGCTGGGGCAGCAAGGGGTAGGTAGGTGGCATCCCCCAGGATCAGGACAGGGACCTGCACATTCCCAAGGGTGATGCTGTGCTCAAGGAAGAAGGTGCCTGCCTGCACGCACCTGTACAGGGTAGAGTTGTGCAGGATGCAGCCATCACGCACCGTCCCTGGCCAGTCCACATAGATGTTGCAGAAGATCCCACTGTGGTCCACAAGGGGCCTGCAGGACCACAGAGTAATATCCCTTCCAGTTGACATAGTTTGTGGCCAGTGGTCTGGGGTTTGGATGGGGATGTGCGTGGTGTCCACAATGCCCCCACAGTTGGGGAAGCCACGGCCATCAAGAAGTTCATGCAGGTTGCCTGGGGTGATGGAGGTGGGCTAGCAGGACCTGGTTGGTTGCCCTGCACACTGGCATGAGGGTGGGCCCCATGGTGGCCTTCCTAATACCAAAGTGCTGGGCCATGAACCAGTAGGAGTCCAGGGTGGCCAGCTTCCACACTGTAATGGCCACTTGCTTGTCTACAGGCAGGGTGGATCATAGTTGGGTGTTCATGTTCTGCAGAAGTGGAGCCAGCTCATGGACCAGCTCAAGGAAGGTCCACTTGATCATCCTAAAGTTCTGCAGGAAGTTTGTCATCCTAGGTGGTGAGGATGATCCACTCCCACCAATCGCTGCTGGACATGCATGCCCAGAGGCGACAGGGCACAGAGTGCAGCGTGGTGAGCGTGGCAGATTGCAGAGGCAGCAAGATAGGGGGCAGGCTGTCATCTGCCTCTGTACGGTCAGGGTGCCAGAGAAGCCTGCTCCACAGCAGAAGCAGCCTTCCCAGTACCTGGCAGGTGTCGTGGAGCTGCCTGACAAAGCGCAGAAGAGTCTGGTGCATGACCTGCTCAGGGCTTCATGTTGCCAAGCACAATGGGGCAGATGCTGAGCTCACTTCTTTTAAAGGGGTGGGCAGGGACCTTCCCCAGTGCCATGTTGGTGCACTTGCCACAATGCACCCCTCCTAGGTCAACTAGCCCAAGCTGACCAAAGAGCCTAGTGTAGACTCTCTAGGCCAACTTAAAGAAGTCTGCTTTAAGTTGACTTAAGAATCTAGTGTAGATTAAGTCAACTTAATAAGGTCGACAAAGTTGACTTAACAAAATCAACTTAACTTTGTGAGTGTAGACATAGCCATGGAGAGAAGTCAACTGGAGATTTGACCTACTGCCACTGCTTTCTATTTCTGAGCCTTTGTGCAACATTGAATGTGTTGGCTAATGTCTTGGACAAAATGCCCCACAGTGAATTTAAACGGATTTAGTTAAACCAGCATGAACTCTATTTCACTATAAAAGCAGTATGCTTCCTCCTTTACTAAAACTAAACCAGAATGTTTGAGTGTCCACACCTGGACTCTGCCTCAGTTTAAATCAATTTTTCAGGAATACTTGGGTTAAAATAAGTTCCAAAGGGGTGGCCCCATTAGCCTACTTCAGCAAAACAAACAGGAAGTCCTGTGGCACTTTTAAAGACCAACATTTATTTATTGGATGAGCTTTCATGGGAGAAAATCCCACTTCATCAGATGCTGGAAGATGGGCAAAAAATACATTAGTTATTCTTTAGCAGCTACTGGCCTCCTTTTTTATTTTGCCAAACTAGACTAACATGGCTACCCCTTTAGAACTTTGACTTAAGAGTTCCTGATAAATTGATTTAGTTAAACTGATGCAAAGCAAATTTGCTCATGTAGCTCACATCTCAAGCTGCTCACACATGGGAAGGGGAGGAAGGAGCAGTGTACTGCACTGCTGCGATCCACAGCCAAAAATCAACATGGCCATCCTCAACACCAGGCATCTAACTTCGGTCACTCGACATGTGAGGCCAGCAGAACTAGAGGCACCTTTTTATGCTGACCCCAGCAGGGGTGAGGAGGCGGATGACTTGTGTGGAAGCTTACAAAAAACATAGGGCTGTTAGTAAAGGACTTGAGGCTACACTCCAGGGGGACAGGTTCATGCCTGAGTAGGGGTTACCTTGTTTGAATCCCGAGACAGGCACCAAAGCCCTGCTGATGGCCCCTCCCTGGGACACAGGAGATGAACCTTAGCAGCCATGGCAGTTTATCTACCATAATCCATGTTTAGCCAGGCGAAAGCCCCATCCTCGGTTCTGCCCAGTCTCATTTTAACAGAAAGCTTCTGCCTCTGACCCCCTCCAACCTCTGCCTCGGCCTGTGTGTTCCTAGTGAAGGAAGCGAAGTGGACAGACTCATTTTTACCATGCAGCACTGGCTATCAGTTGCAGCTTCTAACCCCAGCTTGACAGTCTCACTTAATAGACATTGTGGACTTAACACATGTAGCAATAAGAACATATCAGTGTTTAGGCCAGGCTGTGCCATGGTAAATCTCAGAGCATATGCAAATACAGAGATGGGGGGACACTGTGTTGAGACCCATCCAAAGATCACAAGTACATTAGCCATCTTATGAGAAAACAAGCTCTGCCAAGCAAAACAATTTTGGTTCGCCCTTCAGTGGCTGCTAAGAGCATGGATCTGAATCAACGAGTGACTGAAAAAAACCCAGCACCCTTCACACAGCAGATCTGGCCTCCTGTGTGCATGAGAGTTCCTTGTTTAAGCACATTAAGACCAAAGACATCAGTCAAAACACACGCTTAAGTGAGCAGAAACTAACTTTTGCTGCATCTAGTCCCTGCAGAGCCTGAACAGACAGCTGGGAGCAAGCAGAGGATTCTCTTCCATATTGAAATGCAGAGACCAGTCAGATTGATGCACAGTCATTTACGCTGGTGCCACAGCTCCGGGCATACAGAGGCTTGCAGAACCTTTATTAATGCTGGTTGTAGGAGAGGGAAAGTGTAGAATGACAGATCCTAAGCTGAGTTTGCAGTTGAAAAGAGACATCTCTGCTCACTGACTCAGGAAAGCACAAAAGCATGGCCTTAGTTTTCACTGAAACCTATGGAACTGAAGCACATACATAAACACCCTCCTAAACAGAGATCGATTCAAACATGTGCACACTTCCCTGAAGTAGGACCGAACAGACAACAGGGGACCAAGTAGTCAGAGACCAGCAATCGGAGACACTGAGGCAACCATTTTTACCATCACTTTGCAGAACATGCCAGCTTTCCCTGCATCGCAGAGACGTTATGGAGCATCTCCCCGTTCCACATATGAAGGGCTACCATGACGACACAAAAACACACACAAAGAAAGATGCTTTGTTTTTTCCAACTGATTTTTTTTTTTTTTTATGAAAAACAGTCACACAGAATTCTCCAACAAACATAATGCCAAAAAGAAAAATTAAAAGCAAAACCAGAAAACAAAAGACAAAAACCTGGCTCTCCTTTCCTCTCGATTGTCTGAAAAATCCTTGTGTTCCATAGAAGGCATTGGGCAGTAAGTGCTTTCTATTTAACATTAGCATAAAATCTCTCTCTCTTTCTCTCTTTAAAATTTGCTCACGCAATTAGCTTCTATAAGTCCAGTACACTTTGTGTGTGGCTGCTTGTGTGTGCCTGTTCCCACATCATTTACATTCACAATCCAACTGGAAATAAAAAATAATATTCTAAACGTCAGACTGTGTTCTCTCTCTTTTTTTTTTTTATAGTTTCATAATTTTTTCACAGTTTTAAAAAGTTTATATTTTTATATATATATTTATATTTATAATTAAAAAGTTGAATCCATTTAAAGACTTATAATACAGAAGGGTTTCAAGAGTCTTTTGGTACATTAAAACTGTACAGTTTAGAAACATTAATATCCACCAAGTCTTGGTGAGCCACGGACTGGAGCAGAGGTGGCAGGAGTTAAGCACCATTGTGGTTCTTTTAAAGTATGAGGGATCGTCTTTTAGGGAATCCCCCTCTGCCCTTCCCAAAGGCTGCAAGTCTCTAGTTTTCAGACAGTACCACGGCAGATAGTTAAAAAAAATCTGTCCTTGTACGTATCTCTCCCCTGGAGCTCCGGGTAGGTCGCCCTTCTCCGATTCATGCTGAAACAATCTCGGTGTCCTAGAAACGTGTAGTGCGAAGCGGCTAGTTGCAAAGATCAGTGCATCTCTTGAGATTTCAGTTAAGTGCAAGGACGTTGCGCCGTTCTAGTATTCTGCACCCCACCCCTGAGAGCCAGGACCGTGCACTGGGGGGGCCGGACTGCAAACCTGACTCCCTGAAGTAGGGGCTTGAAGGCAAGTGGCAGAGCTGAAGGCTCAGGCCAGTGAAAGATTGAACGAGACGGGTGGGTCAGCTTCATGGAAGAGGGAGACAGAGTCCGCTCTCAGTTAACCAAAGGGTGACTGTCCACGTGGACCCACCATGCAGCATGTTTAGTCCCACCTCATTCCAGCTGGCATCTTGGTTCTGGCCCCTGCACTGGCGGAAATACATTCTGCGTCTCCTGCATGGACACCACCGGGAGCAGTTCTCATCCCTTTGAGCAGGGAGTTGTTTGTACGTCTGCTTGAACTCCGGGTCCTCGCGCCCAGGGAGAATGCAGCCCACCAGGTCAACGTGAAATCTGAAGTGCTGCTCCTGTGCGAAATAGCAGGGAGGGCCTGAGGCCTTCTTCCCCCTGCAAGAAGTGGCTCTCTCATTTCTGAGGAGGCTACAGCAACTTCCCCACTCATTTCAGCCCCTGAAGGGAGATTTTTGTTCATTATACTCCCTCCCTCTTGGATGACAGCACTCCCCTTTCCTTCCTGTCCTCCCATTACTGACTTTTATTTTACATTCTGGGTGAATCTACTGACAATCGATTTGTTCGGGCAGAGGTCACGTGAATGCAGGTTTTGAGATTCTGTTTTCCCCGACTTCTCTTTGCCCAGAAGGGGCATCGATCAATAGCTTTGGGTCCAAGTGACTCCATGCCAGCTTGGCTCTCCACGTGCATTCTCTCTCCTTTAGGGAGCAGACAGCAGACTTAAAGGACAGGAAGCGGATTAACGGCGTGCCTGGTTGTTCAAGATGCGGTGAGACACTGTTCCTTTCTCCTCCACCTCCTGCTTTCCAGAAAGTTAACAAGGAAGGAGATACAAGGAAGGATGTGCAGATGCCCTGAAGGCTAGTAGGTGTTCTTAATCTAGACAAGGCCATCCTCTGAATTCAAACCACACAAAAGAAGCCTCCTTTGCTAGGGCTTCTGTTTTGATCATATTCTGCTGGTGCAGGGACCTGAGAATCATTGACTCTCCAGGAGCAGAAAGAGGAAGGAAGAAGCTGGTTAATTTTGTCATAAAAACCACCCTATTCAACCAGAAAAGAATGAGTCCCATCTCCAATGCCAACCCAAAGCCATCTTCAGACAGTCCTGTGGTTGCTTCTCTTTGCACCCTATTTCCTCTCTTCTCCTTTCGAAGACCTGTCCATAGTGACACGCAGAAGTCACAAGCAGTAAAGAAATAAATCATGTCGTCTGAACAGGCTTATCCTCAGATTCACTACACTCCTCTTCCAAAGGGAAACTGGAACTCGCCACACGGATGGCCCACGCCATTGAATTCCCTATTCTTAGGCAGTCAGCAGATGACTGGGACGCCATCTGTATTGAAAATCATGCCTGTCGTGGGCTCGTATGTGCCTGCTAGGTAGTACAGATCCTCACTATCCTGGTATTTCTTAGTCTTTAGCATCTGCTCATACTGGTCCAGACCAACCACCAGACACTTATGAGAAATGGTCTGGACATCATTTTCATCCACGTGAGAGGACTGGTACAGAGCTCGCTGGATTGGGGGAGGAGACAGAGAGAAAACAAGCCATCAGTTGACACTTACACCACTAGGCAACAAACCCCTCCCTGCAGATTAGGTGCCCTGTGCCACAGGAGGACCCAAGAGCTACTGCTAGGGTGAAAATGATGGGAAATGCCTGAAGGCGATACCCTGAGGTTTATTTGCCCCACACTGAAACAGGCCATTGAATGGCATTTGGGAAGACACTCCCCCACCCTCCAGTTTCAATCAAATACGGTGACTCCGTCACCATCCTGCATGTTTCTCAGACTTCCTGTGAGCTGCAGAATCCGGCCACATTTTATCAGAATTTAAATGAAATAAAACAAAGAGGGACCTGAAAGACAGCCCTGGCACCAACCACCACTAAATTGTGGTGATGATCATTGCAAGTTCCTTCCCCTCTGTAAGACACTGGATTTTGGGGCTGATGCTGATCTCTTGAAAGAACTGGACCAGATCAGATAGCTCTTTGCCTCATTAGTACGTGTTGCTCCACTTACAAGATCAGAGGACTCAACACCAGATCACATAACCTTTTGCCATCTACACCCCCATCTTACCTCCATGAAGTCCTTCCTCTGGTTGGATGCCTGCAGAGCAGTAGACAGGCTCCGCCCAGATTTCTGATCCCAACGCTAGACCAAAAACATCCACCAGAAAAAATGGAGAAGGGAAGTTAAAAGAAAGCTATTTAGTACCTTTCAAATGCTCTTCTCTCACTGAATAAGGATACATATCCCCACAGCCTTCATCTACCCTTGAACTGTCAACAAAAATACAGCCTAATCTTTAGGGTGCCCAAGGAACCGCGACTCCCAGTGATGTCAGTGGGGGCTATAGGTGCTCAACACCTCTGAATATCAGACCCACATAGCCTTCCCGTATCCCATGGGCTTCCTCTTACCCTTACATGCCTGGAATAGGTTATTTTGCCATAGGCATCACCAGACAACCATAAGTTTGATGAGCTCATGCAAAATGCTGCTGTTCAGGTTTCCAAGTGGTATCTTAGAAGTATAAAAGCCAAGTGGCTTTAGAAACCTTGGCCATGTCCATCCCCCTGATGGCCTTGCTTGCACAGAACTGACATGTCCACCCTTTACTGGCCACATATAGACCAAATTACCTCTTGCTCTTAAGAAAAGTCACTTCACCACCCTCCTTCCCCACCCCACCCCGATGAAGGTGTTAGAAGCACATGGCCAAGGTGAGCAGCATTCAGTTGACATACCTTGCCTTCGTTGAGCTTTTTCCCAGGGTTGGTTTCTTCTGGGTGATAGAACCACTTGACCCTGACTACCATGTTGTTCCCCCAGGACTCCCACATGCTCTGGATCCGGCCAATGTAGGGTAAGTTGGGCCGGCCAGCTGACAAGAAGACAGCGCAGTCTCCAATTCGGATGATTTCCTTGCCACGGACAATGGCCTTGTAGAACAGTTTCCTGGCCTTCCCTTTCATTCCTCGTCTCTGTGAAATGAGGAGCATGAAGCTGTGTGAACAGAGTATTATTAGGTTCAATCCCCCCTTCCCTTTCATATCTCTGGGACACTTGCTGTCTCTCGTTGGGACACCCAACAGTACGGCAGAGGACACCTCTACAGTGAGAGGTTCTGGATGAGACGTGTCGCCCACCTTTTAAAACTCCCGACTTGCAAACAAAGAGAATGGCAGTGACGGGAGGCATTTATCCCCTTCCAGCCAGAGTGCAAGTAACACACAGCTGCATGTCACAAACAAAGAGGGGTTAAAGTGTGATCAAAGAAGCCCGGAGTGAGAAGGGAACAGGGCACATACAATGACCTGATTACAGTGGGGTGGCTGCTTCCCCCAGAAACTACCAAATGAAGCCAAACCTCAAGATCGCAATACACCAAAAGCTAGTGTGTCTGTGGGTGAGGGTCTGTGACCTGCCTAGTGTAGGGAGTCTAGGTGATAATATGGTCCCTTCTGACCTTAGTGTCTCTATTTATGGTTTGGGTGCAGCACAGTGCCCTGGATAGAGCAGTGCCTCTTTCCCGATGTCTTTTCTAAATCTGTCCCAAACATTCACTTCTGGCCCTTGGCCTGCATGGTGTACCCCAGTAATGAACACACTAAGCTCACCACCGGCACTGAGGACTGCTTTGCCCACCATGAAATGGGTGGAGAGGAGGGGATGAAATGTGTGGTTTGGAGGGTAGAAAGCTGATGGGAAATTATAAAAGCACAGGCATGGGGAGCCAAAAGAACTACCTGTAGGGCTGTGCTCACCTGGGTGGGTTTTCCAAACCATTTCCAAAGCTGCCGTGCAGGGAGGAAGGCGGCAATCTTGGGTCTGTTTTCCACTGAAGGCAGCCTCTGCCGCTTGGCAAGCTCCTTGGTCGTGGGCAGATGGATCCCCTCGCGCTTTTTGGGCCTGTTCTTGTTGCTGCTCTGCTGTTGCTTCTGCTGCTGCTGCTGCTGCTGCTGCTTCTGGCCCTGAGGGTGCGAAGACACCCGGGATTTCCCTGCCTGCTTGGTCTGCTTTGGAGGGAGAGCCTGCTGGACCGAAGAGCTCGGCTGGGCATCAGCCACCTCCTCATCTGAGCTACAAGAGGAGTCTTCATCTGTGGTGGAAGAGGAGGAGGAACTGGAGCTTGAGGATGACGAGGTGGATGATGCTGACGATGAGGAGGACGAGGAGGAGGAGGAAGAAGAGCTGCTACTGCTGGAAGAGGAGGAGGACGAGGAGGAATTGGAGGAAGACAGAGGCGTTGATGCCCTGGAGCTAGTTGAGCTGCTGTCCTGAGCTTCCCCTCTATTCTTCTCAGCTTCCTCTTCACCCTCGGACTCTGAGCTGCTGCCGCTGCTGTCGGACTCCTCAGCCACTGCTGTAGATGTGGTTTTGACTTCTTGCTCCTTACCTCCAAAAGCAGCAGCTGAGGAGTCGCCCTCTGTTGCTTTCACTCTTGAAGATTTCTGCTTGACGTCAGCACCCAGTGTAGCTGGGTACCCCAGTCCCAGGACGTTCTTGCCATCCCTCCTGCTGCCCAGGTTCGAATCCTCCAGCATCCTCATAGCCTCCTTTGTTTTCTTGGTCTTTGGAGACATTACACCTTCGTGGTCCAGCTTGATGAGGATTTCATTGTCCAACTGCTTTCTCTGAGCCTTGGCTGCTGAGCCAAACTCCTGTGATTCCTCTGCAGCCCTTCCCTTCTTGGCTTTGCTTTTCCCAGAGGGGTTGTCACTGGAGCTAAAGGATCCCAGCGTCGGTGGGTGCTCGCTGTAGGACTCCGTCCCAAGAACACTGCTGAACACGGGAGGCTGAAAAGTAGGCTGAGGTGGGCTATGTAGTTTAGCAGAGATCTTCACTTTGCTGGCTTTGTTTCGTTTTTCCTCGGCAGGTGTGGAAGTTCCTCCTGCTGGATTCTGCTGGCTTTTCCTTGACCCCTTGGCATTCTGCTTGCCAAGGCAGACTGTCTTCTCTGGAGCAGGCGGGAGACTTGCTGAAGAATCTCCCTGGTTGGTCTCTTCCGGCAGGACTTCTTCTGGAAAGGAACGGAAAGCAAATAAACAGACACAAATATCACCCATATGACATTCTCAGTAAGCCAGGATGAACTCTCTCAAGTCGCAACAGCTGCCAAATATCCGCTGCACGTAACACAAGAGGAGAAGGGAATTGAAAAATTTCTTCTATTCCTTCATAGCTTGCTTTTCCCCCTTACTGCTCACACCAGCAAGCGACCATCTCAACAATGCTTTTTCCTGAGATGTAATAAATAATACAGGCCAGCCTGTCAAGAGTCTAACACCAATGAACACCTGAACAGCAGAATGACACTCACTGTTTGTTGCCTCTGTCACAAACCAAGCACAAACCTGACCTCTCTGATCTATGGCAGACCTGCTGCTGCCAAAATTATCTTGCCTTAAAAGAAAATCAAGGTGAGACAGTGACTCATTCAGTTGTACAGCAGAACACAAGGTGGCATGTTGACTTTTGTGTGACTTGAGTGTGAGCCAGACTCACAGTACTTCTCATGCTAGCTGTGTCCTTAGTCTCTAGGGCAGTGGTTCCCAATCTGTGGCTCAAGGGCCAGAAGTGGCCTGCAGCTCCCTGCCTGCTAGCTGCAGAAAGGAGTCACTGCCTAAGGACTCAGGCAGAGCACATTTCTGCAGGACTAAAAGATCACGGAAAGCTCCTTGCTGCAGCCAAGAGGACTTGAGATCAGCGCTCCCCTCCCCCTGTCTGTAGCAGGGAGCATGGCAAAGTGCTCGACCTAGTCGTACAGGGGCTGAGGTCCCTGCTGGAGCCAGGGAGAGGGGAGCACTGATCTTCTCACCCCCCAAGCTGAAAAATGAGCCACTGCCTAGGGACCAAGCTGGAGCGCACAGGGCTACAGGATGCAGCCAGGGAGACAGGTGATCAGTGAGGAGGCAGCTTCCTTGCTGAACATCTTCCATCTGGCTGCAGTGGGCAGGGAGGCAGGAGCTGCTGGCAGAGACAGGTGGCCTTTAGGGCTGTAAAAACGCCACCTGTGGCCCTCAAGCCAAACAGGTTTGGGTACCAGTGCAATGGAGACTACAGCAGGAATTACCTGGGCCACTAGCTACAGACACATCAGGAGGCTACTCACTCTCCTAGCTGTCGGGAGAGTGCTGTGTCCATCAGGAGATGGAGCAGCTGCAACAACCAAACTTCTTGCCCTCCTCTGCAAGCTTGGACCTTACCGCTGGCTCTGCCCCCCTATGGATTCAGCGCTCTCCTTGCAGCTAGGAACCCCAACTGCCTCCCAAAAGGCCTGCAGCCAGCGCCCAAGATTCACGCCTGTGAATACTGAGACAACAGGGTAGTTTCCAAACCTTGTTGGCAGCACTGAACTCAATAGCCCAGGCTAGGGAATCACGAGCTGGCTAACTGAAACCAGTCCCACGAACAAACACCCGGGAGGAAGCAAAATTCAACAGTTGCTTGATGCTTTTCCTCCAGTGTCTGTCACCATGCTCTCTCTTCTAAGGAAGGATGATGAGGGTCCAGAAGCAGAGATCAGATGGAAAGCTGGACTTGCAGAGGTTGGAGGCATTTACAGAATCATCCTAACAGGACAAGGGATGCTACCTGACCAGATTTAATAGTGAGTGCAAGGACTGGCTGAATTCCACATTAGAACAAGGTGATCCAACATACCAGCTTTTAGCTTGATGCTTGGCTTTCTCCCTCGACCTTTGCCCTTGGCCACTGACTCCTCTGACGCAAGCGTGCTTCCCTCTTTTCCTTCCCCAGCATCCTTGCTGGGCTTCCGGCTGCGACGCTTGGCGCTGGGAACCAAGAGGGCAGGAGAGGGCTCTGCGCCTGTAATGTCAAGGCATGCAGATGGTCAGCATCAACCCACCCCACTAATCGCACCAAACAAAACCGCACCACAGCACTCGCCATGGAACCGGAGCTCATTCCTGTCACCTGACCTTCCCCAGGACCCACCCGAAGCACACGAGGGACACACATTAAGTGCTACTGGGAAATTGCCACCTACTAATTCTGGGAAGACAGCGATTAATCCCATCACCCCCTGATGGGTTCTGCTCCCAACACCCTGGAGAACTCAGTCCTATTCCACGTAAGCATAGCCTAGGCCACAGTCCTGGAACAAGAACAGCTGGGACTTCTTCCTTGAATTTTGCAGAATAGTTCCTCTATCATGGGAAATCTCCCTTTTGAACAGGTTTAAAAGATGCTGGTAGTGTCTCCTAGGCAAAAAGACCACGGCTCTTGGGGAAACATCGCCAATTCAGGAGCCTGGACTTACACTGGATTTTGTAGTCAGGTGGCAGAAGCCGAATATGAGACAGAGGAATCCGGCCAGTGTCTCCATCATCAAACTCCACTGTTATCAGATCTCCATCCTCCTCCAGATCCAGAGTCCCTGTGGTTTGAGGGGAAAGAGACAAGGAAGAGAGGATTAGGAAAAAACTCAGTGTGAGTAGCTGGATGGAAAATCCAGCAGGCAGTGGCAACACGACTAAATCATACCCATTTGGGGCGAACCACCTGTGGTCCAATCATGCGGCCTGCTCTCCGACACAAAAATTCCCCTTCAACAGAGTCATCCCAATTGCTTAACCACAGGAAGACTACACGATTCTACCCCATCTTTTCTCGCCTACATTCGATCTTCATTTGCACTGATGTCCCTTAGCCTGGGCTGGTCCAATATCCTCAGATCCAAGTCTGATTGGATTTTACAGCAATCCTCCGTTACGGTAGGTTGCCACTTATTCATCTTCCCTTCAAGATAAAGAATCCCTGTTTCATCCATTGCTCATTGCATCGATCTCCCTGGACTGTTAGTCATGTTCAATCCCCCCTTACACTGGTCGAAGGGAGTCTGTCTTGCACTCCAAGGGCACTCACGTCACTGACCCTACTGTCCCAACTTGCAGCTTCTTCCGTGTCATCCACTTTCCTGACCAGTCAGCATTCTACCATGGCATGGGGGGAAGCGCTTTGCTGTCAGACTCCTGCTGTTTTCTTTACAGGCACTTTTTAATGCTACGGTTTCCGAAGAGGCCAAATGGCATCAGGCACCCAGTGCACAATTTCCAGAAGCATCTATGTGACTCAGGCACCTATGATCCATTCAAAGTCACTTGGATTTTGCACACCTATGTCATCTGTTGACTTCTGAAATCTCCCCACCGTCCTCTCGAATTTCAATGGTATCTGAGCACCTAACTCCCATGGCCCTCTGCACAAATCCTAGCGTAAAAGATTAATAGAGGCAGCTATGACAATTCTACACCACAGGGGACTCTTCATGGAGCTGGGCACTGTTCCAAGGAAGGAACGATTGTGGAATCAGGGCTGGCTTTGACACTGCACCGTGCAAGTCCTGATTCCCCTATGGTTTTGTGTTGAGACGCTCCTGGCTGGTGGGCCTAAGCAGGGCAGGCCTGGTGCATTCTTACCTCTGACCACGGTCCCTGGGTAGAGACAGCGGTACTGCTGGCTCCAGTAGGCAGCAATCCTTGTTCCTTCTGGGAGAAATCTCACTGAGGGCGGCTTCACATCAATGATCTGTTTGGGGGGAGGAACCACAAGTTGCTAATTAGCTGGACACCCCTGTGACCATCTGGCCTGCACACTAGCATTTCAGACTGGCTGTCAACGGACACTGCTGAGACCTTCCCAGGCAGGGTCTCAGACTGCCTCAGGCTCTGCTGGATTTGCCCCTCTTGGCCCAGGGTTCACAGGTGCTGAATGCTGCAAACGAGGAGAGGGGCAACCTCCAACAGGAGAGGGTGACATTCCTCCACGTGGCACAATGTGGTACACCACCAAAGAATCAAACTCCTACAGTCCCTAGCAAAACCGGGTGTAAGCCCTTGGCACTGGGGTGTGTTTGCCCATTGCCAGCCATGAGAATCTGACTCTCCTGGGCTGGGAAGCGAGTTAACAGCCATCACAGCACACAGACTGCTCATGCTGGTGCCTGCTTGGTGCTTACGAGGGGTTGGGGGCACTGCTGCAAACACCCACAGAACAGAGAAGGATTTTCCTTTTGCCTACCTCATTGCTGAGATGGAAAAGTAAAAAAGTCCCAACTTACTGCTTCCTGGAGAAGCTGCTCCAGACAGTAGATATGGGGACGGTTTCCTCGCTCCCCTTCCACCACCACTCGGTATCTGAAAACACAAGACCCCACAGTATCAGCAAGGAGATGACAGATATTGGAGATAAATGAGAAGGGCACTGCTGCACTGCAATGACTTTTCCCAGGCAGCTGTTCCATCCTCCATGTCCAAGCACTTGCCTTTTCTGCCTCATAACCCCCAGATGCTGACTTAGTCAAGGGTATTTAATGAGAAGCTGCATTCTTCCAGCTGAGGAATACACTGGCAAAATCATCAAGGTAAATTCCTCCTCCCAGCCAAACACAGCTGCTGCTCCCAGCCTTGCAGCTCTCAAGAAACACCTGAAACTCACCAGTAGCCAGCTGGCTCAGTGAAGAAAGAATCAATGGGGCTGGATCACATACTACATCCCAGAAAGTCCTGAGCAGACCCAGCTGGAGCTGGGGATAAAAACCCACTGGTGTATGAAGCACAGGGTAGCAATCCAGGGGAATCACCAAGGAGAAGACCCCAAAGCATTGGCCATCCTCCCCGCCACAGCAGGGTCCATGTGGGAGAGACTGCCATTTCACTCACATGTCAGGTGAGTGCACGGTCTTGACATGCCCAGCGTAGAGTAGCTTGTCATCCATGGGGATGAGGACGCGCAGCCCGTCCTTCAGCTCGTCTTTGTCGATGATACAGGAGCGAGGGGCTGCAGGCCCACAGAGCGAGATATGGAGTTAGCGGGGTTCAACAAGAACCAGAACAGGCCATTCTGCAGCTCCCAGGAGCCCCCACACAGGCCACAGTTAGATGGCCAGCTGTTTGGGGCAAGGGTTGGCTCTCTCTGTGCAGTTCCTAACACAACGGGGCCCTGTTCACAGCTGGCCCCATGGCACTTCAGCCAAAACCCAGCACCTCCTAGAGCTGGGTCTGTACCTAGAAAAACTGTAGGGGTGCTTAACAGGAGTAAGTAGGTGACTCTTTCTTGGCCGTGACTCTGGTGAGGCTAATGGGTCTTTACGCTGCTATGGCTCAACTATGGGGCTAACACATGGAACAGACAACCATCTGTTATCTCTCTTTGAACAATGAGTAAAGGCTGGTAACCCAAAGCAGAATCTGCTGTCACTCCCTGATTCTCCAGCCAGCCCTGCTACTCACTCAGCTTTGCTTTGCTCCAACCACCTTTGAGCCCAGCCCTCCCCCAAGGTGGAAAACGTGCTCCTGCAATTTCTGAACAAGGCTGGTGCAACTTCAGGGCACGCCCAAAGAGTGTGCTCCTCCACCATCAAGTATCAGAGAATAGCAACAACCACTGCATAATGCTGGACAGGCTGCTTTTTATCTAGCTGGGAAAATCCCACCCACCTCTCTGATCACTGCCACCTCCTTTACCATGACAGTGATAACTTCCTGGTCTCACCTGGAGTAGGAGGCCGCTCTACAAGCATGCTCAGGGGAAGGTTCTCATCCTCTGAGAAGCTGCTGTCTTGATTGGGTTCAAAGTCCTCTTCTGCAGCCATGCTTTCCATCAGCTTGCTGACTGCTCCTCCCTTCCCTCGAGTCTGGAAATAAAATCAGAGCGCTTCACCATGTCCATTGTGGAGCCCCAGGGCTTAGGAGCAGTTTTTAAAACCCTCCTTCCTGACCTCTAAGTGGCCCCCATTAGATGTGGAAGGTGCCATCCTCCACTCTGTGCCCACCATTTTTCTGGGTAAGCAACAAGGCAACCCAGGCCACAATCCAACCACCATGAGTCAGCAGGCCAACCCCCTGCTACATGCAGGACCACTCCCACTAAATCATCCCAGCCAGGGTTTTATCTAACTTAAAAGCTTCCAAAAATGGAGATTCCACCAGCTCCCTAGACAACCCATTCTAGTGCTTCACCACCCTCCAAGTTCTTCCTAATATCCAACCTAGGGCTCCTCAGCTGCATCTTGAAACCACTGCTTCTTGTTCTGTCCTCTGTCACCACTGAGAATAGCCTAGCTCCCTCTTCTTTGGAGCACCCCTTCAAGTAGCTGAAGGTTGCTATCAAATCCCCCCCAGTCTTCTCTTCTGCAGACTAAATAAGTCTAATTCCTTCAGTCTCTCCTCATAAGTCATGCGCCCCAGCCCCCTAATCATTTTTGTTGCTCTCTGCTGGACTCCTTCTAATTTGTCCACATCCTTTGGTAGCTCATGGAGTTCTGGGCTTGGTTTATTGGCTGTGTTTATCCCCCACTGCTGCTATACACTCAGGGAGGTCATGGGGAGCCCATTTATACATTCCAGCTGCAAATCTTGACCTGTCCGGACGTCAGAGGAAATGCTGACAAGCTGGGTCTGTCAGAACAGAACTAGACAGCTGTAGGACTGGGCCTGCACATGCTTGTAACAAGCAATGGAAAGAATGGTATTTGGTGGCCCTGGCAGAGACTAAAGAAACTTTCATAACTGGAACCGATGAGGAGAGAGACTCCATGGTGAAGGTGGCAGTTCAGTCCCATTCAGTCTTTGACTTCTGCCCGTTGGTCTCTCAACACTCTTTGGGGCCACGCTCTTCTGGGGTGCACTGATTTGCAAGCCCACTTTGTCTTGACCTCCTTGGATGTACCTTTCCTCAGGCCCTAGAAGAGTCACTGGGTAATGGTGTTCTAGATTCTTCTGAGCCTTCAGCTTTCCAACACGAAAACTTAAAAGAAATAAAATCTGTCTTGCCCGGAGGGGTGTTTTTGTACAATCCTTGATGTCTGCCTACCCCAGTCCCATTAGTGAGAACACTATCAATGTTTCAGCTCCCGAAAGGCTGCTCTGTGTCTGTCTGTCTTCCCCTACTTACAACCCAATACGGCAAGAAGGCAGCAAAGACCCAGCTGTGTTGCTGCAATCTGACATCAATCTGTGGAGGGAACCCTCACCTCTTTCTTCACCTCCTTTGCCTTCGCCTTGGCTTTACTCTTCTTGTTGGAGCTCAGGGAGCTGGCCAGGCTGACCCGGGCATCAGAGGGGGAACTTGAGATGCCAGGTGGAGACATGGAAGAGGAGGAGGAACAGCAAGGGCCCTCTTTACCCTTCTTCCGCTGCTAAAAGCAAAAACAAAACAGCCCCCACCCAGAAAAAGGCTTGATCAGTAACGCTCACTCGCCAGCTCCAGGGCGAAGGTGGAGCAAAGACAAGTATGGCTGTCCATATTCAGAGCCATGAGCCAGGCAGCTTGCCAGACTCCTGCAATGTATTCTGAGGCTCTCACTGCCTCGCTGGCCAACATATACATTCCAGAGACAGCTTTTAGTTACCCCAGACAGCACCTCCCACTGATCACATCTTCCTCCAGCAGAGCCTGAAAAGGACCTTAGCTGATTTTGTGTCACAGCTTGCCTAAATCTTCCCATAAGCCCAGCCACTCTTCCCCTGGCAACCGGTTCATGGCCCACAGTGGGAGGCCAAAGAAACTTAATGCTTCAGCAAACTGGTTAGCCAGTGACTGGGATGGGATCCCCATTACTCCCAGAGGACAGAAGGATCTAGGGGGTCACTGTGCCCCTTGAAGGCCATGTAATGGGTGAAGGAGAGAGAGTGGGCCAAGCAAGGGGAGAAAAGGTGGGTTTTGGGGAAGAGACTGGAGTTTTCCCCATGACTGCGGTTCAGGGTTTCTGAGGAGACAAAGTGTATTTTCCATGCCCAGTTTTATAATGGAAGAGAAAGCAGGCTGTAGCTAGCCTGGGGCTTACTGCCTGCCCCACTCAAGTCAGTGGGAGTTGAACCCCTTCAACAGGGGCAGGAGCTTACCCAGAATCTCTGAACAAGGGTCCAGTAGAGTCAAACAAGCAATTCGCCTGCTCCAACGCTGAACCGGGCAGCAGTGGATAAAGCAGGGGTAGGCAACCCCCAGCATGTGCGCAGACAATGGCACCTGAGCCCATTTAGAGTGGCACAGCGCCCTCCTCAGTACCACAGAAATTGCCACTGCTGCCACCAAAAGCCACTCTGGGCAGCTCCCTTCAGGCACAGCTGGGACACAGGGAGTCTCCCCATGCCTCTGCCTCCATGTGACACAGAAAAAAGCTGACCAGAGTGCCTCCTCTCTGTAGCGTGATGCTCCCCAGAGGAGCCACTGTGGGCAGCTTCTTTCTACGGCATGCCTGGGAACCCCTGAAAGGAGCCACTTCTTTTCGTGGCATGCCTGGCGACCCCCTGTCCCCAGGCACACCTCCAAGATGAGCCACTCTGGGCAATTTCTTTCCATGGCATGCCTGGGAAGCACTCCTACCCTTGAATTTTCAGGCAGCCGCCACATTTTTTCAGCAGAGGAGTCCACCGGCACCAGCTGAGTGTCAGGGAGGAAGGACTGGCAAAGGTTGCCAACCCCTGGGATAAAGGAAGCTCTTTTATGGGAAGCAGGGAGGGTGTTTCCATGAAGTAGCAGCATAAAAACAACAGAGCAACCTGCTACCTCTGTTTCAGTGCCAGCATCAACGGGAATAACCTCCTACTCCCACTCTCTCCTGCCCTCCCAGCGCCCTGCAAGTCACGCTGGGACTCACCCCAGTGAAGCAGCCCTTACCTTGCTCAACTCTTTCCTGTCCTTCCCTTTGCTCCCCTCCTTTTTGGGACTCTGAGGCGTCCCCTTCCCGCAGCGGCTGGCCTTGGAAACAGGGGTGGAGCTTGTTGGCGTGGTGGGCGTTGGCACTGATGAGGAAGCGCTGGCATCATGGAGAAAGATACGTTCGCTCCGCCGCCGGTTCCACAAGTCATCATCACTTGCCTCCAGTCCAAACTCAAAGCTCAGGTCCTTGGGGGACTTGAATTTTTTCAGCTTCCGGCCTTTTTCTGCCCCCATTTTGGCCTTGTCAGTGCCCCCGGCACCAGCATCCATGCTGATGGCTGTCTGGGTGGGTGTGGCGCTGCCTTGTTCCATCAGCCCCTTCTTCCCACGCAGCAACCCAGAGGGAGATTTCTTCCGGATCTTGATCTCGCTCTCCGAGTCAGTGTATTCAAACTCTGTCCCTAAGCAGAAAGGGATTGAAACATCAACCAATGCACCATTTAGATACTGGTGGACTGTGTCTGACACAGTATCCTTTGGCTTTAATGCCAGACTCCGCACTTGCTCTGCAAAGCATGGTCAAAAAGCCCCAAGAAAATCCACCCTCGTTCACTGCAAGGAGCCACACCAAGAAATACAAGCCACCTCCCAAGAGAGGGAAAGAGGAGATTTCTCCTTCCCCAGTTGTTCCACCTGAGAGCTCTGTGAGCAGAGAAGAGGAAGATACTACGCCCAATGCACCTGCTGACAAGCCAAAGCTCACAATTAATGACCATTTCCAAACCTTCCTCCTTCTCTACCTCCAAGTTCCACATCAATCCCCATTTCCAGTCTCGGGAATGCCTGGACATTCCCAACTTCTCCCCTCCAGCCCAGAAAAGCCTGCCCAGAAGGCACGTTAAATTACAGGCAGGGCTCAGCAGCAAAGGCTTTGGTGGCTGACAAAAAATACAAACTCCTCCCTGCTAAGGCTCAACTCCCTTAACAGCCAGGCTCCTCGCACCGATTCACCTGGTGAGGTTTGGTTAGGATGGAATATTTTATTAATTTAAAAAAACCCAGGCATCGACTGATGCTTTCTGATTGGCTTGTGAGAACAGAGGGGCCTTTCTATAGGCTCCAGCAGTCACTGTGACATTTGGAAAGGTAAATGTGATCTCTTGCACTTACCAAGTGGAAACCCCCTCCCTGTGTCTTCCACCCTGCACCACTGTGCAGAGCTTAGACAGTATCTGGCTACAATCCTTTCCGGGCCTCATGACTGCAGTATCCAAACACCTTACAGTATTTAACGTATTCATCCTGACAATCCGCCAGGAGGTACATAGTTCTGTTATCCTCATGGTACAGAAGGGGAACTGAGGCACAGAGAGACTAAGGCAGCTGGCTCAAGATCTCACAGGAAGGCTGTGGCAGAGTGGAGAACTGATCCCAGGTTTTCTGAAATAATGCCCTAATCCAGGGATGACCCTTCCTCCTCCTCTTGACACCAACAATTCAGCCCTACCCCTAGTCCTCAATGAAAGGTTGGCAATTCCTTCAATTCACCTTCTCTGACAAACACACCCAATAGCTTCAGCCACTTTGCCTTTAGAACAACCAACAGAGCTGCCCAGAGTGAGGGTGGAAAGAAATCAGTATTTTGACTTCAGTCCTGGAGAGCCAAAGGCAAAACTCATTCTCACCGTCTCTTTGCCAAAAGGAGGCAGGTGAATATCTGGGCACAGCTTGGCACAGATCCTTCCCAAGGCAAACACTGATCAGCATCACTGGGGCATGTTTGTTTAGCAGAAAGGAGACGCTTAAAACACATGATCCTGGATTTATGATGTTCACTAGCACAAATGAAGATGTTCCCAGGCATGAATCTGGCATCGAGTCCCTGTACCCTCTGTCTGTGTGTATATGAGAATGTCGCGCGCACACACACACACACACACACACACACACACACACTCCCTCTCTCTCCCCCTCATTAGATAAAAACTAGCTTCAACAAGACATTCCAAACAAGCATAGGAAGAGTGCACGGCAAAGTCAGTCAAAGCAGGTAATGGTTGAAATGACGGATTCATTCATAATTATGCTATCAACTCTCCTTTTTATGAATACAAATTAGACAAGTCCTAGAGATGCTGAGTTTAACAGGGACAGGTTATGAGAAGCAGTTGTGATAAATTCTTCATGGAGGCTTTTGGAACAACTTGACGAAAGCCTAATATGGCATGGAAATGATGCTCAAATCAGCCAGGCTCCAGGGAAGACATCGTTTTCCATTCTGACGCATGCCATAAATTCCATTATAATTTAATAAATATTAATAAAGAGTTTATAAATGGAATCTTTATAGAGCTGACTGCCTGAGAAAGATATCACCCTGGAGTCCCTTTCCCAGCAGGATGCATGGGGAGGAAAAGAGCGAACATGGAAGAGAGAGACTGCAGACAGGCAAATGGACAAGGCCAGAGAGACAGACATCTAGCAACCTGAGCACATGCCCTACCGCATAAGGAGTTCTGAGTTCTACTCTGGTTACTCCTTTTATGGCTTTGGACATGTCACAGCAGTTCTCTGCCTCGGTTTCCTCATCTATAAAATGGGAATAATTCTTCCCCACTTACACCACAGAGGTGTTTGGTATTGGCATAGCCTTGATTTTTTCTCTCTCTTCTTTAGTTTGTTTTTCTCCTTTCTCCCTTCTTTCTTGCTTTGTGGCACACCCCAGGCTGGGAAAATGACAGGAGACAGCTCAAGGAGACAGATTCTCCAGGCAACGTGCTCTCAAGGCTGAGCCAAGAGCCATGAAAGCAGGAGGAGAAAGAGAACTCCCCTGGCTGGTAAGACACTGCCTTGTCACCCATCAGCTGCTCCCACGCATTTGGCACTTCACTGGGAACAGAACGGGAAGACAGGCAAGAGGTGGGGTTGGGACTCAGCGCCTTTCCCTGTTCCAACTTCTCTGCCTGGCACCAGTCTTACGTACTCCCTGCATCCCATAGGACCCACTGTGTAGGCAGGGAAATGGCACATCCAGAGAAGATCTGCTGCCCCCACGGTCTTTTTCTAGCTGCCTTTGTTGCTTGCCCGGGGAGGCAGCACTTTGGGCTCTAAAGCTCATAGGGTAGCATGTACATGTCTTGAGTGGGGCAGGCCTGTACGACTATCTCACCGCCAAACCAAAGGCCCACTCCGGAGCCTTCCCATTGACTTTAGCAGGATGTGGATCGGACAGCCGCAGAGAGCACAGGAAACACAGCCCTGATGGCAGGCACAAACTCAGCTCCTTGCACGCAGGGCCCACAGGAAGCCTCACCAACCCACCCTTCATTACAGCTGCCCCAGCCTCCCCTCCTCTGCCCCTACATGAGCTCAGACAACGGGGCAAAATGCTGTCAGAACTGAGCTCCATTGCACTGCTGTGTGTAGCACAGGGCTGGGGGTGTGGGGTGGAGAGAGAAGAGAATGACAAGCCTGCGCCTCTCAGGGCCCCAAGACTGAGCCTCACAGCATGGCGACGGGCTTGTCACACTGGAAGGTCCTTACTGCTTTCCGAAGGGAAGCCAGGAAACGCCAGTTTAAAAGCCACAAGGAAAGCAACGAGCAGCAAAACAACTGGCTGCCCAAGGTTTACTCTTGAGCACAACGAGTCATAATCCTTCTACGCTGGTGCCCCCCTTTTAGAGCCATGGTTTCGGGGCATGCAGGCCCTGCAGCCACCCCTGGATGGACTGGAGTCCACTGCCAACAAACCTGGAGTCAATTATTTCCAACCATGCGCCTTCCACACAGGTGATCCGGCCCCCTCCCCACGTGACTCACCCATCAAGCTCTGCCGCTCTTCTTTCTTCTTTGCTTTCTGCTTGGCCTCCAGCTGGATGATGGAAAGAGGAGGGGGAACGATGGGGCTCGGCATAGCACTTGCAGCAAACCTTGCTAGCAGTCCCAAACCGCTCTCATCCAGGGCCGAGGATGAAAGCCTGTCACTGCTGTCCATCCCATAGTCCTCAGCTTCCTCTTCCTCCTCTTCATCCTCCTCCTCATCATCCTCGGAGCTAGAATCTAGCACGCAGAAAACAGGAAACCCATTACAAGTCTAACCAGGTTTCAAGCGTCCATCCGTCAGCCCTGGTGCAACATGTTGCAGCAGATGGAGCACCAGGGTTTCTATCGCACTGAGCCTGCAGCGTCCTCACACTGCAGAGCCACCCAAAACAAGCTAGACACCTCAGGCCACTGAAAACAAGACTGTCCTTGTAGTCACAGAGTGTAGAACTCCTAACCTGTTACCAGCCTTATTGAAACGGATGGGCACCCAACACAGTAGCACGCAGTCAAAAAAAATCCCACGACTGAACCCATATGGGGCAAAGGAGGGAAAGAAAAAGTCTTAGGCCAAGATTTTCAAATGAGCCTCCTGGAGTTAGGTGCGCAGCTTCCACTGGTTTCTTTTAGAATTCAACACCTCATTCCTAGACAATCCCGGATTAGCACTCCAGGATATTTTACTATTATTTTTTGCCTCCCCCTCTTCATAATGAAACCCTGCGTTTTGTGGCTGCACTGTAACAGCTCTGGAACTACACCAGAGCTTTCCTTCACTGAAGCAGAATACCAAAAATCAGCACATGCCCTGACAGGGAGGGGAGAGACACATAGAGCAAGACAGAAAGACAAAGACAGAGATGGCAAGACAAAGGCAGGGATGGGGGGAGGTATTGAGAGGAATGAAATTTGAATGTTTAAGAAAAAATAATTGCCGATGGAGAGAGGGATAAGGGAAGAGAATGGCAGTTACTGAAAGGCATATTTTCAGCTGATTGCTTCGGAGCCAGGGGATGAGCAGCGCACAGCTAACAAGCTGCATACAACTTTCATCATATGCCTCTTTTGCCCTGGCTTAGTCATGCAAGATCGGTTGCATGAGTCTAGCTTTAACAGGACAAAGCCTTACGCAAACAGACCACCTGGACTGATGCAAGTGGAGGGCATTTTGGTTTGGCTCTTTACTCTATGAGGTGTGCATGTGGACAGGGGGAGTTAGGAGTGGACTGCATCCTCAGACTCATCCTAGAGCACATTCTTGCTAGTCACTCTCTAAGGTAACTTGATGATTAGTTACAAATGTGAGACCCAGTTGGTAGCGGTGCTATAGAAAGATAGGAATCTATATGTCTAGTTCTCTGCAACAAAATGGTTCAGCCAAACCTAATTAAGAAGTCTAACTCAGAAGGGAAATTAATTGGGATCCAGTTTCCTTCAGTAGTAGAAATATTATTTGCACTGTCAATGTCTAGCTTTTCAGTTCCTTATGAGCTAAGATCTTTGCATTCTGAGAGACTGCCAAGTTAGGAACCCAAACCATAATGCCCACTCAAAGATTATATGAACAGGAAAATATTTTTCCTTCCACTTGTCCTCTCTGTGACAAACGAAAATGGCTTCAGTGTTCATTTCCCCCTTTAACTTCCCTGCAAAAACCAAGGTTATTTTCCCTCTTGACTTTTTTTTTTTTTAAACCATAGAAGGAACAGGAATCCAGAAAAGTTTTCTCTTCCCTGTTTTTACCAGGAGTCCTTTCACTCACCAGTTGAAGGGATCAGCCTGCTAAATGTTTTGAAAAAAAGCTCCCTCCCTGAAAAATTCACCAGGAGGTCACATTAAATGGATACTAACAAACCAAAGAGTTTTAGATCACTAAAAACTCCTTGCCCCTTTCCATTGCTCAGCCTTGTTTCTTCGGGTATCAAACCCCATTAATTCTACAGTCCTTCAGAAAAAACAAGAAAATCCAGACCAGATATTCCTGATGTTAACAGCATGTCAGGAAAAGACAAAAAGGATTTTTTTAATGGTTGAAATAAGAATACTTCCTAGCTTTATTTCTCCATCAGATCTCAATTAGAAAGGGGCACTATTTCTACTCTTCTGCAGTTCATCTTTTAAACTGAAATGCATCCAGGTCAATGAGACAAAAGTTACCCACATAAAAGGAGCCAGCCATTTGACTTCCACTAGAGAAACTCCTATCAACATGGCACAGGACACAGCTACAAACCCTGACCCTACCCAGCTACCCCAACTCTTCCTATATCAGCTAAGGCCTGGCCTCCATGCCAGTTTCCCCAGACTAAATGGCCCACCTACCATTACAACTCCCATGGTGGAGCTCTGCCCTGGCTGTTGCACAGTCACACGACCAATAGTCTAGTATTTTAAGCCCACGCGATGGGAAGATTTCTATTAAAAACACTTCAGTGTTGATGCTGCACACGTGTCTGATTTCCATAAATCATGGAGACTGACATTTGTTCCTCCATTTTACAGCCAGCCAGCTTTCCCCTTTTCCCTCCCAGGGGTTGTATAAAAGGGGAAGATACAAGATTTCCCTCAAGACTTCAACATATTAGGTAATTCGCAAGCATAAACTGATGAAATGGAGTTCCCTGACCCCATCTCTAAACTGACAGCACTGAACTGGTGAGGAGTTCCTAGCCCAACAGGTAAGGAAAAATGGAAAAACCTTTCAAAATATCCCCAAGTGTCTGTCCTGTTGGACCCATAACCCATTTCCAGGTGGACTGCACACTGGCTTCGTTCCTATTCAGTTTACACAGTTATTTGCCACGTGGTTATAATGAAGTCATTCATGCTATCAGTTTCAGATGCTTGGCTCTAACAGCTCTTCCTGATGGGAGCAGCGGTGAACATTTCAACACTAGACAAGAAAAACCCACCAAGAGCTACTGTAATCCGCTGATTAGCGTACATTACGGGGGCCCTCTAGACCTGATTTGTGGTGGATATGAATCCAATACACTGCTGGAGCACTTCAACAGCTCATACTTTTAAATCTGGAGGCCCGTATTTCAGTCTCCAGTGTGCTGGCCAAGATGGTTGCCATCATACTACCATTTTAGCTAAGCCTCTGAACCTAAAATAGGAAGCCAACCAACTGCACCCAGACTAACAGAATCCAGCACGATGGACAATAAGGCTTTTTAGTCAGATGCTCCCCATGGTCCATTGTACAGATCTGCTCAGTGAAGGGAGGGAGGATGGCCAGCCTCCACATGAAATCTTACAACAAAATGAGATGTTCTGCTGGACTAAGGGAGGGCTTTCCATTTAACACTCAAGTTCCTCTTCAGCAGTGCCAACAAGCCAGCAACTGATTCACCATATGCTAGTCCACAAGGTGTCTCAAAACGGCTGCAGTATTTCAAATGCACAAAGGTAAAACCGATTTAAAAGCCATGACAAAATTGATCAGTATTCCTACGACTGCAGAGAAATACATGCTAGAACAATATACCTGGCAGTTATTTTAATCTCCTTCAACTGTATTTGATCACACAGTGGAAGACCATGGCAGACATGTAGTCAAAGCGTTCTCTTAAAAAGAACATCTGTATTTCATCGTCAGAGATACAATCTTCAGAAAGGAAAATACAATGTAACAAGCTCACAGATTTGACCAACATACCTTTCCTCTACTCCTACCAACAATAAAATTTACTTCTTTGCTATACGTCCATTGCTCCTCTCTCAACCAGCACACTCCCTGACTCCTCACTTTTTCCCCCACAGACAAAATGCAATTTTAACAACTCTCAAACCCAACACACTTCAATGCCAAAACCAAATGATACTCTACAACTAAATATAAGCATGCCACTTGGGTATACACACGATACCGTATGATGATCCATAGCAGCCAAATTCATGTGGTTTCCACACTTAGGCTCTGCTACTTTCAGGCACGTTTTTAACTTCAACCATCAAGTGTTCCCACTGAACTTGATGGGACTACTTAATGTAAAGCAAGCACAAAAACCATTGCAGGATCAGAGCCTTAAAAAAATTGGGAAAGAAGTACTAACCAGTCATAGATAGAAAAAATACCCTTTTCAAAACATTAATACTTTATCTTAAACTTCACAAACCAAGCAATGCTTTGCAACAGGAAAAAAAAAGAACATATCCAAGAGCAAAATGCTTTACCTGCAGTTTTCAGTAACAGATGCATGCACACACACAAATCTACATTTAAACACTATCAGTGATAAACTAGAGCCACAGAACTTTTTAAGGACAAAATTTTGTGTCCTCACATGTGTCCAAGAACAAAAAACAAAAGGAAAAAACTGAACTCTCTCTTTGTTCTTTAGTCTTTCAAACGACTACGCTGGCATGGGGCTTATTAACCTTTATTTATTTATATTAGCCTACCTTGTTGTTATGAGAGCAGTAGATGAACATGTTTTTGTTAATAATGGACAGAAGTTGGTTATGTTATTTGGTTTGCAGAGATTGATGCAACAGAATAGATTTGGAAGAGGGGAGAGAGGATGGGTAGAGGAGAAAGGGGAGTAAAAAACACACAAAAATTTATTTCACATTGAAAAAAACAGCATGGTTTTGTCATAATGCAGAGCAGGTCTACAGCGTACAAAGCAGGCTAAGTGCAGGCAGACTTTAGACAGCTATTGGGTCCTCCACATCCAGACTGGATTGATATATCCAGCTCTGGACATGATTTTTAAAATTTCCTTCATAAGATTGCACATTGTTTGTTAAACACAATTTCCCACTCTTTTAAGAGTCCCTCCCACCCACAAGTGTTCTGCCGCTGGCTCCAGAAATAATCTGCATCACCAAAAAGATTATAACAATTTCTTCGGCTCAGTTTCAGAGGTAGTTGATTCAATCCCACTCGTTTATTATGGATAAAAACGACTCCAGTTAAGAGGGTAGAACAGGAAAAGACAGAGATGATCTTAAAAAGAAACCAAAAATCATGTAAGGAGGTAAAATGTGGGTCTTTAAGTTCCCAATGTTAACCATCTCGAGGGCTTGCAAAGTTCTTATATGATTAATGAGTGATTATTTCCTTACAACGTCAGCTCTGCTCACAACAACACAGTGCCACTGTTTACTCTCCAAGAAAAAGGAACAGCCCCATCAAAAAAAAAAAAAAAAAAAAAAAAGGGAGGAAAGAAACATGGTTTTCTGTGATCAGCTTTCTGCAACTGGGTAAGAACTTCACAAGCCACCCAATATGATTTTTCTTTTTTTATATCATCCCTCATTTCTTATTCTTCTATTTCTGCTGGAGAACTTTTACCCCATAACAACCCAGTGGGATTTACATCACCTGCATCTGAAGTGGATCCTAAGGAATCAATATAATTTATTTATTTATGGTGATGCATCCATGGGTTCTAGATCATGGCCCCAGAAATTCCTTTAAGACAAGGGCAGTACCATTACAGGAAGTGATATAGCTTTCTACATTGGGTACATTTTGCCTAGAAAGTCCTTCCCTTTGCTTGGAAAGAAGAGATTTCCTGTAAGGAAGTTTTAGACCTGTAACGGTTTTTCTGGAGTCCTCAGCACATGTACACACTCAAGCGAAGCTCCGTTGCAAAATTCTTCAAGACAGAGAAATGAAAGTGGACATTGATCATCTTCAAATTAAAATAACCCAGAAAATGCAAACACCTAGTTGTTGTTGTTATTAATGGGGCTAACAGCGAAATGTCTCAGCTTTACAGATGATATAGAAAAGGTATTTTGCCTACCTACATAACAATGTTCAAGGTTCAGGTTCATGGTTAGTGACCCCTCGCTGAGCAGTGTCTGCCCTACAACCAGCCATCACTTTGCTTCTTTAGTGCAGCGTGAGAGCAAATGCAAGAGACCGATACAGACATTCAAAGCATCATGGATAGGGGTCAGGGGTGAAGGGGTTGGTCAAGCAGCTGCAAGGAGAAAGCGAGCACTTCCAGAAAAGCTGAGGTTATTAATCATTTTAGTATTAGGGAAAGTCATTAGAAACCCTATTACCCAAATATCCCTTTAAAAAATGCTTCAGGAAAAAAAAATAAATAAAAAGGTTCATTTGCAGGAAACCCAAAATCAGCAATCCCTCCCCCCACCCTCCAAACTTCCCTTCCCCTCCCCAGTGTTTTGCATTTTGTCTCCCCACCACTAAATAACACAAGAGAATTATTTTTATAAAATGCATTTCCACCCCACCATTATTGCAGATTTCCCTGCCCCTCTGCCCCATGAAATTGGGATTTTAAACAGACATATTGCTTGAAATATTCCCCAGGCCAGTTTGGGCTCCTAAAGTTTCTGAACAAGTTATCTATCTGCTTTCTTTTAAAACAAGTTGGATAGATAAACCTGGCAACTTGGCATCTAAAAAGGATTGATATCCTCAAAATTTCCAACAGCAGCAGCAGCAGCAGCAGCAGCAGCAGCAGCAGCAGCAGCAGCAAAAAAAATTAAAAAAAGATGAAGAAGCGGGTGGGGGAGGGAAAGGACGTAAAGCTGAATGGAAGCTCAATCCAATTCTTCATAGAAAATACAGAGCCTGTGCCCCTAAAGGCAATCCACCAACACTGGATCATTTCAGGTTCTCTAAAAAGTAAACTTCTCTTCTCTGAAATATTCATTCTTTCTTATGGGTTCTTTTTGTTAAATGCATCAGCGAGGCCATTTGAGAACCAAACCAATGTTCTCTAGCTTTTACGTTGTGTTCTGATTGTTAAAAATGGATAACTTGTTTTTGTTGGGAGGGTGGGTCTGGGAGGAGAGAAGAGAGGAGAGGTTAGGATAAGCAGATCACAAGCTTAAAAAAAAATAAAAGAGAACCTAGAATCAGCAGCTCTCTGACACAGACACCAACAGGTAAAAGGATTTTGCTAAACTATGATCAAATTTACATTTTGTTAGCCTATTACTTTGCTGTTAACCACTAGGACTACACTTCTCTTGCGTAACAGTTCAGATGAGCTACCTTCTTTTGAGAGCTGAACATCAGAATTCCAGGGCTCATTAAAACGACTGCACCCCTGATTATCATTTAATGAGTGTGGTCTAAACAAGAAACTACCTTGTGTCTCTTGAAGAAAAGTTTTGGGTGACCTCTTTTCCCATTACAGAGCTAACAACAGGCAACAAGCCACAGGATACATTCTGGAGTTGGGGTGAAGAGAGCTTTCCCCAGTGCACTAATTTTTCGTGCCCTTGAGCATTTGTGGGTTAAAAGTAGCGGATCAGAAAAATTTATAACCCATAAAGATTTTTTCCCCTAAAAAAGTGCTACATGTATATATTTTAAGACAGAAGGAAAAAAAATCTTTGGGCTTCAAATATTGTAGACTGTACACTAAGCCACCCTTCCAAAGCAGAAAGAAAAATGATATCAATAAATGAATTATTAATATTTTAGTGGCTACCTCAAAAGATTCTAATCAGGAAAAAAAACTGAATGAAGAATCTATGCAAAATATAGATCAAATTTAAAGGGAGTAGGACATACAAATGACGTTTGTTTCATCCTGGAAAATGTAGCACATACCAATGCAGTCAGGGATATTTGAATAATAGAGAGCACCCAAGACTATGTTAATTCCAGTTCTAATTGTGGGAGTGGGGAAAGGGGGTAGGCAGAGCGGGATGAAGTGGAAGCGGCCTCTTAAACTGCCTAATAAGAGACACAGCAAGAGAGACAAGGTACACGGGTTTAGTTAAAAATGAACTCGATATGTTTAATAAAGCTTGGTATACCAAATCGCAGTACAAACATCACATCACACGCCCACACAACAGAATTCCATTATAAACCAAACCAAACTGCTCCTTCCAAACCTCTACAAGGCCCAGGCCAAATAAAATAATATAAATTTTTAAAAAAATAATATATGGCGGCAGCAAGGAAAAGAGGGAGCGGGAACAGAAGGGAGGAAGGGTAAGAGGAAAGCAGGGGAAAGGTGGAGCCTAAAACCCAGTTGATATAAAAGCTCTAAAAGAGCCAGCCAATAATAATATCACAATGATACAGATACAAAAAAATAAAAAATAAATGATATTGATAAAAGTAGCCTACGCTGCCAAGGACAAAGATGGCCACCCCTACTTTGACCATCAAAGATGGCAGACCTCAGTGCTGCGATCTCTCTCTCTCTCACACACAGACACACACACCCGCGCACTCTCTCTCCAAACAGGGAAGTATTGTTTTGTTTTGTGTTTGTTATAATCTAGTAACCTTGATCGAATGAGTCCTCCGAAGAGTCACTGAAAGAAGATCCAGCCTCCCGAAGCAGCAAGCAAAACTGCTTCTTGCTGCTAGCAGCCTGTTTAGATTTCAGAGTTCTAGTGGCAGGCATGCCTCTCTTGGCTGGCTTGAGACCTCCACCCGGCTTGCTGATCTTTTTGGCCCCTACACTGTAGAGATTGGGTGGTCTCGCTTTGGAGCTGGATGGAGACTGCAAAGGCCACTCGTCCTTCAGGGATTCGTCGTCTTCCTCCGAGTCCGTATCTGCAGTCAAAGCAGTTTTTAAATAGCATTAAAGTCAATTAACTCCCTTGTGGCTTTTTTTTTTTTTAATTGTCTTAAAATTGTGACATTTCAGTGCCCATGAAAACAAGACTGACAACACTTGCTAGAGTGGATCAGATGGTGTGTGTAGCCAACACTATGCAAGTTTCTTCTAATGCCTCCATTGATGCACTTCAATTCTAGTTTGCTTACTACAGTTCTAAGCCATCATTATTTTGTGATTTGAGATGCAGGAGCTGACATTTAAAATATAAAAATATATATATATATATATATATATTTTTTTTAAAAACCAGGCCTCTACACCAGCCTTACTAGATTGACATCAGCACTTTCTGTCCTCAACAAGCTACATAGGTCTTTCCTTATTTTAAAATCCATGTCTTGAATTGTTTTAGATTTAATCTAAGAATGGAAAACTCATTATGTTTGTGAAAATTGGCTTTTTCTCAAAATGTCATCCAATTAAGAATATGCTGTTCTGCCGATTCATTGCATGCTAAGCAAACGGGGTTCTGAAAAGCTCCCTACAACCTCAAAACATTCAGCCTTGACAATCACCAACACCATTAAGAATATGTTGTTCTGCATATTCACTGCATGCTAAGTAAATGTGGTTCTGAAAAGCTCCCCACATCCTCAAAACATTCAGTTTTGTCAATCAACAATGCCCAGCTACCTAATGTTGGAAACTGGGGGAGGGGAACCTTCTTCAATCACAAAGGGATTGGTTGGTGCTATTACCTTACTGACACACTTACAATTGGTACGATTCCTCAGTAAGGAAATCTGCAAGACAAGCCACAGATATTCCTCCCCTAAGTTGCCCTTGCATTTCCCCACCAGTATGGTACAGTCCAGAGCCTAGTAAAAATCCATTTGAAAAAACCAATAAATACTCCCCAGTGCACACATCCATTCAAAACTGATCGGTACCGAGAGTCAGATGGAATTTATTAGTCTTTACTAGAGAATGATGAATGTACCTACTCCAGACCTTTATGGATACATGAATCCAGACCCTAGGAAGCTATTATGACATAGAGGACCAGGAAATATTCAGGAAAGCGCACACCACATTTGCCACCTGGTGGACAGATTGACCAATCATTGCTAAAAGGGACAGCACCTTTGGAGTCCTTCCTCATCTTAGTGATAAACTCTACTTTGAGTGGATTAATATTTTACACAGCTGACACTTTCCCATGGGTACGTACTGCTGCAATGTTGTCCTGTATTTCCACACAGTATCCGACAAGTAGAGCTACGAAGTATTTGGTACCCAATGGATCCAATAAAAGAGCATTTGAATGGATACCTCTCTACTTGTGGATGCACCATGAATTCCAAACTGTTCTGAATGATACCGTGAGGCCAGTTCCAACTGGGTAAAATCAACAGCTGTTATCCAGTCACAGAGCTGCTCCGGCACTACTCTCATTTCAGGGTGTGGGGAATGACTAGGAACCCTAAGTCTTTTTAAGATGATAGGCAAAAATCAGGATGTTGGAGCATGATTTTAAAGGGTCTGGGTACCATTATCATTTATCCTTCTCTGAGATAAGAAATGGGCTCAACTTCCTGGAGATAGACCTGGCTCTGACACGCAGCAAAAGACACTTATGTAAACTCTTCCTGCCCTCAAAACAGCATCATGTGCACAAATCTGGCGTGCAGTCCCTTGTTGAGGAAAAAAAAGCAACAGCCTTTCTCTGAAAATGAGGTTTGTGTGTCTCTGCAGCAGAAGAATTCTACATGCTGAACATGGGCCAGCATTTGAGAGGCTATTTCATTCAGAAGGGCCTTAATTAATCACCATGCACTTTCACGTGGTTCCACATACAATGAAAAGTTAGTAGACAGGAGGTAATACAGGCAACTGCTTCCCTGGAGCACTGGTTTATAACTGCATGCGAGAGAATTTTTGTTCTCAGCATTGACACAACCAGAGCAGAATATCTGCCTAGCCTCTCCAAGCCAAGAGCCAGACTCCTCAGACACAATGCTGTTTGTCCAACCCCCATCCTTCTCCCCACTCCCATCAACTCAATACACAGCCACATTCCTGGTTCAGTTACAGTGAGCTGCTCTGTCCCTTTAAGATGCACTCCTTTCCAGAGGGTCTAACAGAACCTGAACCCTAACCCCAACCCTGCTGCTGAAATGGCCAATTTTATTTAACATGCTTATTTGATTGGAGAATTGTTTGAATCTCCTTCTTCGTTAGTGGGGTCTCTAGCAACTGAAGTACAGGGACACACTTGTGGGAGGCACCTCCATCCCTGCAGTTTCAAAGCAAGACTTTGTTAGCTGCACAACAGCAGCATAAGGTTTTAAAGTAAGTTATTTTTTTTAAAAATTAGCACATGCAATATTAACAAGCTCCCTAAGAAGTGCCCCAGATCCTGTTCCAAAGGGGCAGCCAAGTCAGTCTAGTTCAGCAAAATAAAGAAGCTGTCTGGTGGCACTTTAGCACTTCGAAAGACTTAGCAAATGTATTTATTGCATGAGCTTTCATGGGAGAAAATCCCAGTTCATCAGATGCTTGAAGAATGTCGAAGACACTTCAAGCATCTGATGAAGTGGGATTTTCTCTCACGGAAGCTTATGTGATAAATAAATTTGTTAGTCTTTAAAAGTGCCACCAGACTCCTTGCTTGTTCCCCAGACATAGGGGTCTCTGCCTGGCCTCCCCCCCACAGTTACTCTTGGAGTTCCCCCAACCCCCAGCTTTTCTAATTTTTGCCAACATCTTTTTTTCCCCTCTTCTAAAAGGTACCAGATAGCAAGGAAAGGAAACTGAGATGTTGTTGCTTTCCCAAACACTACCCCACCTCAGTCCTTTTCTCTGGCTTGTGATGACTACTTTTGCTTTTTGTCCACCATAAAAGTGGAGAGCAGCCAGACAGTCAAGTCCTGGCCAGTGGATGACCTGGAAGGTCAGAGATTATAAGAATCTGGTGGCAAGGCTGATCCCACTCTCTTATCTGACAGTGCCCTGTCTTCTCGGGCAGTGATGTCTGGGTATGAGTGTAGGAAGTTGCTCACACCTGCACAGGGCCAGCCCTAGATGTATTTAGCAGTTAACTAGTCCTCCACTTCTCTTCCTCCAGAAGTTTTGCTCACACTTTGGTCCCTTTTCTCCCATCAACCCAACCCCATCTTCAGCCTGTGGCTTCTCCTCCTCCAAAAGGGAATCCCTAGCTCTTCTTAAGTCGTGCGCATGGAAAACTGTTCTCAAAGTCAGATTGTTTTACATCAGCTGCAGCACTGCTTCAAAAAGGGAGAGCCGCAGACAACACCTAGGATTCCAAGGTACAAAGGAGATCTGATGACACCTGGTGCAGGCAGTGAGGCAGAAAGAGGGGAAAGGTGTTTGGGAAAGAGCTGGGACCAAATGGCTAGACGATGAAGCCAGGGAAAGTTTGTCGATAACCATCCCATTCTTAGTGCTATTCCTGCACCCTCTTATATGCGCTGCCTTTGACAGCTCCTGCTTAGCACATGCCTATGGTCAACCTTAGATAACTCCTCGGGACTGGGTGATAAGTCATCTACTAGTCAAACCCTGGATTAGAAACCTTGACATGCCCCCTGTCTTACCTGCCACAATGCAAACGCACTCCAAACAAATCCAGAAAGTCTGCCCGGCCAATTCTAATTAGCCAGGGAGAAGGTGTCTTTTTCCACCAGAAAGCAAAATTAGATCCCTCTCCAAATCACCCCAAAATACCATCACTCCAAAAAAGCCCAACCACCATTCACAACAGAGAGGAAAACTAGCATTTACTTACTATAGGAGTAGCTGCTAACTTCCGATATTGCTGGTGAATGGGAAACCTTCAGCTGACCTTTGACCTTTAACCCCACCTCCATCTTCTTCATTTTGGTGGCCACTTTGGTTTTACCTTCCCTGGAGCTTTTCAGCGCCAGGCTCAGGCTCTTGGCCAGGTTTCTCTTCTCATCCTTGCCCGGCAGGTGCTCGTGGGGCGACAGGTATCTGCTGCCACCACCACTGGTTTTCTGTTTCCCTCCAGAACAGTCCGCAAACTTGAAGGGGGATTTCAGCTTGTCCTGTTTGGTGAGGGAAAGGGCCTTGTCGAGCTTGCTTGCCAGCTGCTCCTGATCCGACGCCACCTTTTTCTTCTTGATCTTCAGCTGTTGAAAGAGAAGAGAGAATGGTCACACTGAATATCACTGGGCTTTGACTCTCCCAGTGAGCCAAAATTTGCTTCAAAGTGCTTTCCAAAAAACAAGGCCTAGTAAGGGACAACTTAACCACTTTGCTATCATGGCCAGCTGTGGCCTCTGCCGTCCCAATCTCCCACTGCAGTCTCCTCAGGACTGACGTGCCAAGGGCACTGCCATGGGGAAGTGTCACACACAGGTAGTACAGAAAGTACGCTTTATACCCTTTAGTATTTGAAACCAGTCATGCCAACTTTGAGCATTCAAAATTCATGAGTTTAAAAAAAAAAAAAAAAAAGGGGGCCAACCAACTTTGGGTTCCTTTTTGTTTGCTTTCTGAATTCTGAAGCTTTGGGGCATGGATCCTAGCTTTACTCCACAGGCATGAGAGGCCAGAAGTTTACTTATTTTTAAATATGAAAGCTGAGAGTGTCTGGTGGTCACTTGACTCCAGGTACAGGGGCTTTAAGAAAAACATCACACGTCATGAGACTCATGGTACAATCTGAGAGAAGGCAACACCGTTATATTTTGACAACGTCAGCATCACCTCACCACTTCAAAATGATTATCTTTTAACTCAGGCAGTATTAATTAAAGTCACTGTTCAGACTGACTAGGTGTAATGGATTTGGTGTTCAGCCTTGAGGAACATAGCGCTCCAAGAGAATCATGAAGAACACTGATTTGAAATTTGCTAGGCTGCTGTCAATTTCTCTCTCTAACCTCTTGATACCGGTGCATGCTCTTATTTTTGATACAGAAGCCCCATCAAGCCTCACCTGAGACTGGGGACCCCCTTTTGCTAAGTGCTTAGTGAGAGACTGACTGTGCCATGAAGAGCATCCAGTGTACAGAGACACATGACAGGCTAAAAGTGGGAGGGGACATGGCAGCTCAGGGAGGCAAAGCCGAGAATTACCCTGCTCTTTGTCCAGAATCTCATCTCAATGTTCAATCCACTAGACCATGCTGCAGCTTCCTTTGACACCTACCCCACGCACTCCATAAGAGCACTGACCTCGTTTGAAAAGCTCAATGCTGCATCCTGTTCATCCCAGCTCTGGTTCCTCCCTTTCATTTTCCCACCACTGCTCTCTGCATCCTCATCCTCCTCAGGGAGAGCCCCTTTGTGCCTCTTCTTCATCCCCTCACCAGTCTCAGAGTCTTCGGACAGCAGCAAGGACTTGTTCAGTCTGCAAGCCAAAACAGAAGACTGGTCACGGAGAGCACCTTTCCCTTGCTGAATGTCACTCCAGTGTGGCCAGCTCCCCAGTTAAAAAAACCCTCTTGGGATATCTAGGCCTATATCCTCAGCTGGCTAAATCCACTGACTTCAATGGTGTTACATCAATCTACACCAGCTGAGAATCCGATCTGTTGTCTGTTTAACAGAGGTGTCACTGAGTCCCCTTTCCAGTCGCCAAAATAATCAGCCCAAGACAAAGATCTGGGTGCCTGGAAGTAGTGGAGCCCAGCCTAGATAATGTACTGGAAGAAAAATGCAGAGAGCCACCTGCTCTGGTTAGGACCAGGAGGGGAAGAATGGTGGAGACACTGCTAATTTCTTAACACTGGAGAGATGTTGGAGGAGCTCTGTGAAGACTGAGATGGTGTCTCTCAAGCACATGAGAAATGAGATTTTAGTGAAGAGTAGACAGCAAAGCGGAGATAAAAAGTAACTTACAAAAGGGATGGTGAACATCTCAGGCACAGAGACTAACTAACCTACAGAATGGTTCATCCACTTTTACTCAGTGCTTTTTTGTTTGTTTTAAATTAAAGAACAGTGCTGGTACTCATATCTTGACAGCAAATTTGAAAAATGCCTCTCCATCTCCTCTTCTTCCTGTACCATCCCTCTTCCTCCAGCAGTGCGCTCCTTTCCCCTACTTACCATGCCCCACCCAGCTGGGCAGAAGGGCTGGCAGAAAAGGTGCTGGTACTCCATACTCCTATGTACCATCACAAAAAAAGCACTGCTGTTATTAAACGGTCCTTCTCTGAAAGTAACTTGCAGTCTGATTCTTCAGTATCTTTCACAGCTTGGGGGAAAGGGGAGACAAGGAGGACAGGTCTCATTGCTCCCCTTCTGGTTTCAACCACTGGCTGATGAGTAGAGACGGAGAAGTGAACCAGTGCTCACACAACTGAACCCATGCCTTTAGGAAGCTTCTCCTGTGTGCTGTCCGTAGCTCCCCATCCCCACCACTGCCAACCACCACCTAGGGATGCAGAGGCATAAAAACCTGTTTTCAGACTAAAGTGTGCTGGTCCAATTCATGGCTATCATGTCTGTGAAATCAGAGATAGCATCCCCGTTTCCCAGAGTTAGCATCTAGGAGCCTTCTTCCTCCATCTTCCCCTGCTAACCAGTGACCCAAAACCGAACTAACACCACTGCACAAAATCAGACAAGCTGAAGCCAGTTGTGTACGTGGCTCAAAATCCAGCACAAGCTTTCATACAATTCCCATGACAACTGCCCCTGGGGAAATGCTCGCACAAGCAAATACCAACACCTGTGGAAATCCCAGGCCTTTTCAACCATCAACACCCAGAAGCAAAAACACCAAGAAAGCAGATTTTCAAAGGCATGCTGAGGCAGGTGAAAGTCAGTGGAACTCAAGCACCACATTCCCCCTTCGTGCCTTTGAAAAGGTCCTCTCAAGACACCGCAGCGCTTGGAAAGCCAGCTCATGGAGAGCTGTTACTGGGAGAGGCTCAGCCAGCAAGAACAGGCAATGCAAAGGAACATGGCCAACAGGACTTTGCACAAGGGACCCAAATAAACCTGTCATGCTTGCAAAGAGTGGGCACAACAAGACAGGGCAATGCTGACCCCAGGAAAGACAGGACCCAGGCTCAACCACTTCCCACTGACCAGGGAACAGGATGAATCAGGGAAGACAGCAGAAAAGCCTCAAGAAGCAAATGTTGCAGAACAGAAACATCATTCAGATTCACAAAACCCTAGTCACCAGCTGCGCTGCTGTAGTCACATGCAGGCATGCCCCCCACCTCGGGCAGCCGCCATAAGACGCCCCCTGATCCTCACCAGCCGCATCACACCACAGGGCCTTCCCATCACTGGCTCACTCTAGGCAGTCGGACCAGACACACACTGCCAACATGACACCACACCAGCCCTGCTGCTACCATGACCCAAGCACACTCTCCACAAGGTGCCAGAGACATGCTTCTACAACACCTCCATGCAGTAACCCTGCTGCCATACACAACCCCTGCCAGCACACAGGGATGCCGCCGTGCTAGAGAGACACCCCCAGCGGGAAGCTGATGGTCCCATCTTCCCCACTTTCCAGCCTTACTTGCCACTCTTGCTGTCACTCTTTCCTCTCTCCTTTGGAGGTGACAGAGCGCTCGATCCATGCTTCCTCTTCCTTGGCCTTCCAGGGCCTCTTCTCGCCAAGCTTCCACTTTTCTCATCATGCTTTTCCCTTAAAAAAAAAAAAAAAGGCCACATGCTTGACTATTAACCACCACATAAAGTGAAGCCAAGTAGACCGCCAAAAGCCATCCAAGTGCCATCGTCTATCACTAAATTGCTAAGCTAAGCAAGGGCAGCCCCCAAAACTCTGGACACGCCCAGTCGCATTCATCAGCCATTGAGTTGCCTCTTTTCTAGCCATGGGGTGCTGTGCAAAGCCTTGGCAGACATGTCACTGGAAGGGAAGTGGGGGGAAAGAGAAACATTCTCCTTAGCCTGAAGGTGGAGAAGCTGCCTGACCAAAAAAACCCCACAACCCATGGGACTTACTCAGAGTCTCTACGCCTCTGCAGCTTCACCAGCTCCCTCTGCTTCTCCTTGTACCGCCGCTGCAACTCTGCCAGTCTCATCCTGTAGTCCAGCTCCATTGCATCCATGTTTTCAATGGCAGACTTGATCGAATACATCTGGGGTGGGAGACAGGCAGAGGGGATGCAGCTGCTGGCCGCAAGACTAGAAATACACATGTTATCGTTTCCCAGCCCCGTGGCTCTGCAAGGGCCATGACATCCCCAGGGTGCAATCCCTTAAAAGCGCTAATGACATATTACCTGCCAAAGGGAAGGGACCTACCTTGTATTACTGGCAAGAGAGTCATCTTTCAAATAGATGCTGCATACTAACCTTCAAGGGAAAGAGCTTTAAAAAGTGGCTGGCTGGCTAGGTTGCCTTGTAGCAGTGTGCTATACTATCATGCAGGGAGAATGATGAAACTCCTGCTCTCCATGCAAGCTGGATCTGAAAGTCCTGCAGAAGTAGCCTGGCCAACCCCTGGGAGCCAGGGTTCCCCACTGCTGAGCAGCACGCCCCTTCCAGCTGATGAAGGGGCAGAAAAGACAGGACCTAAACTAAGTCACAGTCACATCTTCCATGGCTGGAAAGGTGTTGAGAACAATGTAGGGCCTTGACGTAGCTCAACAGTAGTTCCAAATCAGTTGATAATTAAAAACTTAGTTGTCTGTGGTTTAGCATAATAAGAGTCTTAATTTTGCAGGGGAGATGAGTGAGCAGCTTCAGGAAAATAACCCTAAGGCAAGTGCCTCCCAGCTGTAGTAGAATCTGCAGTTTCAGAGGTTCATACACACACTCCTACCTTTCTCACTGGGTAGCAGAAGTTACAACAGACACAAAAAGGCTTCTGTTCTACTAGAAAACACTGAAGCACCCACGACAGCCTCCATTTAATTTGGTTCTTAAGTGGGCTGGATAAACCAATGAACTCTTTCTCTTCTCTTTCAGATTTAAATACAACTTAAAGCACAACCAACCTTAAAACAGGTGGTTGCTGTTTGCTGAGGAAACATCCTTGGGTGTCGGAAGGCTGGAGCCTGACACCATTTTGTTTCGTCCCCAAACCAAAAAAACAGTGTATGAGCTTCTCCTGCTGGTTCTGTATTACAAACACCAGCTCTGAAGCAGCACCCGAACCTGCTGAAATCAATGAAGCTGATGAACAAACCCAGAATGAAAAACATCTCGTGACACTGACTTTTGCTCAGCTACAAACACAGGAGGGCTGGGTGGGGTCTGAGGGTAAAGATCTCAGCTTGCCAGACAAAGAAGGGGAATACAATGTTATGTGAATGGTGAGTGGCGGCCGAAGGAATATTTAAATAGGTTCACAGCATCCCACCAAGCTCAGCAGCAAGAAGAGCTACTTACAGGTTCATCCTTTTTTTGCATCCAGCTGTACTTTTTGTTGGGGTTCAGTTCTCGAGGCAGCCGGATGGTTTTCAGACTGTCTATATACGGGGTTGATAGAACCTCCATTAACACATGGGTGCTGGCAGCCAGCAAGCTCTCTAGAGTTGGTCGGACCAGGCAGCTCTCTGCATCTGCTTAAGAGAAAATTTAACGTTAATATTCGGGAAGGGGTCCACGGCCATCAGAGATGCCATCAAGCTCTTCTCTACCTTAGCTCCTCTTCAGCTGTCTTACTGCCACCCTGACCCACAGCTGAGATTTAGCCTGTTACAAGCCACTTGCAGGATACTCCAAAACCTTTGAACTGATGGCAGGCAGTTTCCCCTCTATCCAGAAGTTATTGGGAGGCCACATGTTTTCAGAATCCTCCAGACTCTCTCCACAACAAGAATAATTTTGAGCTGCAGGTGCCCATTATAATCTGGCAACCCTGAGAGCATCACTGTGAGCTACACCTTCACTTCTACACCATGTAAACTTCTTACTATAACCTGTGCAGACACAGAGAAGAGCAGGCCAGAAAGCACGCACGCACATCACAGCCTCTTGGAACAAGACTCCTACCCCAACTGCGCCTAGAACACCAGCAATTAAGGAAGCTCACAGCAGGAGCATTGTGGAGCTGCTGGCCATAATTCTACAGTTAAGGCTGTGGACAGACAGGCATCGTGCAGGTAACAGAGGGGATTTTGTATCGTTGGGGCCCATGGAGGCTGTACTAGCTACTTTGGGAGCCCAGCCTCCCCACACCTAGAAGAGGAGACATAGCACACTTGTCCAACTCACTCTTAAGTTCTTGCTTCCTCTTCTCTAGTTCCAGCTCTGCTATTTCACTCAGCAAAGTGATCCCCTGTAGGAAAGAGTGCTCTAGAGACAAGTCAGATGACACCTCAAGATTCACCCGGGGTTGCGTTACGCCACCACCCATGGGCAGCAAGGAAGCAGCCTGAGGCAGTTCTGTGGCAGCCACTAAGGCATTCATGCCAGCCAATGGGTCATCTGGTTTGATGTCCAGAGCTGGGATTTCACAGGACATCGGCTCATCTGCATATGAGATCTCCGACCCTTGCCCACCCTCATCTGAAGGCAAGCTAGGAAACTGTCCCGCCTGGGGCAAGTCGCTGTCCTGCAGTTCCATGGCTAGAGACGGCTCCTCCCTCTGGGGAGCCAGGTCCAGCCCAGGCTGTTCATCATCTGGGTGCATTAGCGAATCACCATAGTCCACAAGCACAGAACAGGTTTCCACCCCACTCCCAGCTTCAGCCACGGTCTCTGTTTCTGCAGGACAGGCTGCCAGCTGGTATGTTTGCTGACAGTTCTGAAGGACTTCTTGTTCTTGCTCCGAAGCTCGCAGAGCTTCACCTTGGTGCAACAGGAGGTTGCAACTGTCCGTGTTCTGTCCTGGGACAGCACTGGAGGTGGCCAAGTTTAGACCCTCTCTGGGCTGCTCGCAGATAGCTTCCGGGCTTTCGTCCAGCTCCACCTCTGTTTTCACACGGTCTTCTAAGGACTCCTCTTCTGCTGCAGTCTGAATAGGCTCTAGCATTTTGGATGGAGAGAGGTGGATGGGTTTGACCTCTGGAGAAAGCTCCATGTGTTCAGACCCTTCTGTAGGCAGTGGGACATCAGGGGCCAGACCATCTGCATCAGAGGCTGCGGTGGGCTGAAGGAGGTAGGGATAATGTCTTCTGAAGGAGTCAGGAAGGGACCTGAATGGATATCCTGGTGGAATCTCTGCAAGAGACCCAAAAGAATATGATACACAGTGACTGGTGCCAGTGGGGCTAATCCCCCGGGGCAGGTTCTCCCTTACTGAACTTCACTCTCTCCAACCCCTATACCTTCTCAGCGGAGGCTGCTTGTTGGATGTCCTTCTAGCTCATGAAGTCACTCTCCACCAAGAATTCAAAACCAAAAGTTTCACCCAGCCCTCTCCCAGAGTGAGACGAAAATTCAGCCTCCACTCTATCCACTCTGACTTCAACCTTGAGAAACAGACCCCTCCAAGGTAAAAACAGAACACAAGATACAGGACCAGAGCTCCAGTACTCCCTACAATCAATCAATCCTAGCGTTTCACATTCATCACTTCCTGATTGGTCCCTGCACATTAGCTTGCCTTTAAAATGGCCCTACCTGGTCTTCTCTTAGGGAGGGTTTGAGGCAGGAAAGAGGCAAGGAGAGCAGGAAAGAAAGGGAGTCAGGCACAAACAGAAGGGGACTCTGCCAAAGCAAGGCTCTCTTACCTGGGAACAAAGCCTGGAATGGACTAGATGCTTCTTTTTCCAGTTCCAAGTCTTTCTTCTCCACAGTCTCAGGAACCTCTTCTTTTGGAGGGATGGCAGGAGCAGGGGGCGGAGAGGCAGGGGGTGGGCTGGAAGGGTGGGAGCTGGGGGTGGCAGGATAAGAGTAGGCCGGCTGTGTAGGTGGCTCCTCCATCTTTTGGATAACCTCAGCTTTGAGCACAGATACGGGTGAGGCCCTGGGAGACAGGGGAGGTGGACTCACAGCCTTGCTGTAGGATGTGGAGGCGCTTGGAGACAGAACAGGTGGCTTTCGGTGCAGCAGTCCTGATGTGGATGAGGAAAGACCTGATTTCGCATTGTCCAGGCTCCGTTTAGCAACCTTCTCTTCCATGTCTGCTCGCTGGTCGTTTACTTTTAACCTCTCCTGTTGCAAAAAAACAGAGAAGAGTGTCAGGGGGCGATGTTTCTTAAGCATAAGGTTAGAATCTAGAAAGCAAGTAGATCCCACAAGACTAAATGAGACCAGAAACAGCAATTCCTCTAACAGGATGCCTGCAAGCAGAGATGGAGATGCAGGAACTAGACCTGGGAAAGGTTCTCTACACCAAGGTGGACTGTCTCTACACCAAGGAGAACCCTGCAGGAAGCAGAAGTAAAATTTGCTTTAACAGGAAAAGGTTTTAGGAAAGGCCAGACGCCGGGTGACCCTGAGTTGCCAGCTCTTCTGATTTTTATCATGAACTGTGTGGTAGATATTTTTGACAAGAGTTTTGAAGAACCAGGAAAGACATAAATATAAGAATCATAGGTTTCATTTAAAAACAAAAAGGAAATTTTTGGCTTTGAAGTCTTAATAAGGAAAACGTGTGTCTTACAACTTCAAAAACAAGGAAGCAACTGAAAAAAGGCCTCTTAGCTATTTTTATAAAAATCGCATGCCTTAAGCCAATCTCATGATTTCTTGGGCCTGACGTGTGAATTTTGAATATTTGGGACTGGCAGTACCGGGTGCTGGGTCTCAGGAAGAACCTATCCACTCTATGAAAGATTTATTTAGAATTGAGTTAAGGCTGGATCATTTTGTGAGATTATGACAATCTGAACGTCTCCTGATGCTGAATTTTTATTCTACGTATTGGCTGGACTTGGCTCTTTAGAACATTCCAAACGCTCCCAGAACTTGAGGTTTCTTCAGGGAGTGAGAATTAAGGAGATCTCTCCTTCTGAATGCTGCACACAAATCTGGGAAGAGCACAGTGTGCTCTCCCCAGGAGCACAGACTTTGGTCCACTTTAAAACAGGCAGCCCCTTCCAACATACCACCAGCTGTGCGCTCCTCTGGAGCTCCATGGCATGGGCTGCTTGCTGCTGCAGGATGTACAACTCATGCTGCCGGAGCAGTTGCTGATGAGACAGAAGTTGGAGCTGATGGGCATGCTGGAGGGAGCTTCTTGTAGGAGGGTACATCGCAGGCCAGAGGGGGGGTGTCCGGTCCATCAGTTCGGCTAGGAAACAAGGGAAGACACAAATGCTGTGCTGTTAAAGTGAGCAGAACCTGAGTGCATGGAGCAGCTACAGGGTGAGTTTAATATTCACTGTAGTCTTATGAAGTGCCCCTTTCCAAGGGTGCATAGCAATTAATTTAATAGCTCACAGAGAAATGCAAGCAACTCCCCATCTTCAACTTCCCCTTCACACACCCTCTCCTGCATCCCACCACACCTAGGCAATACCCAACAAGAGGGTCTTGGTCATGCCAGAAAGTTCATAAAACCTAGTCTGTGATCAGGCCAGCAAGGCCAATGAAGTCCCATGATCAAGCCTCCTACTATGAAGGCTCCACAGCACCATCATGCTTGCATTTAAATCTAGCAACTGTAAGGCCCCCAGCTGATCTCAACTCCAGTCTCTCAGTCAGGCCGAGACAGGGCTCTACACGTCCACACGGAACACAGTGCATTTCATTTAGCGATAAAGGAGCCAGTAACATAGCTGGAAAACCAGTGTGAGATCTTTGTAGGTGCTGAAATCATGTAACAAGCAGCCACTGAATCCCAAGCTGGCTATAACTTCCATCTGAACACTGCCAGAATTTCTGAGTCAGCACAGGACAGCTCAACAGTCCTGCCTCAAGGCTATGGCAAGGTCCTGCCCAGCAGGCTCTCTGTCTACAACCCCTCCGAAATTGAACTGGTGGCAAACATTTCCCCAAGCTCAGCACGTTCTGGGACAAGCATCTTCCCCAGGTCTCAAGCTCTCATCAAGAGAGCTTGTGGAAGCCCCATCACTGGAGGTTTTTTAGGAACAGGCTGGACTAACACCCATTAGGGATGGCCAAGGGACAGTCAGGGACGGTCACTTGATCTGTCTCAGCACAAAGGGATGGACTAGATGACCTTTTGAGGTCCCTTTCAGGCTTAAGTTTCTATCATTATATGGTCCACAGATCTCCAACAGCCAGCAGGGTCCACCCTGTTTGCACATTCAGAGCCCAGTGACAGGAGACCATCTGACTGGGAAAGGAAATGGTTTACTAGGCTTGTTCAACGTGGTCCCAAGAGTTAATAGCTGGAGAACTGCCTCCACACTCCACATATCAGCATGACAACAGCTGGACAGCTTTGCTCCCCCACCCTCCAAGCACATCTTGCCCTAGAATTTTATTCTTAAAAAACTTACTTCAGGGAGGCCACAAGGAACGCCTCCTGGACAGACATCTATTGTTTGAGCCTTGTGTAAAGGCTCTAAGCACCAGCATCTCTTACTAGGGCTGGCCAAGCACACTCATAGCCTTGTTACCATGGGCAGCCCACATCCCTTGTTTCATCCCCACCAACCTTCAAGGCTGGACCCTGACCCATCATTGGTGCCTGCTTACCGAAGTGTGGCAAGTGCTCGCTGGGGATCACAACTAGCTGCCCAGACTGAGGATCCCTGGCAAACTGGTAAGCGGAAGGGAGGGCGCCCCCCATACCAGGGGGGAAGCCAGGAGCCATGCCTTGGTGCAAGGATGGGTGGCCAAGTCCTAGAAAGGAAAGCATCACCAAAACTCAGGTCACTCAATCAAAGAGGGCTCCCTATGGGCACTGATGAAGGAGGGAAAGATAATGAGAACTGGGAGAGGGAAGTGACATTGGAACATCAGGCTCCCCACCAGGACTTCGCCATACAGCACCTGCGGGTGCATTCAATACTACAGTTTATTTTGGGAGAGGTCACTTGGTGCTACTGATCACCCATAAGTCACAACGACCTTGTTCCCCTTTTATGGGTCTGTCAAGGGCTTCACAAAACCTTCCTCCCTCCCAGAAGGACTCACCATAGGGATGGCCAGCTAACCACATGGAAGGGCTACCAGTCCTGGGTAGCCACGGGTGAGCTACCAAATGTGAAGCTGGGTCGGCAGACCAGCGCCCTGAGCCAGTCAGAGTTGGCCCCCCCGTCACCATGAGGTTGGAGTTCAAACCGTTTGTGGCACAGCTGGAGGGATGCAGCCGGGCGAAGTCTGCCAGCTCCTTGCTTTCTCTGGTCATGGGGGGGGCAAAAACAGAAGAGTTAGAGCCAGCCTTCATGCTGGACTTGACTAAAGGAAACCATCAAGAAGCACAAGGGGTATCAACTAGCAATGAGCCAGACTACTAGGGAAGAAAGGAAAAGGAGGGGAGCAGTTCTGGAGATTACTAGAACCCTTCCTCCCCCATTTCAAGAATCAGGCTTCAAAGTATGGGTGAGTGACACAGAGAAAGACCAAGGAGGGCACATAAAACACACAAGACTCTTTTAGAATAAAGACGAAGGCTAACAGCAGGCCCAGCCTTGGTTCTGCAGGCTGGTTCTGCTCTTCTGCCAACCCAGAGCTCCCTCCCCCTCTCATTTGGAGCAATTATGGCTTGTGTGTCACGGTCTTGTGGAGTCAGTCCCTTGAGGTGGGGTGAAAGATTGTTTTGTTTACACATTTAGAGTGCTCTGGGCATATGACTGGGATACATCTTAAGTTCCCCCCTCTACACCCCCCAATCCCCAGCTCTGTCAAGGGCTGGTTTACCTTTCTCCTTGGGGCCATGAAGTTCAATGTTCTCTGCTGAATCAACAGAGAGGGGCAAGGCCACTGTTCCCAGAGATGCCAGCACAACCCAAATGTGGGTGCCTGCCACATTGGTGGTTAAATCCATGGCTTCACTCAAGAGGGTAAACGGGCAGTCACTCAAGAACAATTTGCTAGGTGCATTCATTCTCAAGCCCACATGTGCACAAGACGGCCTGGTCCACGCCCCAAGGAGCAAACTCAGAACCTCACCTGAGAAGCTTCTCCTGCTCTCTTTCCAGACGCCCTGCCAAGAAGTGACTCTCCCGGTGGCTGACGCGGTCATCCCCGCAGTCATCATCTGAGCGGCCATGCCCTAAGACACAGACCATCGGTGGTTAACACAAGTGCTGTCCTCTCGTCTATGACATGCCCAATATCTGCTGAACTTGCCTTTCAAGGGCTAATCCCCATCTAGCATCTCCACCAGGCTGCAGTATAAAAGCCACAAAATAGCCAAAAAAATCAACTAGAGTGACAGGACGGGGAGCAGGGACTCAAACGTATCTGTTGATCAGAGGCACGATCAAGGGACACCATCTAGAAGGGGAGTCTGGGTTCTGACGATTATTTTCTCACATAATTCCCATCCTGGTCATGTGCAGTTTGAAATAAACAGTTTCAAGTAACTGAACTGGCACTGTTTGTCCCCTCTGGTCCCCTGTTACCATCTGGCAAGGGAAAAGAGAACAGAGGAAAATCCAAGAACTGACTCTTAAAGACAAAACTTTTTAAATAAACTTTATCTAAGTCTGTGGAGGATTCTCTGGCACTTGAAGTCTAAGTCCAGACCGCATTTCATTCCACAATGTCTGTGTGAACTGATGTCTGTTTCTTTGGCCCGTACCATAAAGGAGATCATACTAGACGATTGTAAAGCCCCTCTGGCCTTATAGTCTACAAATCTATGGCCTCTCTCCCTCCCACATGTTGCAAAACTTGGGCATAAAATAAGCTAGCAAGATCCAGCGAAGGAGCAGACAGTTCCATGGATACCAAGAACATCCAGAGTCCTAACTGTTAATGCAGAGAGTCAGGGAAGAGATAGCAACCCCCTGCTTCAGGCTTTTCTACAGAGACTAGGGTGAGCCTTTTATGGGCAGCAGACTAGCCATAATAAAGGCCACCCTACTCCCAGTAGGTCAGTGAGATGAGGGTGATGCCTCCTTGCTCCCCGACCAGGCGCCACCCCCAGTGGTGGCCCAAAGTCCTAACAACTATCTCCATTTGAACTAGGCAGCCTGCAACCATGCCACTCAGTCTCAAAAAGCCACACCTTCGTCTGGTTGCATCCTCTTCCCAAGGCCCTTGCTCTCCCTTCTGGCTGGGTCTGGTGCACCAGGAAGCATCTCTTAACGAGTCTACTCTGCTGAGAGAGAGCCTTTCAGAGGGAGACTCCACTATGTGTTTCAACAGGCCTGGACAGTCAGTGTTTTTTAGCTGTCAACACTTCAATTCCCCCAGCTTTGGCTGTCAGCAAGAACACTGTAGTGATACTACATCTTCCCTTCCCCTCTTCCCCGCTGCCTACTTCCAATGGGCATCAGGTGGAAAGGGAGGCACCAGCTCTTCAAGCATCCCAACCGGCCATCTCAAGAGGCTTTACATGGTGCCAGAATATGGCTCGAAACCTGCCTGGACACTGCACTTCATGGACAATAGCTTCCACAGGCTAGATGCCAGATTCTGGCACCCATACAGCTTCTCAGAGGTCTCCCCTGAGTGCGCGAGGCTGCCTATGGCAGCTGCTTCACACCTCAGCGAGGAGAGCAGCATCCTCTGTTTTCCCCCTGCAAGTGACCTCTGCAGGTACAAAAACAGGCCACTGAAGCTCTCAGGAGCACAGCTGGAGACCTCTGAGAGGGGCTGACAGGCAGGGCATTTGGATCCTCCCTCTGGCATGTAAAAAGCTACACTCCGGCCGGCATTGTGTGCTGAGCCACTTCCTGCCCTCACACTTCTCCCTGCCGCAGGGACTAACAGCACTCCTCCCCAACTGCACCAAAGGCATCATCTGAGGCTCTCTGAAGGCACAGCTGGGGGAACAGAGCGCAGGAGAGATGGATTTTTCCAGGGACATCCAGCTAGTTCACTACCTACACAGCATGGGGATGCACAGGAAACCTACCTTAGGGTGGCTTCTGCAACTAAACACTGTATTGTGCATCTAATGCCGGTTGATGTCAAGACAGAGACCATTTAAAAAGTTTGCTAATCTAGCCAACAGACACACACCTGCACCTCAGTCAGCCAGGCTTCGCCAGCCAGAGCTCTTTAAATTTATTTATTTATTTTTAATCAAGGCCTGACCATCTGTCTGGCAGCTGAAATTCGGACAGAGCTTTTGGCTAACGGCCTCTCCCCCGGCAATATTCAGCGCAGCCCCGTTAGCTTTTTTATTTCCAGAGCTTATTTTATTTTATGCCATGTATGTTATTTCTGATCCACTATTTATAGCTTGGCTTTTATTTAAAGAAGAAATCCACCCCCCTCCTCTTACTCGCTTGTGCTGACACAAACCCCCCTCCCATAACTAAAGTCCTTTTCTGTACAAACCAGCGATTGTCCCTGTCGGTGAATGCCCATTTTGTCCATCTATATGAACATGACGCATGGAGCGCATACAAAATTCAATCGCTTATGCACAGAGGAAAAGCTTAGGCCTGTTTCCTTGGCAACCGATGCCCAGTGCTAAATACCTGCATTTTACTTGCCAAATACTACAGATCAGCCAACTAAAGCCTGCTTTCTCTTTCCTAAAAGGTCTGAACATTCATGCTCTGTCCACTCAGCGCAAGCAAGCTAATGTTATTAGTCGAATATCTCTTGGTGCACAAGGGGAAGGAGAAGGGGGGAGAAAAAGAAAAAGAACGGCCTTGTTTTCTGTATGAAAGCCAATTCCATCACTTAGCAACAGGCCCAGAGGCCTGTTAGAATTCAACCTTTGTTTGCAGCCTTTTAGTTTGGCTCCGTAAATTACATTTAATGTAGGCTGGGAGGGTCTGGGTGCCTGGACAGCTTAACAAACAGTCCCCTGTATTGGCTATGAGGCCTTCAGATGGCTCCAGCAATGGCAGAGGAGAGCGTGGAAAGAACGAAGGGGGCTATGGGAATGGGATGAGGGGTGGGTGGGACAAGAGAGGGGGCTGCTAAGAGGGAGACAAATGACTTTCCAGACAAAGCTCTGGGCCAGAGGTGTGACGGCCAGGGTGATGAATCTCAGCTCCTCTGGAGAAGGGGAGGACTAAAAACGGCTAAGTCGAATGAACACATTTGTCGTTCCCCCAGCACCGCCAATCAATCAGTCAATCCCAGCTCAGGCACAAGGCCTGGCACTTAGAGAGATGGGCAAGGTGGTGGGCTGACAAAGGAGATGTGTCAATAGGTGGAATGGGGAAGAGCTGGGGAAAGGTCATAGGACCTGGTGTTTCAGGAACACAAGGTGCCCCGGTCTGGCTGGGGGGTTCAGAGGTGCTCACAGCTGGGAACTAGCAGGAGCGGACTCCCTTGAGCTTGAATTTCTGCATCCCTGCCTTAAATTCCCAGGCTTGAGCTGCAAATCCCACCATTCCCTCGCTTTCTTCCCTCTGCTCCAGAGTATGGGCACCTGCCCTCAATCAAGACACATCAGCTGCACTGCCCATGTCTGCTCTGCCTGCTGAGCTTGGGAGCCGGGCCTTGGATATGTTAACAGGACTGACACAAAATCAGAACAGCCGCCCATTCAGCAGGCAACAGGCTGGCGAGGGTTTAGAAGCAGACACTTCGGCCTCTCAACAAGGCAGAAGAGAGCTCAAAGAGGTGTTGCTTCCCACCCATGTAGAAGTGAACCCCAACTCTCCCTGCTAAGGTCCTGGGCCCATTCCGCCAAAACCAGGCATTCTTTCAGCAGCAGACCTGCCAGACCCACATTTGTTAGCCCAAGGGCTAACAAATGTTATTAAGCTAATATTGTTTGTTATATTATTATACAAATAATACCATCTCTGGAACAGAAATAGTTCATAGTGGAAGATACAGTATCTAGAACTGGTTTATAGTGGAAAGCACAGCATCTAGGGGCCCTGGAAATGCAAGTTCCAAAAGGGCAGCCGTGTTAGTCTAGTTCAGTAAAACAAACAAATGAGTCCTGTGGCACTTAAAGACTAACAATTATTTTCTCCCACAAAAGCTCATGCAATAAATATATTTGTTAGTCTTTTGAGTGCCACAGGACTCATGTTTGTTTCTTAGCAAAACTAGTTAGTCTAGTTGAGCAAAACAAACAAGGAGTCCTGTGGCTCTCAAAAGACTAACAAATTTACCGATCTGGCACCCTCCATTCACCTGCAGGAAGGCTGAGTCCTGTTCTGTCTCCCTGCAGCACTGAGATGCATCGAAGCTGCCTCAGAAAGGTCAAGCCCCTGCCGCCCTCAAGCCTCCTAAAGAGGCTTAAACAAGGTGGTACAGACAAAGGCATCAACACAGGTTGTGGAACTAATAAGGTAGCAAAGAGAGATTCATTACGGAAAATAAGATTCCTAACACTACAGCATCCTTGGTAAGGGCAGCCGTGACTGCTCCACACGAAGGTGCATCAGCTTACTTTAAACTGGTTTTTAAACTGATTTAGTTCAACTGGTGCAAATGACCTCTTCCTGTGCATAGATGCTCTGGCATTAGTTCCACAGCAGCTTGTGTAGGATTTTAGCTTAATCTGCTTTTTTTAAAACCAGATTTAACTAAAATCAAAATAAAACTGAACCAAAAAAAAAGTGCCTCCTCGGGGACCTGAAACAGCTTAACTAAGTAGTTTGAAAAAAGAGGGTTGGGGTGGAGGAAAACCCTGAAACCTTCACTTAAATCAATCCAAATTTACGTGGTGAGACAGGTACGTGAACGGACACATCCTGCATGTGTTGCATAACAGCGGCACCCAGTGGCCAGCAGGACCAATTGCAAATACAAGTTTTCAGAGGTTCTTTCTTAAAAGGCCCTGTTTCTATTTAAAACTAGGTCTGAGGTGTGACTTCAGTTAACCAACAACCCCCTCTGGTGCTCATCACACCTCGTAAATGTGAAAGGCAGTTGAAATCAAATAGGTGGGTGCTAGATTGAAAAAGAAACCTGTTAAAAGCAATGTGAGAAAGTGTGAGTGTTTTCTAGGGGGGTGTAGTGGCACACCACAGCCAGGATACAGGACAGAATGAATAGAAGAAGCTTGGTATAAAAAGAGACTCCGCTAATTAAATGAGGAAGTAAATAGCACGTTTGCAGCGCTCCTGTTTTAAAGTCATGCAGCTCAGTGTCTGTTCAACAGGCCTTTTGACTAACACCACAGAGTCAGCCAAGAGCCCAGCAGAAACTGCATTTAGCTGCCAGTCTCAAGGGAATCTGTTCTTTAACAGTTACTGATGCAGGTAAAGAATTACATATGCAAACTCTCCCTTCACTTTAGCTCAGTGTCCCCGGACATTTTACATGCCGCCCCCTCCCCCTTACCGCGGCCCGCATCCCGCATGGGAGCAAGGCTTAGGAGCAGAGATGAGTAAGGCAGCATTCAGGACTGGGGACTGAGGCCAGGACTGAGAAAGGGGTGGAGGCCACAGATAGAGGCAGGTCTGGAGCCCAAAATGAGGCCAGAAGTAGAACCGCAATCACAGACAGAAGCGGAGCCATGGCTAGGACGTGCTCACCAGCAGGACTGAAACCGAGAGCTGAGGTTGTGGGAGGGGCTGGGGCCCAAATCGAAGTGGAGCTGCAGCCAGGCAGTGACTGGGTGCTGAAACAGCACTGGAGCAGAGCAAGGCTGGGTGGCGCTCCGCTCTCATCCCCTCGTGGGGGCTGGCCCAGGCCCCACCACTGCCAAACAGTTTGGTGACCTCTAGTCTTGCTGAATAGTTACTTGAATTCAGTCCATTCCGGCTTGACTAAGGAAATGCAGCGGTTTAGTCTTACTAGGCGATAACTACATTCAGTGTAATTCCAAAGGGTACCCATGTTAGTCTAGTCCAGCAAAACAATCCAGGAGTCTGATGGCGCTTTTAAAGACTAACACATTTATTTATTGCATGAACTTTCATGGGAGAGAATCCCATTCCATCAAACACGCAATTCTCTCCCACAGAAGCTCATGTGATAAATAAATGTGTTAGTCTTTAAAAGCACCACCAGACTTCTTGCTTGATTCAGTGTAGTCTCTTCCCTGAGCAAGGCCTTGGTTTGGTCCTACTCGTTTTAAAGCCATTGCAAATCCTAGAGCAGGTCTCTCAAACTCAAATTGCCACAAGGGCTGCATGAGGACTATACATTAGCCCGAGGGCCGCACCACTGAAACCTTTTCATGCAATGATACTGCAAATATTGGTAACAATTGTGCTGCTGCAGACCACAGGAAATAACTTTAGGGACCGCATGCGGCCTCTGGGCTGTGTTTGAGACCCCTATCCTAGAGTGAATCACAGGCATGAGATGCATACTGGTGTGGTCCTCGTTCACATTAAGTAACAAGTTCTCTTATTTAGCCTAGGCATGTGCTTGCTGAAAGCAAAAGCATGCAGGTCACAGACACAGGAAGAGTGAGGGTTGGTCAGCTCTGCACAACATTTTCTTTGCTCACTTTGGCCCCGAGCACCATGGTCAGCGTATGACAGTGAAAGAAAACAGTCCACAAGCCAATCCTATCAAGGGGGTCTAATGCACAACAGAGAAAGCGAAGGCAAAGACAGAGAGCAGGTGATCTTCACTAGAGCAGCCCCTGTAAGAGGAAAGGCTGGGTGGTTTATTTGTCATGTGGAGGGAAGAAGTAGGGACATCACATGAACAACGTTGATCAAGGAGTGGCAAGTTCCATCCTATACAGCTCATCATAGCCAAAAGCAGGCACCTCCTGGCCTAGGAAGAGGCAGCAAGTTCCCAAGAATGGGAATGGCTCAAGCAGCACAAATCGCCCCTACACCTCACCCTGGAGCACTCCCAAAGCCCATTCAGTCCCTGGCCTCCCGCAGAGTCTGCTCACAAAGCTGAAAGGTCTCCCTGGAGGCAGGAAGCTTGCAGGGCCCAATGAAGCAGACTCAGACTACCTCTGAGGTCCAGCCAACAGAGGGCTGCTGTTGCTACCAAGCTGGCTGGGTTCAGGCAGGCGCCCTGGAGAGGAAAGGCTATGAGCAGCCAGACCTCCCTCATTAAAGTCGTGTCTAGGTGTCAGTCCCCCCACCTCCCAATTCTGTTTTCACGCATCCGCCATCTACAAGAGCAGCCTAGATAAGGAAGCCCAGAATAGCCCCAGCTTCTTGATACTTCCCTCCCCTGCACACTCCAGTGGGACAGAGTTTGGTCCCCCGGGGGTGGGACCTCATGTCTCTCAGACAGACACCAGGGTCCTACCTTTTACGCTGCTCAGGGAGAGGGAGCGATCGCGGTCTGCCAGGCTGGGCCCCACTTTGCTGCCGCTGTTGTCCTTCTGCCGAGCAACTGCTACCGCAATGCCCACAGGCAGGTGCCTCACCTCCACCTCGCCTTGTGACCCAATGCTCTCACGGCCAAAGGACTTGGCACTTTCTGGTCTCTCTGGGTCTCTCTTCAACTGCTTCCCAGCTTGCTGGGACAGCAGCTGCTGGATCTTGGAGGAGCCCAGCTGAGCAGAGTCCAGCTTCATGTTGCCAAGCCCGCCAAACGGGGTCTTCTTGCCGTTGCTTTGACGAGCTGTGGTCTCCTTAGCAAAGCTGCCGCTGTACTTGATGAGGCTCTGCATGGCAGACCCTTCACCATGGGAGGTGGGGTGAAGAGCGTCTGTAGGGCCCCGGGACCCGACCACTGAAGACCTCTGCAGGCCGCTGGGGTCAAGGTACACCTTCTTGGCTTCCTCCTCTGCCCGGCCAGCATGGTTGTGCTGGGCGGCCAGCACTGCCATCTGGGTGGTGGCAAAGTTGCCCATTTCAAAAGGCTTCCATTTGTGCTCAGGGGGCTTCAGCTGCCGGTGGTCCAGATGTTGCCTGGAGGAGTCCAAAGTCCCATACACCTTAGCTGCTTCTTTGGAGCCAGCCCTTTGGAAGCGGTCTCGTTCAGAAGGGCGGTGTTCTGGCTCTGGGCATGGCTTCAGCATGTCCTTGGTGGCCAGAAACTCCCTGCTTTCTGGAGAACCCATCCCAGGCCGGTTCAGAAAGGGTTCTGAGGCCACTTGCCTCTTCAGTGCCATGGAGTTGGCCCTGATCACAGAGCCCTTCTCCCTCAGGACCTCCATCCTTTTGGCATCGCTGTGGCAAGAGAAGTCCTGGGACAAGGGCGTGCGGGAGGCATCGGTGAAACACCGCTCAGCAGGCGACTGCAACACACTCACTTTGCCCAGGTCCTTGTCCTTTGCTTTGTTGTCACGAGCCTGGGAAGCAATCTGGATGGGCCCGTTCCTCTCATCGTAGGCCTCGACTGAAGGCACGAAGGTGGGGGCGACAACTTTGTGTTCCCTCCCGGGCTCCTTGGCCGGTGGGAAGATGGTGTACATGTTGGAATGGACAGGCTGAGGAGGGAACGTAGAAGAGGGCGTCACTTTCCCTGGCTGGGAAGGGTGTGGAGAGGGACAACCACAGGAGACGTGCAAAACACCTCCTGAGGTCATGGCAGAGTCACCCCTTTTCAGCCTGTCAGAGTGGGCATAAGCAGAAGGCCTCATGTTCTCATCGTGGCGATTGGGGTCCTTGGCACAGCGGTCCTGCTCGCTCCCCAGCGCTTTCAGCATGGGATCCCCTCCGCCATTGCAGTTGTTGAGTGAAGAGGTCTGCAGTGGATTCTTGGACTTTGGTTCTCCACTGACAGCCCCCCGGTTTGGCATCTGCTCAGCAAAGAATGGGGACAGCCGCTCCCCTGCCTTCACAGGCTTCTCCAAGCCAGTCCCTTTGCGGTCCCCATCGGGTTTGGCTTCCTGGGTGAGATCCACCACACTACGAGGCCGTGGCTCCTCTTTCTGTTTGCCATCTTTCCTGGTGAAGGGCAGAGAGAGATCACTCCGACACACCCGCTCCTTGCTGGGGGGTTCTTTCAGGCCCTCCTTGGAGCTCTTGTGCAGGTGCCCGAGGTCCTTCTCACGGAGCAGGGCACTTGGCGTGTGATTAACCGCTGTCCTTGAGATAGGAGCTTGGGGGTGCAAGGCAGACTGTCCTGTGTGGCTGGATAGGTAAAACCCATCTGCAAAATGAAATGAAACAAGGTTATCTTGGTTTCTCTTCACTACTGGCTCCAAACCATGACTGCTCCTACCAGGAGCCTTAAAAGTCTAGGCTGCAACTAATGAACATGGGAAAGTGGGAGAAGGCCCACACTGGATCAGCATTTAGCCAGTCTTGCAAGGAGGCAAGACAAATCCCAAACCTTCAGCCCTCAGTGTCTGCAGAGAGCCAGGACTTCTAGAGAGATTCCCTGGCTTCCACAATCCCCAGAACATATGAAGCCCCACAAAATCCCAATCATCAGATTGTCAGGGAGAAAGGCCCTGCCAAGAATCCACCCAGCATCTTGGACAAACACAGGCTACCCAGATCCTCCCCAAATATCCATAATGCAACAGAGACATTGCATCCCTCTTGAGAGAGGCTGATATTTAACCTCCCCTAGTTCTGAAGGGATGGGCAGAGCATACCACACAATGGGCACATTAGACCAAGCCAGGAACCTGCTGCCACCGTGTCTGGTGCACATGGAGCCTGGGTAAAGGCGGTGTGATGGATTAATGACACTTGTTAAGGCTTCATGATAATCATTTTACTGGCCAATATTCTTTCAGTGTCTCAGGTTACTTCTTGTCCCTCTCCCAGTCTACAGCTCTGGCACTGTGCTGAACTGGGACCTTCTTCCTATCGCCCAGTGAAGTGCTGTAACCATTCAACAGTACTGACCCTTTACACCTTTGAGGATTGGGACAGATGCAGAATTTAAAATACCATTTGGAGCTTGGACAAAAAGTTCCAATGAACTGATGGCCGGCACGCAGCATGGTAGGGGATCACAGGGAGCAATCAAGGGGACTGCTGCTGGGGCTGACATTCACCAATTGGGATTTGAACGCCACCTACCACATTGCACTCTATCATCCCTAACCTTTCCCCACCGCTAGTCTGTCCAGAAATCCCTTAACTCAGGGGAACAAAGGGTCCAGGGCTGAGCACAGATATGTTCCAAGACAGCGCTTGTCATTAAGTTACCAGGATGGGGCTCCAAGCATCAAAGGGTTAATTCATGAGGCAAGGCTGAGGGGCCTGTCCTTAAAGCAGGCTCCAACAAATCTTTTTCTGATTGTCACAGAGACCAGTTTTAGCAGCCCACTGCCTAGCGCCACTGCAGAAACGTAATGGAGGAGTGCCTGCTTGCGACCCGAAGTAAGACTGCTGGAGCCTAGCTATGAGCCAATTTTGTCCACTCCTACCCTAATGGCACTCACGCTTTGGTATTTCCGTTCTCTTTTCAAATGGCTGCCCAGCAGAGCACGGGAAGGGAAAAGGTCAATCCAACCTAAGGGCAGGTTCTCTCCAGCTGCTGGGCAGGGGATCTCTGGACCCACCACCACCAGGGGAATCTGCCCTAACTAGAACCACCGGTGATGGTCACCATAGAGCTCCCCCATGCAAACCAGGGAAGTCCCCCTAGACTAGGATTTGCACCACAGAGGCTAAGCTCATTTCAAGCAACGGCTGCTCCAGCAGGGCATGCAGCATTTGACCTGCCAATGCTAGTGGTTCACACTGGTGCAGCTGTGCTGGTGTCTGGGCACTAATGCTAAAAAGCAAGGCAAGGCCCCAGTGCAGCCTTGATAACAATTGTGAACTCCCAGAGAAACACCACCCCTGTGAAAACACAACAGGTGTAGGCCTCCCTGCAGGCAGTTGTAATGAGGGGGGGTGGAGAGGTCTCTGATGATGGAGCCACCACCATAGGGGGACCGAGAGAAAGACCCCGTGGCCATTCGTACACAGTGGGACAATGACTCAGTTCTGAACACACAGATGCAAGCAAACTGACCTTTCTGTGACTCAAAGAGGCTGTGCTGACCCAGCTGGGCCAGGAGGGGGCTACCGCTGCGGGGGGGTTCAAGGTGGCTCAGGGGTATGTACGACGGGAACAGCCCATTGGGCAGATGGGAGAAGCCTGCAAAACAGAAGAGGAAACATGTTTCAGAACAGCCGGTGCTCTACGCTGGAACGAACCCCGCCGAGCTGCAGACTGTTGTGACTGGCAAGCCCCCACGCCAGAAGAGGAGGCTGTGAGACTCTGTGCAGCTTTGCTCGAACAAACCTTCTCGTTATGCAAGGCTGAGGGATAATGAGAGGCAGGAGCACCATTTAGATCTGTGGTTCCCAACCTGTGTCCCTGGGGCCAAAAGTGGCCCTCGGGAGCTTCCAACGTGGCCCTCAGCTCCCCTCCTGCTGGCTGCAGAATGAGTCACTGCCTAAGGACCCAGGCGGAGTACGTTTCCACAGGGCTAAAAGACTGATGCAGGCTCCTTGCTGCAGCCAAAGGGAGAGGAGATTAGCACTCTCATCCCCCCGGCTGTAGCAGGGTTCACAGCAAAGCGCCCTGCCTAGGTCCACAGGTGTGGGTGTCCTTGCTGGTGCCAGAGTGAGGGGAGGGGAGCGCTCATCTTCTATCCCCCTGGCTGCAGATGGGAGCCACTGCCTTGGGACCCAGACAGAGCGCACAGAGCCTCAGGATGTCTGTGATCAGCGAGCAAGGAGGCAAACCGCTTCTCTTGAGGGCCAGCTAGTGGAGGCTGGTGGCTCTTCAGGGCTGTAAAAATGGTATCTGGGGCCCTTGAGCCAGAAAGGGTGGGAACCACTGGATTAGATACTCCCACCAGAGGGCTGCTAGCTGCCCTGATATTCCCCCTTGGTGTAGCAGTACCATGTACTGCTGCACCCCACATCCTGCTGTGATGTCAGCACCACCCCAGGATACAGGCAGCTGCAGCGAGTGACCAACAGGGTAAAAACTGGTGCAACACTGTTGTCACCACCCACAGCAAAGGTTGTCTGATACTTCTCATTTTAAGACCCTGTTTTCAGTTGCTTCTGGCTCTCTCCCCCAACCTCCCAACTTAAACCATCTGAGTTGGAATTATTCACTTTGGGCATCTGCCTCAGGGTCTTTTTTTCTTCTTTTTTTAGTTGAGAAAATTCCAGTAAACATGGTTAAGAAATTTGGCAAAGTTATAAAGCCCCAGGGAAGAAGGTCTTAAAAAAGAACATGTTGGGCAGCCAAACTCCATGAGGCTCTGCCCAGTTCCAGTTCTGTGGCTCTGTATTGCAGTTGCATCTCCTGAGGGTCCTTCCTAGACATGACAACATCAGTTCTGAGTGGCCTTTGAAATGGTAGAAAACAACCATGTCCAGCTGTCTGGAGCAAGGAGAGCCTTTTGTTATGGGAGTCTATAGCGCTCCTGACACTCTGGGGTCTCAATCTCTCTGGGGTCACTCAACACGACCTATCTGCATCCTTCTGAGTAGACAATGATACACAAAAGCAGCTGCTTTTCAACACACAGCAATTTCACTCTGCCACTGCCTGGGTGCTTGGAGGCATGGCTAGCCCCAGAGCCAGCCCCAAAGCAGACTGAGTTGGCAAGTTTAAGGATCAGGGCTGACTTTGTGATTTGCATCACCATTTTAAAAGCTTTCCTTTTTAAAATTTAGAAGTATCTGGAGACTCTCAAAAAGACTGGAGAAGAATAAAATAACCTCGTCAGACACTTAGCCCCTGTGTCGAAGTCTGCAACACCACTGTGACCAAGGCTGTGAAACCTATTTTGCTGAGAAACTCCAGAAGACAACCGACAAGAGAGCCACAACAGAATCTGTACAGAGACAGCCAATACATGCAGCAACTCAGAGCAGCACCTGGGTGCCCAGTTAACATTTCAAATTATTTAGATGCTATCTGGGATCTTTTATGCCTCTATTTACATGAGACACATTTATGAACCGCCTATGTGCACAACTGCCACCTACTGGATGGAATCAGAACTGCTTCATTTGGGTGTTAACAAATAGGCCTTGTTTTTCAGGGTTTCTTCATTTCACTTTGAGGTTTTTGCTTTGCTTGTTTTTCTTCCAGCAATTTTGGAATTCTACGTAGCTGTCAAAAAAAAAAAAAAACAGCTTTGTATTTATACACAGTTCTGTTTCAAACAGCATTCGGCTAAAGCACACATAGGAACCCCCAGTGGAAACCAGCAGGGCCTCCACAGACCAATTAATGCACAACATTACTGTCCTTTGAAAATCACACCCTATAGTCCACATTACTGCTCAACACGGACAAGCCCCGATATACAGGCCTGGGGATAGGGACTTCACCTGGTATACATACTGCACTGGGAAAGGGGTGAAGTTAACACAAACTACGTAACTATTTCTGGTGAATGTTGAATAACCAAAGATATTCTTTATTTTATAGTAGAGATCTTTTATGCACCTTTATTAGTCAAATTCTAAAATCCAAAGCCAACCCCCTGGAGATCTTTCTTTGGCCTGAAAGCTTTATGGAGCAGGACGATTTGAATTTTATCACAGCTGCTACTATGAAGTTCCAGGCAACTGAGGTGCAAAGCAAAAAGACAATTGCTAACTCCCTGGTAGGTCGTATTTGCTATGGCATTCTGCAGAATTGTATAAAAACACACCACATGCACCCTCAGCAAGCCATGAAACAGTCACACAGGAACATTCAACTGAACGGACTGCGAAATCCACCTTTTTCATTCCATGGCTTGGAGAGAACTGTACAGGCCATTAGCACTGGTGCAACGAGGAGATTTACTCTAGATTAGTGACTATAATGTTCATCTACATCAGGGACTGGCAACCTTTACTGACCCCTGTGCCAGCCCTTCCTCCCCAAACCTCAGTCAGTGCCAGTAGCTCCCTCTGCCGAAAAAGGTGGCTGCTGCCTGAAAATCTGGTGGCTTCCACAGCTGAAGTGTTTGTGGGGGGTGTGGTTCCAGGCATGCTGCAGAAAGAGCTGCCCCGAGCAACTCCTCTGTGCAGCGTGCCCAGGGATGAGTTCCCAAGCACACCTGGAAAGAAGCCGCCCAGACTGACTCCTCTTTATGGCCTACGTGGGGCAGGGGTCCCCAGGCATTCCACGGGGAGAAGCCCTTGCAGGTCCGGGCGGACTCTTTCCATGACATGCCTGGGGCATTGCCACTTCCTTTTCTGGGGCAGGAGTGGCACTTTCAGCAGACAGTGCCACGTGCCGCTCCAAATTATTTCATATGCCACTGCCTGCATGCATGATGGTGGTTCCTGAGCCCTGAACGACATCAGTGTTTCCCAACCAGCGTGCCACAGCACACGGATGTGCCATCAAGTCTGAGCAGACGTGCCACAGAATGTTTTGAAAAACTACTTAAAGGGGTCTGGATTGGCTCATGAATATTCATGAGTTCTTTGGAGACTACATGGTAATATGCCTCAAAATAATTAAAGGTATCAAGGTGTGCCAAGGCAGAGAAAAAGTTGGAAACCATTGATCCAGATTACACCATTTGTATCATACCAGACTACCTTGCCAGGCACTCGGGTAAGGGACAAGCCAGCCCCAAGAACAAATTACAGCCAATTTTGATGGGACCAAAAGTGTCCCATCTGGCCAGGACCACTGCTGCAGTAAGGGGAGAAGACTCAAACCTGTCTCCTTCATGATCAAGTGCTTGAGCCTCAATTCCACAGCTGATGTGCGCAAAAGCCCGGCTGAAGTCTGTGGGAGTTCTGCAAGCGCAGCAGAATCAGTCAGGAGAAAACAGAAATTTTCCAGAGGCCAGGACCAAATTGTCTTCAAAACCAAAATGTGTGTGACTGAAGCCTGGTTCCAAACAAGGGCTGGGGGGGGGGGGTTCTGCACTGGTTGCTGAACACAGCTTGTTTTCAGCCCACATCTGTCCACACTATGGTTGCACACAGATCTAGTTAGAATTTAACAGGCTACTGCATCTTGATCCCCCTTCTACACTGCAGCTCCCCAGACTAAGTATAAACAGAACAAACCTGGAATCAGTTTAGCTACTGGCTAGTCACTTGCAGCATTTCCTGAATCACATGCATCAATTCCCCCCTCCCTCTACAAACACGAACACACGAATCTCAGGCTTTCTACGGCTAACCCCGCACTCTACGGCAACCACACACACATCTGGCGCCCTTCAACCCCAGTCCTGGGGTCTAGCTCAGTCCAACAGCTCTCTCAGGCCACCTGACCAAAGCACAGGAAGCGGTGGGCCTGAGCAACAGGAGGACAGAAGGGACTATGGGTGGAAGGTCACAGGTCAAGTCCCACCACCCCAAAGGGTAGAAGGTTGTTATTGATGTTTTACACCTGGTGGCATAGTCAGATGACAAACAAGCCTCTTGTGCATGTTCAAGAACCACATCCAGACACTGGTGCACTGGGAAACAAACCCAGGACTTCGCTGCAACAGCACAGGGAAGCCCAGGGGGCGAGCACGCAAAGCTGAAAGCCATTCACGAGGAGCAAACTGAGTGAATTGCACGCTCCAAGATCTCCCCTCTCCCTGGCTTTATGAGGGGAATCCACACATGAGTCAAGACCCAATGAACACGTCCCAGCTATAGGCACCTGGCCCAGGCTACACTGCACATATATACCAAAACAGGGGATGAGATGGGACCCCCCACTCCATACACTCTCAATGTCTGGGGTGCCTGAAGAAGGCTCTGAATTTTGCAGACTGGCCTATCTTTATAGTGAACCAAGGCAAAACCCAGCTCCAAACAAGCTCAATGCACTTCCAAGACATGGAGCCCTTTCCAATGTCTCTAGAGTGCATCCCTGTGGACATGAGCTTAGGAGACGCACCCAATTCCCAGGCCCTGCGATCACACCACACAACCAGGCCTCTCACTCACATGAGAAGGATCCCACTGAAGAGCTGCTGACATTGGGTCTGTGACCAGGGGAAACGTTCCCCTCCAGCCCATAGCCACAAGGATGGAGAAGTCCCAAATCCTGGCCAGGCAAATCAGATCACGACTCAGGGTTACTTCACCAGCAGCCAATGGGGGAAATCAAGAGGAGAATGAGCACATGGTGATAAAACCCTCCGTGGGAAGGCGGACACATTAGTTGTGCACCCATACATGTACACATGGCCACAACTTCCCACTGTCACCTCCCCACTACAAAAGACAACACCAAGAGGAAACCTCCTGTCTCTCACTGTACCCCTCACTACTGGGGGACAGGTATGGATCCTGAAGGTGGATACACCTACCAGCTGGCTGCATTACACTGGCTGGCTGAGTTGCCTTAAAATTTATACAAACACTGAACTTCAACAGCCTCCTTTAGCTCAGTTTCCCTCCGATTCTAGGCTCCTGCAGTTGCGGAAAGATGCTGTACCAGGAACACGCCCTGCCTTTCCCCACCACACCACACAAGGGAAGTCCCACGACCCAGCTCAGGGGGAGGAACACAATGAAATTCATACGAACGCCTGCTTGATGCCTAGGCCCATTTCCCTAGTGGTGGCCTCGGCCTGGAGACCTGGTGGAACCACTTATTTCAAATCTTCTCCCCAAAGCACACAGCCTGGGATCAACATATTGCTCATTTCACTGAATTGAAGCCACCTCGCACCTGGCTTTATTCACGCCCCCATCACAGACGTGACCACGCCTGGAACGCTCGCCTGGCCTGATGCAACTGGGGCCCTTTGCTGTGCAACGAGACCAGGCCAAGGGGCGCTGGTGAAGCCCTGGGCCAGCTGCACTTATGCCCATCTCCAGATCCGTTTCCTCCTGAGTACCAAATGCAGCTAGCTGGTGCTGAACTCCCAGTTCCCATCCCAACTCCTTTAACGGCCAAGAGCTGCCACATCAGCAAGTCCACACAGCCAAAGAATCACTCTGCAGGGAAAGAGCAGCACAAGTCCACGTATCAACAGGCAGGGAGAAAGGAGAAACTTAACCCTAAGCTGCACCCGATACTTTACCTCCAGCAGGCTCAGAAGAGGGTGGGTTTCCGGACAGAGAATGAATGCAACGAATAAGACAGGGATGTTACCTTCCTAAGGTAGCACTGTACCAAGGCAGCATGTTCAAGAGGAAAAGCCGGTACAGATAAAACCCAGAGACAGCATGTTTGTAATAAGATGTAAAGTGGGGTGGGTGGGGGGAATCCTAGTGAACCGGGCAAGTGAGGGGCATCAATTCCACAACACTGCTCCCTGATCTGGGAAACTGTTTCCCTCCACCCCAATGGAGTCCACATGCCCATCCATTCAGAGCATGGCGCAATACACTCACATGTTAATGCAGACGAGCTCCCGTGCAAGAACCTGGCAGCTGGGCCACAGCTTAACATGCACTGCCAGATGCAGCAATGGTGAAAGGTACTGGCTGCTTCACTGGCCACTGCTGCCTCATTTTAGGGGATTCGCATTATTGTTTACATACCCTAGGTAACAGGCTTGCCTGTTGATTCAATCAGAAGGGAATAAAGTTTTCATCCCAGAATCAGACTATGCAAAGTCTTGTGAAGGCCCATGGGACGTATGACAAGGCCACGCATGCTGAGAACAAAATACAGCCTTACAGATTTTTATTAACATAGTGGAACTCAATCAAAGTTCAAAGCCCAGAATTAAAAGGAAACAGGACTGTTCTAGATATACACATTTTCTATAAAACATTTGCTATAAAACACACCCCCTTCCTTGGTAACCTGCTGGTAAGAAACAAAGGACAGCCTTGTCTCTGCACACCAAGGGTCTGATGGTCCAAGTTCCTCAAAGCTGGACCGGGAAATGAAAACTTACAAGAAGCTAGAGAGCTCAAAACCCCAAGACACCAAGGAAAACCCAGCTTAGTCCACACGGTAATTTACCACACCGTGTGCCCAACCTTTCAAGTCCAGACTTAACTTCCTCATCCTCATAACTTTAGGTGGCACTTCTCCCGTAGGCTGGCACATTCAAACATATTGATAATTTATTCATACGTACTAATGATGATTAGATCTTCCTCACCCGTTATTTCTGGCCTGAACTGGTTTGGTGCTGGTGATTTCTAAATCCTTTGTGTTATACCCATTAAGTTTATCGAGGGCAATCGGTAGGCCACTTATCTATGCCGAAGGTCACAAGTACATGCCTGCTAACTTGCTCTGGCTCATTGTACAGGGTGTGCCCTGTATGTTCCTTGCATTACTGCCAAAAATTCTCTTAACACAAAGCTATAAATCTATTACATTAAAACAACAAACCAGTAATAAAGGATCAAGCAAGCAGGCTCGCCCTATGGGTGGTACCACAGGAGAGAGAGCTTTATTGTAACAAGCCATACACCGGTCACCCGAGCTGCAGGCTTCTGGGAAGAGAGAACCCACAGCCGTCTTCCTCTAGAGTCAACAGAAAGCTGTGAAATCCAGCCCCAACGTCCTTTGCAAACAGCGAACCCAATCAATCTCTGCCTTCCTGCTCCACCTGTTGATCACTCAGCCTTAAGCTATGGGACTGCCAACTTGCTCAGGGGCAAGAAGCTATTATTGAGCACCTATGGCCACGTGGTTACCCAACCCCATCTCCCAACTGGACGATCCTCTGAAAGCAATGCAACACCACTCCCCTCCAGCGGGCTGGGAGGGGGCCCCGCCCCAGAAATCAGTCCCTGCAATCAGAATTGAGGTTCTCTCTCTTTACCTTCGTGGGAGTGAGCAGCCCAGAGTTGCACCATCTGCAGGTCAGCAGGGGTGGGTGACCTGAAGGACAGGTCAGAGGGCAAAGGGGCAGGGCTTCCATGGGGCGTGGTGGAGGTCCCTAGTCCGCTGGCCACATACCCACCCAGGAAGGCCTCACCTGAATGGGGGAGGATGGAGAAGAAAGTCAGGGTTAGGTACCAGCTTTCAAGATGAGGTTCCTTCCAGCTCACACCCTTCACCCTGCCATCTGTCATGCCCCACTGCCCGCTCACTCTCCCACTCATCAGGAGGCCTAATAAGAAAGCATGGCATGATGAGCAAGTCTCTGGTTTAGGAGTGTGCTCCCATTGTCCACAAGAAGGGAGAAGGGATACATGGGGAGGTGAATGAGGAGTGGGGCTGGAAGGCAGCTTTGTTCCCACCTGAATCCCACCCATCCGCGCTGAATCCCTAGGCAAGATTGTTTCCTTCAGTCTCCCTGGCTGTAAAACAGAAGCAGTGAAATGGACCCGCCTTGCACGGGTATTGGAAGGACGAGAGCTGGTCGGACATAAATCATGCCAAGAATTGTTGTTAAAGGTGCTTGGTGGATGCAGCTGTGTTGATCCAGCCAAAAACGCCTCGTCTTTGCTCTGCTTTCCAAACTGCAGGGGAAGGGCTTTGACACGCGACTCACCACAGAGAGGAGATGTGACTGATGAGAAGATTAAATGCAACCAACCACATAAACCACACACACAACAAGGGGCAAGGAAGGGGATTGGCAGGGAGAGGGAAACACGCTTTGCCATATCAGGGTAGGGGTAAAAATCCCCCAGAAGGAAGTCTTCAGAAAGGACCACCCAAATCTATGATTGCAGCCTAGCCATCTACACCAGTAGGCGTAAGTGGACGATCCAGCCCGCCACCTCTGTGCCCACATTTCAAACCTGCTGCGAGGGGTGGCAACCTGTGTTTTATCCCGCAGGTTATTTCCACCAGCAAAAGCAGACCCAGCCCTTGAGCATTTGGCACAGAACAGTTGAAATGATTACAGAGGAAAAGAAAATGTTTGCAAGCTCCCCCGGTGCCTATAGGAAGTCAGAGTCTCCCCAGGCAGCCGGAGTATGGCATCCAAGTCAGACTACGCACCCCACGTTGCTAAGAGAAACTCTGTCACCCAAGTCCTCCTGTGCTCAGTTGTAGCCCAGCACCTTGGAGGAACCTTGCACCCGCCACAGAGTAGCTTTCTCCATCAGACAGAGGCCACTGTCCTGGATTGTAAGGGATGGCTATCAGCCACGTCCCCACAATAGGAAATACTGGTAGATGGGCAATGGCAGAACAAGGCTTTTAAAAACAAAGGCACCTGCCTAAAGAAAAAGCCTAGAGGCAGATGTGAGAGAAAGCGGGCACCTCTGTCGTCACTCATCCCACCACTCAGTGCAATCAAACCTGTTGGTCCGCTCTCCATCCCACACAGGTACCTTGCTAGTGGCCCACAACACAAGCCAATGCAAGAGAGAAGCAGCATTTAGGACACGTAAGCCACAGCCCACCAGATCTCACGCAGGACAGGACTCCAGGAACTGACTGGGAGGCAGCAAATCCACCTGGATGCTGCTGGTCTCAAGCATGGAGCCAGCACCGGGAAGCCACCGCTGGAAAGGTTCACGTACAGCGTAGGGGGCGGGGAGACATTGCCACGTGATCCCCTCCACTCAGAAGCCACAGACCCTGCACCGGAAGCTCGGTGGCCTCCGAGGCCATGCAGGAGGTTAAGCAAACTTTCCCCCTGCTCCACACGCAAGCACAGATGCCACCGGTTGACCAGTTATGGGGTTTCTGTCTCTTATGAAATATTGCTAACTGCCAATGCCGCCCCAGCCTCTTCAGCAGGCCTTCCTGCGGACGGGCATGTTGGCAGGAAGTGGGGAGAGCTGCAAGAAAGCGACACAGGACTGAACAAAGCCCTGCAAAAAGCAGATCTGCCCATGCCAAGAGAAAGCCACCAAGAAACGGGTCTGCCCTGAAGCTCTGCCTACCTGAAGCCGCTGCACCTTTTCCAGAGAGCCACCCATCCCTGACAGTGGCGTCGCTGAAGAATTATAGGAACCTCCACACGGGAGCTTGAACAGGTGACTCACCCACAGAGAAAACCTCGTGCCAGCGCTGCAAGTTGGAGAGCAGCAGCTCTACCCGCTGGTGCAATGCCAGAAGCCCTAAGCATGAGGGACAGACAAAAGACCATTCTCCTCAACCATCAAGGCATTCCACACTGAGGAGACAAAACAGCAAGGAGCAAATACCAAATTCCACAACAGCTAGGTGGGAAACCTGCCCCCTGATCCCTTCTTTCTTCTGAGGCAGAGCCTGCCCTTTTTGTCATTTTGAGGACACCAGCCCTGAAAATTCACAGATCAGCTCATGTGTATGACTAACACTGCCCACTGCTGGATGAAGCCAGAACTGCTCATCTGTGTGTCCTAGGGCTGGCTCTAAGAGAGATCTGTGGATTAAGCAGTAGGCGCCTGTGGTCTGAGAGCAGAGCAACCCAAGAGTTTTTCTTGCTGTCGCTGAGAAGTGTCAGGCATCCACAACGCACAGCAGAGATAGGCAGAATGCTTCATGTAGCCAAGAACACATCCCCTTCCCTCTCCCCTAGAATCGATCACAGTGAACAGCAACCAGGCCATGAGACAATGACACGAACAGCTCACTTGGCTGGGTGACCAGTTAAATGTTAAAAAGCCCCATTTCCCAGCCGCAGAAGACAGAGAGAAATCCCAGATGCGTTAGCTACATCGCGTACTGAAGGCCAGGGTCTGTCTCATGCCCACGACACGCCCAAACAATGAGTGGTACTCAGCACTAGGACTGGTTATGTCCACCAGCCCACCGCCTGGCGCCAGTTCCTTTTCCGGTCTCATGCTTTGAGTTAGCAAAGGACTGGCCATCCCTGAAGCATCAAGGCTATCCAAGTAGGGCTTTGCTTTAACACAGTTTGGATTCAGCTCCCAACGCCCCCAAGGTTTGAGGTGATAGGGAAGGATCAGATACCCCAGAGTCATGTTCAGAGCCATCACTTGTTAAGGGCGAATAGAGAAGGATGCAAATGTCCTGCCATTACCCACCAAATGATTCATTCTGAATCACAAAGGATTCTAGGACCAACAAGCTCCACAAAGGATTGAAATAAGGGGATTCAGAACTAGCAGACCCGGATGCTTCCCCTCATTCTGGTCTGCCAGCTCAGCATTGCAGAGGAGCTGCTCTTACTGTGGGTGGGTTTTGCAGCCTCCAGGTTGTCTACCACAGAATATGGTGGTTTCAGTACTGTGCAAAGGAGCCCAGAACACCTGGAGCCAACCAAACCAGTTGGGGTGGGGGGCCTGATGTTTCCACCTCCATCATATCTCGCCGTGATAAAACACCGGGATGGGAAATGGGGGGAACAGATGCAAGAACACGTCCTGAGAACATGAGGACAAAAACAGGGAAATATACAGCTCTGCAGTTAGCCAGCATTTAGAACTGCAGTGAAAGAGAAAATCTGAAGCTCCGCCAAACGGCAGAAAATATAGCACTCATCTATCAGCAAACACACATCCATAATTCATACACTCCGTGTGCCTGCAGAACATGCAGCTCCGGGCCAGGCAGCGGCAAAGACAAGGCATTCTTTATATACACTAGCATAAACCTGTCCTTCCCAACTTGGAACATGCGCCACAAGGAAATGCCTGCCCCCCTTTGCAAAGGAGCTCCCACCTTTTATTTTTAAAATTGTTAAACTAAGAATCTAGTGCCCATAGAGACAGCGACACACACAGATCTGGCACCACCTGTGCAAAGAGTTATGCTAATATATTTCAATCCATACTTTCAAGGCCCCAGCTTGACTAGCCCAGCCCCAGTATCCCTCGGACACTGGCACCAAGTTGGGCCACCATATACAATGCTAGGGATGTGATGAGCATCTTCTCAGGCCAGGAAAGGGTTTCAGCCGAAGATCTAGAGAACAGCAGCCCACAGACTTTCATTTTATACCTTCCCTGCCTCAAGGTACACTAACTTGGTCTAAACTGAAACCAAATAAAGAGAGATTTTTCAAAGTAGCCTAACATAGCTGGGTGCTCCTTTGGAAATCCCAGCCTTTAACCTGCATTTCAGAAGAAAACAGTACTGAACTGGATGGACCGTGCTCTCCTTCAAAAATCCAGTGAACAACTGGCAACAGAATGTACCCTTCAGGGTCATTTCTCCCTGTGACCCAAACCTAGAGACAAGATCAGAATCTGCCTACATGTGGCCATAGCCTGTTACAGAGGAAGGTTTTGGAGTTTCAGAGCCATCACTGAACCTAGAGACCTGGGATCTTGACCTGGACATGGCATTGTGTGTCCTAAGACAAATGCCTTTGAACCTCAGTTTCGCCACCATAAAATGATCATAAAAATACATTCCTGCCTACCAAGGAAAGATGCATACATCAGTGTTTGTAATCTGCTCTGAACCCACGAAAGTGTAGGACAGGGAGCGACTTCTAAAGGTTGCCTAGTCCACTCCCCCGAACTCTAGGCAGGCCTAACTCAAAGAGACCATCCCTGACAGATGTCTGTCTAACCTCTTCTTAAAAATCTCCAACTATGGGAGATTCCACAACCTCCCTAAGCAATTTGTTCCAGTGCTTAACCACCCTGACAGCTAGGAAGTTTCTCCTGATGTCCAACCTAAACCACCTTTGCTGCAATTTAAGCGCATTGCTTCCATCCTCATAGCTTAACAAGAATTTTTCACCCCCCTCCTTGTAGCAGTTTTCAAGTTCATGGAAGATTGCTATCATATCCCCCTTCATTCTTTTCTTCTCCAGAGTAAACAAATCCAGGTTTTTTCAGTCCTTCCTCACAGACCTTTAGTCATTTTTGTTGCTCTTCTCTGGACTTTCTCCAATTTGTCCACATCTTTCCCAAAATGGGGCACCTAGACCTGGACACAGTACTCTAGCTGAGTCTGCATCAGTGCAGATGGACCCACTGAATTACAGGATGAATGTTTACTGTAACTTCACTGATGGCCAACCACACATGAAGTGTCACACACCTATCGATGTTCCCCTTCCCCACAGGTCTGCGTTAACCCACCTGTCTGTTTCCCCAGCATGAAGAAGAGGTAGCAGAAAGGAAAGCTGCAAGAATATTTCTGACCACAGCAAACTCTACCTGGGATAAAAACACAGTTACACACAGATGCTGAAATCCAGTCTCATAGCCGACAGACTCCACAACTGAGCATGTAGATGCTGATCGCAGAACCCAAATAAAGAACCTGTGCAGAGAGAGACCAACCCCCAGTGAGACACATCCCAGCTGGGCAATTTGCAGGTCCATCGTCTTACAGAAGAGCAGATTCTTCAGACAGCGTACCCAGCAGAAACCATTTCCCTTTCCTTATCTCTGCCCTGGGACAGAGAGCTCTCAACAGAAGCTACTTCACACTCCCACAATAACAGCTCCCAACAGCTGATAGACAGATTGTGGGACCGTGTAGATCTTTGCCACCTCCTCTGTTGTCTCTCGGGTCAGGTCTAGTCAGGTACCAAGGATGTTTGACTCCATGCCATACACAGTGCAACAGTAATTCATGGACACAAGAATATTTAAGACTGAACAAAAGCCCAGCTCATCAGCTACCTTGCTAGTGGCTGTTCCAATACCTTTCCCAGTCGACTTCCCTACGGCTATTCTAATAATCCTGCCATTGCCTTTTGCTAGAAGTGCCACAAGTCCACCAACCTCTGCATGCAAAAGTCTTGCTTGACTGCCCTATTAATAGCCTATTTCCCAGGGCTAATGAATGCTTCAAAGAGTTAACCTGTGGCGTTGATCATCCATATCCTCTTGAGTGTAGCGCCAGCTTCAATAACAGCCCCTCAGTGCATAGCCAAGAGACCAATTTAACTCCATGTTTAATCTTCTGGGGGTGCTGAAGACTGCTGAGATATTCCCGACAGAAATGAGCTGCATGGCTGAGTAGGTGGGATCATATTCTTAGTCTTTAGAAGCTTTCACTTTTGTCCTCTACCTGCCAAATCACCACCTGATGAGCTGGGTTGAGTTAATATGGACACCTGCCACAAACAGACTGGGTAGTGTGGACCCAGGCCATTTAAAAATTGATCTTGCTCAGTAGGGACTATTGTTTTTCCTTGCCTTGATACGGCAACAGTGATTACTCAACGAATGGAGAGGTGGCTTTGTTTCCCAGCAGGCTCTGCAAGTACTTCTGCAACAATTATCCCTCGGTGAATGCTACACGGTGATTTCTTACAACACTCTCCCTCAGTGACCCACCGCAGACACCCCTGAGCCTCCCAAGTCTAAGGAAGGCAGAGCAGGTTTTCACACAAAACCAGATCAGGTTTTTACAATATCAGAGCTCTGGCCTTCTTGTCCGACAACTGACCCAGCTGATGAGGCTGCTGGGATATTTTCCCAATTACTGGGGGCAAGCGGAAGCAAGACACACACACCAACTGACACTGAAGAGGAGAGAAACAATGATCAGGTAACTAGGAGAAACTCAAGACTTGGGTTAAGCTGCTGGCTGTCACAGACTCCTTGGACACCTCACTTCCCCACCTGTAACATGGAGGAAATAGTGTTATATGGCCCTGCCTCATCGTGCTGCTGCGAGATCGGTCCATTATAAACTGGGCAGTGCTCAGACACTACGGTAAGGAGGCTACAGAAGTATGCCATCCGAGGCTGCTGACCCACAGAGAAACAGTTGTCACTAGAGATGCCATGGCCCGGTGGTGAAAACATGAGAATATAGATTCTCAAAGCTTCAATGAACATCATCATTCACTGCCAGCTGAACGGTGCCTCCAGATACACCACTGAACACCATCTGAATCCATTCATTTGAGGCAGAAGAGATGTCCACACATGTGCACAACAGCCTCTTCGTTGGAGTGTCATCCCCATTTTACAGATACAGAAACAGAATCCAAGTGCTGGACGCCCCCAAATTGGGACTCCAGCTCTCCCGACACCTGTGTTTTACCCGGTAGACAACTACTCCCCTAAAAGGGTAAGTTCCCCCATCTTCAAAGCATCTAACAAAGTAAGATTTTCTCCCATGAAAGCTCATGCAATAAATAAATTTGTCCGTCTTTAAGTGGCACAGGCCTTGCATGTTTTCCTAAAATGAAAGCCTCTTTTAGTGTAAAAAATTAAAACTGATGAGCAAAAAGCCAGCTGTGAAGCCTTGGCTGAGATAGATCTTTAAAACCAAAGGGTCCGTTGGGGGAATGTGAAGCTAGGAGCTTATGAGGAGAGGGAAGACGAGAAGCAGCAGCCACGCCAGGCGCTTCTCAAGCAGGGTGGAACTCATTCCATGTTCTTTGTGAAGCTCCGATTGAGCAACAGGAAATGAAAGCAGCTAAGCCAGCCTATCTGCAGTCTCCGGAGGGCTTTTGCCTTCCAGCTCACCACTACTTCCCCATTCCTCAGGTCTCCACTCTGCCAGCAACCAGCTGCTTGGATACAGGTCAAGGAGAGCAAGGACTGAGGCGGGTTTGGTACATCTATTAGTGCTTGCATCTGCACCAAGACTTTGGAAGTAGAAGTACTTAGCTGCCTTTCTTGCTCACTGAGCTCCCAGTGAATCCACTTGGTATTTGACAGCTTTCCCTTAACAGCCTCCTTCATCTGAGAAGCTTACGAATTGCGCCATTCTTAGTTTGACTTGCATCCTGTTCCCCTTCTGCAGGGAAACAAGAATTTTAACTAATGTGTCAAGGATTCTCCCCAGATCTACTGTTCCTGTCTCAGTTTCCCTGTTTACTCCACACACAGTGGGAGCTTTCAGTAGCTCACACCAGCTGTGAGGCAATTTCCTAGGCTCTCCTTGGTCCAAGAGGTGTTGGGCGTAATTCTAAGGCTATCGTCAACATTGCTCACTGACACTCTTCCTCCCCTTCTGGGGGCTGTGAGACAGACACCAATGGCCTCAATTTCACATGCCAGAGCTTCCCTGCTGCCATCCCCCAACTCTCTTTCCAAACCCCCAAGGGGCTGACAAAGCCAGCATCTGACGGATGTTTCGCTGCTTGATTGATCAGGTTCCTTTGCTTGTGACGCTCAGGCAGCCTTTTGACTCCTACTGCAATGGCGGAGCAGGGCTCACTCAGCTGCCAACAGCCTAACCCACCTTGGAAGCACATTCAGGGGCAACAGAGGAAGAGAAGAGAAAAGAACCGGGCCACTTACTGATGCCCAGCGTTAACAGGGCACGAGACCTGTGTCAACTGACAGTGCCCAGTGGTTCTGACCTGACTGCTCCCTTTCCCAGTGTCAACCAACCAAGTATTTGAACTATTTCTCCTGGGTTCTGCCGTTTTCCTAGACCAGGGGTGGCCAAACTTATGGAACTCACGAGCCACAGAAGTTGATTACTAAACCTTCGAGAGCCACACTGAGGCCTAGAGCCATAGACTTTTACCTACCCCAAAGTTTAAAATTCATTGTACTCTTTAATTTTATCATAAAAAGAGGATAAATATCGATCCTACTAATGTCAGATTCTAATAATTATTTAAGGTTACCATGAAAATTAGGCCTATACAGTAAAAACTTAACTGCTGCTCGAAATAGAAGACTGCAGGCTAGTGGCAAGTTTTTTAAAATCCTGACCATGCCACACTTCTCACTGCCATCCCCAACCATGCCGCACTTCTTCCCATTGCCCCAACCCCCTCCTGAACTCCTAGGCTGGGGCTGCTTTCCTAAATTGATTCGCTGATGTTCTTCCGAGAGCCACAATTTTTCATTCAAGAGCCACATGTGGCTCCTGAGCCGCAGTTTGGCCACACCTGTCCTAGACCAAAGACCCTGACAAAACTAGGTTGCTGGCCAGGGCCCTTTTCAGCAAAGCCTGCCATTGATCACTGCAATAGAAATCTTATTCTAAAGTCCCAGGTTCAGAAGGATCAATTTCTATTAGTTCTTCTACAGCATTAGAAATTCATCCTGTTGCTGCAGAACCCTAGCTTTTGGGGGGAGGAGAGGGAATGCATCTACTCTTTATGGCTGCAAAGAAAACCTTGAGTATGTGAAAAGTGGGTAAGTGAGGCAGTAATTCACTGAACGTCACCAGCCTCCTTAAAAAGACAAACTAAAGAGCAATACATTCACGCTTCAACTTTGTCTCCTTTGTTTACCAGGGGAAAAACCGCATTGTCCGGAACTATGCAACATAAGGACATCTAGTGGCTGAACTGTATGTTGCACTGTGTGTAAACAGCCTGAAACAACAGCTCGAGGTGGCGTGAACCACCCACATTCATCCCGGTGAAGTGTTAAATCTAAAATATAAACATAACAAAGTCAGAGTCAACAACTCACTGTCCCACGGCTGATCATTTTAGCAAAATAACCTAGTTAGGACTTGCCCATACATGCATATTAATCCTGTACAAAGTACAGTATGAATTTAAAGCAGATTAACTATTCCCAATTAACTCCCTGTGTTGATACTCTGATTCTGGGAATTCCCTGTGCAGACAGGCTCCACAACACATTAAACCCACAATCCAAATCCAGTGCCTTCCCATGTGCCCAACGTCCCAACCGTCTGTTAGCAAACAGTTCAAACCTCCACTTTCTCCTCTGACAACTTCACAGTTTAAATAGCCTGGGGGCTACTGTACTAAATGCATTCCTCTGTCTCTTATTTAATTCAACAAGAACATCTATTTTTAAATTAACCTTAACTACTATGGAATTTCCACAAAAGTGATACGGAATCCAAGGACCGTCCTTGGCTTGGAATTTAGGTCCAGCCTTCTCCTCATCCCCGCTCCCCACTCTTGGTCTGCAAACCACAAGGGGGTGCCCAAGGACATATACCAAAAGCAAGTAAGATTTCTTCAATTGGGACTTCAAATACAAAAAAAGCCATGCACCCAAATGACATTTTTCCCCTCATCATGTGCCAAAGGTTCCATGTGCTGAGAGACGGATCCAGTACAAACAATAAAAAATAAATTCAAGTCATATACACTCCACCAGATGTCTCAGATCCCAGAAAATGCTGCTAGAACTTTCAATCGGCTAATTGTTGTTCACATGCATTCCTTTTCTTTCATACATGCCATGATTCTCAAAGATCTGGTGGAGCAGTTGGGGCCTGGATGGTTGAGCCTTTATGTGCTGAGGGTGTTCTTTGCTGACCATCCTTCTTGCCAAGCTCATAGTGGAGGATGCAATTTTTAAAAAGTCACTTATGGATAGATGAAAAATATATATAAGTGACAATTGCCTTCCAGGTACCTGGAGAACAGAAATCTTGCAAGGGAGAAGGGAATTTTGAGGACGGTCCTAGAGCAAATGGGATGAAATTAAGGCAATTGACATTTTAGTCTGAATATTGCTACTCCTTTTCCTGACATCAGTCTACACCCTTCTGCCAAGCAGCAACATGCTCAAGTCCTTGAAGGTTGGCTTCCAACTAGATGAAAAAAATCAGGAAGTGGAGTTACAGTCCCTGACCACATTCTAATGTGTAACCTGTTTTATCTCCACACACATACACACTTAGAAAACTAGATATAATAGTGCCACCTATTGGCATCCCCCAGAACAATACATGCAAGAAACTCTTGCATAAGCAGGAAGATACCAATTAGGTCCCATCTAGTCTCTTTCCCCTCTCTCTTATCTGAATCTGCGAGCTGTTATGTTTATCCTCTTGTCTCCCCCTATGCACTGTTACTGCCACAATCAGCCAACAAACCCTATTTGCAGAGCTGAGCAGACCCTGATGGAGCATGGACATGAAAATAAACTAAGCAGCTGTGTAGAGAGACTCCTTGTGTATCTAATTTTTGAGATGATTCTTTACCAGACCCCCTTTAGAGATACTGACCATCTGCCTCCAAACGTGCATCTTAATTAGTAATAGTAGGACATGCAACCCTAGTCCAGGGGCCGACAAATTATGTTTCTGGTCACCATGGTGACCAGTTTTAGTAGCCTGTCACCTAGCTCCACTGCAGAAATGTAAAGGAGGAGCACCCTCTGGCAATCAAAAGTAAAACTGCTAGTGCCTAGCTGTAAGCCAGTTTTGTCTAACCCTGCCCTAGTTGCAGACAAGGACCCTGCTGGGTTTGGTGCTAGGCAGACACAACAAAAAGTCAGTCCCTGCCTCAAGAAGCTTTAATTCCTAGGCTGGCACAGTGCTTTTCAGCAGCAGATCTCATGTTTTACACGTAAGACTGCTATCATTATCCCCATGTTACATGGGGAAACCGAGGCACAGAGCAGGGGGGTGACTTGTCTGAGGTCACCCAGATGGCTCTGATGGGAATGGAGCCCAGGTCTCCCGAGTTTCACACCAAGGATCTATCCACTACTAGACGATGCCACCCTGTTCATTCCTGGCTTCCGTCATGTTAGCTTGGTCTGGTGGCAGTGGCTGTTTTGGCCTGCAATGTTTTATTATAATAATCATTAACGCTAATCAACAATGATCAATCACATTTATTAGACTACTGCCTAAGGATCAGCCAAAAATGGAACCTTGTTGTGCTGATCAAACAAAGAATGGTCCCTGCCCCGACGACCTTCCAAACTAAATGGATCAAACAGGCACAGGGTGAGGGAAGGGAAAACACACCAGCAGAGTAAAGACGATGATCAACAAATGGCGCGTTAGTTCCATGATTTTTTTTTTTAAATCGAAATCACGAAACAGTGGAAAGACCCAGAATTCATTTGATTGTTAAGAGCCACCCATTTAATACGGAGCTGAATGAAGCCAACACCGCACCCAACTACAGGGCAATCTCCCTTTAATTAAAAAGGGAACACCTCATTGCTACCTTTTGTCGGCAAAGGCAAACAAACATTTGGGGCACGTTTATTGTGGGATGGCACAGGTGTTGGTCCCAAGATCACCTGTGCCAAATTTCTGGCAGCAGCAATTAAGTCAGGCTTCAGAGACCGAATCCAGCCTTCCCAGAGTCATTAGCCATGCCCTGAGGGGAACAGAGTCTATTTTCAGACATGATGACTTAAGACCAGGTCATCAGCAGGTTAAATTAAACTATACTGTATTATCTTCCTACCCTCCCATTGAGAAATTAAATAGTTCTGCCTGATGGGCACTAGCCAACCCTGTGCACTCACAATAGGGCTCCTGAAAGGAAAACAGAGGAGGCAGCTGAGCTCAAGGCAAATATCATCTATCCTGTCTTCCCTTTCTGCTGTAGGTCTTTGAAGAAGGCAGCTATTTTCTACAGTGAATCAGGGGAAAGCTCTCCCCTCTTCTTGCTTTGTAGCATATTTACTCTGCCACGTGTGTCATCCCGCCAATTTTCACCTGTACGTTGTCTGCTTGTGCCCTGATCCTGCAAACCTGATGTGCCTGGGTGATGCTGAGGTCAACTGTGAGGATTCTGCACACCCCAATGGCCCATGCCGAGGTGCCATGACACACAGCTGCACCAGCCCGGAGGCAACCAAGTGCACACCCTCAAACAGAGCATCTCCGTGTGGCTGTTCAGAGTGGGCTAGGCCAACCCGAGTGCAGAACAGCCGAGTTATCTCTGGACTGAACACACACCCCAAGGGACAGCACACAGCTGCAGGATCCGATTGCTTCACTGACTGGAAACACTTTGGGGAAGGAATGTATCTTCATACCCACCTGCGAGACTCTCAGCTCTGTATATCTGCATAGCCTCTAAACACAACCCCAGCATGGCCCAGGACGGGAGAGACCTTCCTACATCTTCTCCAAAAATCAGAGCATTCCTCAAAAGCCCATTGAGGTTTCCTACCCTGCCTGGGGCAAGGCACATGCACTATGTAACTTAGCCCACCTACTGGGGCTACAAATAGACAAGCCAACACAACTGGCACAGGAAGATGCCATCTGCTCCACCCACCCCGCAACAGGTACGTACGTATCCATTATGTCAGAAGCCAAACTAACAAACAACCCAACCCCAGTCATTAAAATTAGGTTAGAAGGTGGCAGCTGCATCTGGGTTTGTTTTGACTCCAAGGGCCATGCCAAGAGAACAACAAAAAAGGAAAAGCCAGACAGAGTTGGCATGAGCAGCTATGACTCAAAGCTACGGTAGACGTGGCTCTCTTGACTGTTTATTTTAAAACTTGGTGTGTAGGCTTTGAGAGAGGTGGATCATCAACTCTTCCACTGGGCTCTTCATCAACAGATCTCCAAGCACTTTACAAGGGAAATCAGCATCATGATTATATGGTGAAACCAAGACACAAAGAAGGTGGAGTGGTTTGACCCAAGTCTGGCAGCTGGTCAAGGGAATAGCTGGGAACAGAACCCAACCGTCTCCCGAGTCTTGGTCCAAGGCACTAAGCACAAGGCCGCACCACCCTAGTATACAGAACTGCCCTTCCCAATGAGCTGCCAGGTTGACTCCTTAGCAGATTTGGGGTTAAATGGGATTCTTGGGCACTGTAACTGGGGGGGGGGGGTTGAGGCAGGAACTTCTTATACAAGCCATGTAACTTCCTTATGAAGATGACACAAGATGTGACCATGAGGAACATCTTCCAAGACTCAGGAAGTCAGTGGGGCCACTCACAATGTCTCACATCCAGCATGTGCATCAGTCTTCACAGGATGAGCCCCAAATCCCACTGAAATTGGTGGGGGGTCTTTGGATCTGCTCCACAAAGGAGACCCCACTCACTGAGGGTCCCAGAATACAGAGCACAGAGGCACACACCTTAGATGTCAGACAGATAAGGAAACTAAAAAAAGGGGAATGATGAAGAGATGTTTCTCATGGATGAAAGGGGCTCCAACCTTCTTAAGGGCATTTAAATTCTTTTGGACTTCAGCCTCCCTAAGACCACACAAGCAAGCTCTGTCCTTCAGCTGTGACATCTCCTGCTCAACACACAGACTAACTTAACTCAGAGAGAGCCTAGTTCTGAAACCAGCCACACCAGCTGAAAAAATTCCACAAGAGAGGAGGAAGGATGGCCACGTGGTCAACGCCCTACGCTGGAAGCAGGAGACAGGTCCCATTCCCTCCCCTACCGCAGGCTTCCCCTGTGAGCTGGAGCAAGCCACATCTGTAATTAGGAACAAGAGCACTTCCCTACATCACACAGATGATCATGAGGCGCTCAGGCACTGTGGTAATAAAGGGTTTCCAAGTGGTTTTACTAGAATCCTACCCTAAGGTGGGACCACTGTTTAATAGCAAAAGGGAGTGGAAGAATACACATGCAGAAGGTTTCAAAGGGGCAGCTGTGCTAGTCCAGCAAAAGCAGCAAGGAGTCCTGTGGCACTTAAAGACTAACAAATTTATTTATTGCATGAGCTTTCACGGGAGAAAATCCCACTTCGTCAGACGTTTTGAAGATGGAGGAACTTACAGAATGGGAGGAACATAAATGCAAGGAAGTGTTAAGACATGGGATCAGGTCATACTGTAACAGCCAATCAAAGCATTTATTAAGATTCAAACATTGGGGAAAGAGCACACAGAGGAAGGTGAAGCCAAATGACCTGTTGTAATGCAAAAAGAAAGGCAGCCTCTACCGAGCAGATAAGACACAACATGGACCCCTTAGAGCCAACTCCGATTCCTCCTTCCCTCATAAACTAGCCTGCCTCCAGCATCACCACAAATGGGAGAGGTGCACTGACTACTGCTACCAGCTCAAAAGCACCCACGAGAGGAGTTTGTTCTGGTTTAAGATGACAGATTTCTAAAGTGGTATAACACTGGTTATCACTGCTAGACACAGCCGAGACGCCACCACCTACCAGCCCTTAACTCCACGTTTCTGTACCGTCCCCTTCGAAAAGCCTGCTGAGGAAGGCCAAATATCAAATTGCTTCCTCATGGGAAGAGTCCCCCTCGACTTCATGATTTCACTGGGATGGTTCACATGAGTACAGCAATTCCCATTCTTCAACAGAGCTCACACCACCTTCCAGTGAATTTCATCAGGTAGTTCTTCAAACCTCACCACCCCATCCATCCTTGTCTCACCACTCTGGCCCCCAGAACTTTCCCTCCTGCTATCCGCACCAACTGCAATTGCGTCCCAGCTTCTTTACACCTTGTTTCTACCACCTGGCCTGTAATTCCAAACTATCCCTTATGAAATAAGCACATTCCACCTGCTCCATCTCCCTGCGCCCTCATGCTGAGACATTTCTGCTTGAAATGCCACCCCCATCAAGGACGCGCAATTAATGCCTCCTTAAAGAGTAGTGCCCTTTGCCTACATCTCCCTGCTGTTAGAATGACAGTGTAACCAGCAATCATGTTTTTACTACTGGCAAAAAGCAAATCAAGTGCTTCCTTGTCACTGATCAAAGTAGATAAAAGTATAAAATATTACGGTTGTGTGCCTTAATTCCTGATAAATTATGCAAATACATATTCAAATTAAAACACAGCCTTGGGCTCTTGACAAAGTGCCAATGCTGCCCCTGACGTCGTGCAAAAGTTCAGCCACCCAGCTACAGATGCTACTTGTGTGGTGATGCATTGTAATCTCTGGATGTCACTTATATTTGTACATAACGGCATGAAACATTTGCCAGAATAATACAAGAGATCGTTTTATTATTCTCAGAACTATGTTTAACTTGGCTAGGAAAAGACAGCGAGCTTTCTCATCCCAGACAAGATGGAGGCAGCTCACTTACATGGAAAGACTTAGAAAAGAAAATAAGGCAAAATTAACTTTAACAATGGTTGGAAGAGGGATGGAGAGAGCATACAACGCTTGTACCAATATGCATGTCATCGTGAGGAGGAGATGAGGAAGATCTGTCCACAAAAAGTTACAGAGAGGGCTCAGCTGATGAAAGTAGGAATTTCCGATCCCACGCAATCCCAGAACATACATTAAAAGAAGCAGAAGAATTGCTGCTTTGTGCGCTAATCTCATTATGGAGAAGGCTCTGTTATAGCAGAGGGACTATGAAGGGAAACCCTGAGTGTAACACAGGATTGAAATGATGGGTGGTGTGTATAGCTACTGGAGCATAAGGAGGAAAGGTGATTTGGTTTCACCAAAACCAAGATACTGGGACAGGGTAGACAAAAATAACCAACATCAGTGCTCACACACACACATTTTTATGCACTTGAACACAGTACAGAATTGTATTTAGCACAACATTTTTCATATGATGCATCCCAATTCTGGACATGAAGCAGAGGACAAGAAACATAAAGGACGCACACGCACGGAGGGAGCACCATATGTTACTGCCTTCTTGTTTATTTCACACACACCTATGTTACCACCTGACAGTGCAAGTACAAAGCATAGGTCTTCACTGGAAAAAAAAGGGTACGTAACTCAGGTGAGCTAACCCAGTGTAGTTAGTTTGGGTTCATAGAGCAGTGAATACTTTAACTCCAGCAAACTCGACCTCAGACTCCCTCTGGAATTTAACTCAAGCTTTAAACCTGAATCATCCCTGAGTTTCCAGGTCTTCACTTCTGTTTTAATCTGAAATAACTAGCTGGAGTGAAGTACACTCTTTTTTGCATTGAAGCCAAAGGTGTATTTAGACTTATCAGTCACTTAAATGCTTTCCATAATTGAAATCAATTATAACCAATATATATGAAAAATGCATTCAAAACCAGGGGGAATCTGCTTAAAGACCAATGGCATCATAAGAGGCTGAACAGGACATAGCAGTAAGGAGAAAAGTAGCGTATGGGAGCCAAGATTCAGTAACCAAGACTAAGAAGAATGTAACATTTAATGACTCCCTAGGATAAAAAGGATTGCTAGATACATGGAACTGTGTCCATTTTTTAAAGCTTTGGGAACACAGATCTAGAAAAAAGGTCCACATCATCTTAAAATCCTCCCTTAGTCATTTCTCTAAGGCTACCATCTCCCTCCAGACTTGCCACATCACTCATTTCATCGTACAGTCCCACAATGTTCATCTGATTTGTCAATTTCCAATTCCCTTAAAATGATTCTTTTGGCCACTACTCATGCTCGTAATAAAAATTGTTCTCAAGGTCACCTACATCTTTTATCAACACTTCAACTCTCGCTAGACCAAAACAATAAAATTCTTCAGATCCCCAGCAATCTCCGTTTAGAATCATCCATCACCTCCAGATTCATTCTCACTGCACCCCTGATTTTGAGTGATACCAAAATGATGACTTTTGTTCCCCACAGTCATCATCTAAGTCAGCTGTAAAGGAAAATAACCAAGCTTATGCAATAGCTGATCATTTGGTGAGGAAAATGCCAGATTTTTGCAGCTACACCACTCCCGGAAGCTTGTCTACATTAGCGACTTTTGCACCACTCTTAATACATCCAGTGCAAACCCCCAGGGTACTTCTGATACATCGGGGTAAAAAGTGAGTTTGTACTGGTGAAGCTGCCCCCATCTTGGGGACTGGAGGAAGCACAAGGGGTCTCAATTCCACAAAGGGCTGAGTACAGTAAATCCCACACCCACACAGATCCAGCAACAGCACCAGAAGGCTAGAGTTTAAAAATGTGCAGTTCTGTTACACTTAAAAAATAAAATAAAATAAAGAAGGGAAGAAAAAGAAGAAAAAGTGTTTCACTGAAATCTACACAGCAAAATCCTCTTCTAAATCTGCTCCAATAATGGAAATGAGAACACAGTGAAGATGAGCATTCTGGGCTGGACGATTTTAGGGAGATCTCTGCAGGTTTCACTCCACTGAAATTCCAGACTCACCTGAATTTATTTAAAAGGGTGCCCTCCACCCCACTCCATTGGCAATATACAGCAATCACTGTGCAGACAGATCACTTGCCACTCCGTCAACCCAACCCTGCAGAAAACTATTTTCAGACACACCACACAGTAGAAAAGACTGTGACTCTCCCTCTGCTCCTATCTCATTCATCTCAACGAGGTGTGAACTTAGAAGCTCACACATCCCTTACATTTTAGGGGCTATGCTGTGTAACAGTGCTAGAAAGCAGTACACTAATACAGGGTTTTGATGTGTTAGATTGAGCTAGTTAACACCTCCCAAATCAGGACAGAATACTAGGGCTTGAACTTGAGCGCCTGCTAAACTGGTCCAGTCAAAATTAGGAGCGTTGGGTGCCTAGGCTGTAACATGACAAGTTTAGCATGTGCTTAAGTACAACTTGCCTTGATTAAGAGTTGGGCATCAGATCACTAGCTAGCTAAATCTACCATCCCCCTTTTAAATCCCAGTCCAGACAAAAGCCCTAACGGGCAACCCGCTAAGTTAACACTGTCGCAGGAACCTTAAATTAAATTTCCTTAAAAAACCCTATTATAACGGAACTATAAACCAACATGAATGTTGCTGCAGGGATAGAAAAGGAAGGAAGGATATGAAATTCAGAATTTCCCTTTTGCAAACACCAGCTCTGCTTACCAATGTTGCTACACTGGAAAGGTTAAATAATGAGCAAGCAGCCGCCATCTTCCCTTCAAAAAGGGCCATTCTCCCACCAGCCAAAGGGCTGGAAAGGAATGAGTCTATTAGGAAGCAGGCAAGGCAACGAGGGCTAGTCTACAGCAGTCTCTCACCCTTCCTCTCTTAGAATTTCCTATGGCCGCTACTACGCATTCAACTCGTGTTGCTGCAATGATCCGAGCTCTAGTGTCCACAGTAATTACCGACACTGCCCAGGCAGCAGGTTTAGCTGACACAGCAGCATAAACACTGGTGCCATTTTTCTACACAGCTTGTCTAGATCAACTCAGTCTGCCATGGTGTAAGCTATACCGATGCAGTTATAAAAGAAAAACAGTTGCCCCACAGCAGAGGTCCACTAACTTTCTTTACTCTTGTTTGTTGCGCCAGTCCAAGACTCTCATCCAGACATGGCTTAACAGAGGCCTCAACAAATGTATGTTTCCGACCAGTTTTAGAAGCCAGTCACCTAGCTTCACTGAAGAAATGTAATGGAGTACCCTCTTGAAACCAAAGGTAAAATTGCTGGCGCCTAGCTGGGAGCCAATTTTGTCCAACCCTGGCCTAACCATGCCGCAGTGACTGTTCGTAGGGTCACTGCCCTGGAAGAAGTGCTGCATGCTTTGGACAGTCTCCAAAAGAAAGACTAGTGAGGAACTAGGAGTAGTCAGTTCTTCTCATAACATTTGCTGGTTTTGCAAGCTTTGGAATGATCGCAGTTGAAGCTGATGGCAAAACTGGTACTGGAAAGAAAAAAGAGACAGGGAACTTCAATCCATTCCTATCCCTTTTAGGTCTAAAACAATTTTTTTTCTTGCACCACAAATTGGTGAATTACACTCAAAATATCTCTTTTAAAAAACCCTACTAGGGAAAAAAGTAACACATGGCCTAACTAGGAGATTCTCAACTTGCCCTTGGGGGGAATGCAATTATTTCTTTGGTGTAGCTACAATGGTGGTAAGCGTCTGTCTAAAACGCCTAGTTTAGACAAGGCTGGAGGGAGAAACAGACCCTCTCGTCAGCAACCATTCCTTTACACTTTATATTACAAGCCAGCCCCCCAGCATCAGACCCACCATGCTACCCAGAGGAATAGTGTGATTTCAAGGGCCATTGAACACAACAAAATTTTCCCAGAATGTATCATAATTACCAAATTACCCCTGCTGAACTACTGAATTGATCCACTGAATTTACAGCACTGGGTAAGTTTAAAGGGTGCGCCCCAGTCCCGACTTCCGCCCCTCTGTCAGAGGTTACAGGTTACTTCTTCTTACCATGTGTCAAGCACCAAGCAATGTGATTAACAGGCAGAAGAGACAACAAGGCCAGCTCTATGTTAAGCGTGTTTGACCAGTACAGTCAGACCAGTATGCTATCAAAGCACTCCTCGTATGAATGTAGCTAGTATCAGCATTTTGCCTGTATAACTGCAGCTATGTGGGGATTTTGCCAGCGCTGCTGTTTCAGATGAGATGTCTTCTTTTTAAGCCTACACTCCTAACCCACGCAATGCTGGTACTTTTTGGTATGGTCAGATTTGGGCAAGTTTCTTTTATACATCTTTCACTTGACATCAACATGGTCCTGCATCAGCCCGTGCTGTTCAGTCTCGGGTTTTTCCTAAAACAGACCACCAACAGCAACACACCGATTCTGGCTTTTGTACTGGAAAGAAAACTGCTTTGTGGATTCAGCCGAGACCACTAAACTCATTTCACTTGTGACCTAAGGCAAAAACCAATAACCCATCAGCTTTTGAACCCAAGTCTCCAGAGATGAAAGGCTAGAGTATTAACAGACTCTGCAGTCAGGTATCATTCATTACAATTGCGTTCTTTTTTATTTAAAGGACACCTCATCTTCTTGCCAGGCTCCTCTGCTGCTGTGCCTGAAATTCCTTCGCATACCATCCTCCTTCTAACTCTTTCCATGCACATTTAGCAGGACCCTTAGAAAGATGCCATGCTACTGCCTGACCCATACAGCCTATCCTCTGCCATTCAAATGTGACATAAACAACCTGCTCATTTCCAACAAGCCGAGAATCAAGGGCACACATAAGCGCTCGGAACGACTGCATTTTGCCAGATTCCAAACTGAGGATCAAGAGAAGCCAGTTTCACCTTCTCGCTGCCCCAATATTAATAAATACCCTCTCCCCCTTAACTGCAGCAACCCATCCTGTACAGTGTCAGACAAACAAAGGACTTCGGTCCCTACTCCCTCCCCGCACCCCCCAAAAAAGAATATTCAGAGGACCAATATTATTGGGAAGTTCACACGAAAAATACATAAGAGACGGCTGCGTAGAAATCTCTTAGCTTGTCCTTCATTTGAGGGTGCTCTAGCAAAGAGAGACTACACAGTAAAGAATTTTTAAATCAATCACCTAAAAGAATTAGATCCAAAAGCACGGTAAATTATGCTTTCTTACAGGAATTAATTCCATTTAAAGATGACTTGGGGGAGGGATTCAACAGTCACTTTCTTCAGCCTCCATTATGTAAAGACCGATTTTAAGATGCTCTTTTAAAACATTTAGCCCTCCTTCCCTCAAAAATTTAAAATGACAGCCTAAAAAATGATCACGAAATAGCAGAAAGTAATCTTCATTTAAAATGAAATTGTTAAAGCCGTAAAACAGCCCTGTCGACCAACAGCCACAGTCTGACGGAAGTTGAAACTGTTAATTGTACATATCTTTTTAATGCCATTTAGCCTGATTGGGAATTACCACCCGCACTGTAGCCAATCTTGATGAGTTTGTTAATAATAATACAGGGTAGGGAATTGGGGAGGGGGGCACCAGGAAACAAATCATGGAAAGCTGCCGAGGTAGTTATCTTTGAGGTGGCTTGGATGTCATACCTGAACTTCTAGGGGTGGGCAGGTGAGGGGGAACCGATTTATATAAAGACCACACACCCCCCCCCGGCTCACCTGCCCCCAGGAACTTCTAACCGAACCCCTTTTGAAAGGACAGCGTTTGCACCTTACAGGCAGAAGTTTTACGAAAGACTTTGGCATCAGCCAAAAGAAAGAGCTGGCAAACATAATGCAAATGTTTCACGATAGCACAGGCAGGGAAAAGACAAATAAATAAAATAAAATAGAGCAGTAACAGCTATTAATACAGGTTGGAAAGCTAACTGTGACACATCTTCCCCAGCAAAGAATTAAATGTTTGTCAGCCCTTTTTAAAAAGCTGAAAACTGATCCTAGGCTCAATTTGTTTGTCTAGGCTGTGAGATCAATTTTAGAAAGATTACATTTTGCCTTAACAGGAGGTGGGGGGAAAATGAGGTGTTTGCCCATGTGCTTCTTTTTATTGCTCTTCATTTTACACCTCTTGTTTTAGCACCTGGAAAATTGGCACCGCCACCTATTCTAAAACCAATAAATCTTTCCCTCCATTCGGGCTGCTTCCTTCTTTGCAGATGTTGGCAATCAGGTTTGCAAATTTCAAAGTCAATTCATTCCACGAGGCTGAGAGAAAAGCAGGTTTATTATTGCAAAACTCGTCCCCTACCAACGCCTACCTTACAGTAAACTCCGAGTCACCTTTCCACGCCCAGAAATAAAGACATTTGACTGCAGAAATATCCGAGGACTGGGCAGCAAGCACCCAGCTCCCCAGAGGAGTATCTGAAAAGCACATATTTTTAAACGTCTAATGCCAGAAAAATAAATAGTTGGCTGGCACATGCACAAACCGATTCCCAGCTCTGTTAACTTCGAAAGGATTTAAACAAAAATCCAGTCAGAAGGCGGCATGCGGATCGGAGCGGGTGTTATGTATTAATAAGAAATAACCCCACGGCACTTTAGAAATTGCATCAGTCAGGCTGGTAAAGGCTGGATGCTTCAAAAGAGAGTAAAAAAAACCCTCCACTTGCAGATCCTCAGCTTTTAACCAGTCACACGCACAACCACAAAAATGCCTTCCCGGCTAATGTGCAAAAGTTGGAGACTCTGCAAGCCCTGGAGGGCCATGAGGCTGTTATTTCTGCTGGCTCTCTTCCCCCAGTTCCCCTCCCCTCTTGCAGACCCTCTCCCTCCAAGGGGAAAGAAAGGGCCCGGCTGGGAGCTGGTAATTTCTGGCAATGCTCAAACTTCGCATCTGCCTCGAATCACCCCCAAAGCCCCCGCAGGTCGGAGTCAAACCCCTGACAATAAATTACTGCAGGAGAAGGAAGGGCTGGAGCTGATCTCCTGCGCCTGCATTCCTGGCCCACCCCCTCCCTCGCCATGCAATCAAAGAAATAAGGCTGCTAAAATTAAACAGGGCTGGCTTCAGATGGTATGTTGGGGGTATTTATAGTCAGGCAAGCTGCTCCACAGCTCCGACCTCTCTCCCGCCGAACCGGTTTCCTTTAGTTTTAAAATCCAGATGGTGTCTATTAAACAACTCCCCTTTTGCTTTGTAGGCTGTTGAGTCCCCCCCCTAAAATCCTGCCAAATTTAAAGAACTTCCCAGGATGCCAAGAAGCCTCTGGAGGACCAAAGAGGGCTCTCAAACGCTAACACAAACAGACTTCAGCAAAACAAAGGGTGTTAAAACTCTAGCCGCCCTGCTTAGAAATTGGGGGGCTGGTTGGCTCGGGCTCCCAATCAGCCACAAAAACATTTTCAACCAGATCCCCGCTCCTTGAAATCATCATCTCCTCCAAGCCTAGGAAAGCCAAAGAGAAAACGATCCTGCAAAAAGCTCTTACAATTAGGACTCAGACTCTATTTTTTTTAAATAAAAAAGCCCGGCCTCAGGATGACATGTGGGAAAAAAGCCTGCTCTGGGGATGAGATGAGGGAGGGGGAAAAAAAAAAAAAAGCCTGGCCCCGGGATGAGATGGGGGAAAACAAGCCTGCCCCCGGGATGAGATGGGGGAAAAGAAGCCTGGCCCCAGGATGAGATGGGGGAAAAAAAAGCCTAGCCCTGGGATGAGATGGGGGAAAAAAAAGCCTGGCCCTGGGATGAGATGGGGGAAAAAAAAGCCTGGCCCCGGGATGCCACGGAAATCCGACACATCGGTGGGGGACCAAGGCGACCTTCCCCAGCTTTAACCAACAACCAGCTCCAGGTCCAGGCGAGATTTCGCCCTTGTTTCGCTTCTGCCTCAACGCGGCTTTCTGGGGAAGGTGCCATCGAGCAAAGATTTTTATTCTTCAATAAAAGGGGGGCGGCTGGGAGAAACCTGGAGCCCGGTGGATTTTCCTCCAGGAGCAGCCAGCCCCAGGAGCGAGCTGAGCCCCTGCCCGGCCCCTCCGTGGCGCACCCCTCTCCCCCTTTGGGGGCCCAGGGGCGACCCCCCGCCGCCCCCCAGCTCCCGGGGGGCCTTACCCGGGTGGGCGTGGATGTTGATGGCCGAGGCGAGGTATTTTCCCGGGGCCAGAGGGGCGGGCAGCGCCGCAGCCATGTGTCCGGCGGACGGGGCGATGCGCCCGGCGGCGCCGGCGGTTCCCACGCGGTGACTCTCCATGGCCAGCCCGGGCAGCAGCGGCGGGGGCAGGGGGACCGCTCGGGGGGGCCCAAAATCTCGGCCATCCATCCTCCACCGGCGGCCCCGGCCCCCGCTCAGCGGCTGCTTCCCATGGCGATGGGGGGCTCCTGCGGGGAGAGACGGGGTGACGCTCATTTGGGGCTTTTTGGGTGGAAAATGCAAAAAATTCTCTTTGATTAGCACAGCCCCCCCGCAGCCAAACCCGGGGGAACACAAGCCCCCATTGCACCCCCCGCGGCTCGAAATAAAGCAAAAAAATAAATACACAGGGGCACGCCGACCGCCCCCGGCTAGGTCCTCCCCTTTGCACCCCTCTTCCCACGCCGTCGGGGACCTGGCTACATTTTAACATTTTTGTTGCCAAAGTGGGACGCCTGGCTCCGCTTCGAGGAGAATTGGGGCGAAGCGGATTGCTGAAAACAGCCGGTTTAAAGGCAAAAAAAAGCAGCCCCAGCGTTGTCACTCATTTCGAGATTATGCAAAGCTGGAGCAGAATCGGTCTTCCCTCCGCTTTCGTTTTCACTTACCAGATTAATGCAAAAATACCCCTCCAAGGAAACCACTGAAATTAGTTTTTAAAAAAAGCCACGGGCTTTTAAGACTTTTCACACTGTGGGGCAGCCCCACAACCCTCTTTCGCTCTGTAAATTGTCCCAGCTTTGAGTCAAAACGTTCACATGCCTCCTATTTACTGAGTCAAGACGGGCGCTGGAGGAGAAGAGAGGATTTCAAATCTGTTTTGCCCTCTCCGATATTTATTTCTTTGCAGTGGGGTGAAATCATCCCCAACTAGCTGTGTTTTAAAAAGGGCTCCCTCTCCCAGCTGTCCAGGAACCAGTGGGTTTGCAGATCTAGGGGAAAAAATGCCCATGTTTTCTCTCGGGGAAAAAAAATACTCAGAAATTGAAATTCTTTTCTTCTCTTCCCAACCTCCCTATGATTTAAAAATTAAATGCAATGTCCGAAATCCCAAAAGTCCCTCAAAAGCAGTTCATGTCAGGCTTCTTCCCAGCTTTGCTTCTTCTTTCAGCCTGGCTTTAGTGATGATATCTATCTGTCTCGTCCCCTGGCCAGCCTAAACATTTATTTAGAAAAAAAGAGGGGGAATATTGGGTACCCTTAGCCACACACTTTTCATTTGAAGTCGGGGGTGAAGCTGCACTAAAAAAAAAACCAACCCACCTCTTCCTCGCTTATTCTCCAGTGGATTGAAATAAGCTTAGGTGACAAAATGCAAAGTCCAGGTGACCCCCCGGATCCCAGCTTTTGGGGGGCTGCTCTCCCCGCCTTCCTTCCCCGTCCCAATTTCCAGCTCTCCCCACTTTTCCTTCCCCTGAAAGGCATTTAAAATGGCTGCATTCCTGCTTTTAATTAAAAACAGCCCATAACCATAAAACGTCTCTCTCTGACCTCCTCTCCAAGCCTGGCTCAGCAAGGGAGAAGTTGGGGAGCCACTTTGGGAGCCTCCTTTTTATTTTCTCCTTTTTGGGCTTTGGCAGGGGCGGGAAGGCAGCTTTGAAGCAAGGCAAACGGGGTGAAATCACCTCGAAGCAGCCCCCAGAAAGGGATCTGGGGGTGCCAGGGGAGCTGGTCCTGTGGCGAAGCCCTTCCCCAAAGCCGCCAAGAGAAACTAGTTAACTTGCAGCAAAAATAAATTCGCAAAATCCTACCTTTCCAGCCCGGCAAAATCCTTCTCTCTTCTCTATGCAACTCTCTTCTTTGGCATCCTCCAGCTTTCCTCCCTCCTCGGCGATTAGATCCCAGCTAGACCAGCACTTTTGGTCCGTCTTGCCTTTTTTTGGTATAAAAATGTCCTTTTAGTCCATGAATCGGGCTCAGCCTCTCCTCCACCCTGAAAGAAAAAGGAGCCCGGGCAGCGCTCGCGCGGCTTGCCTGGAAAATCCAGCTTTCCTGCTCCCCAGGTCCCTGCTTTTTAATAAAATCCAGGTAGCGCTGGTTTCGAGAATTCAGGATCTCCATATACAGCCCGGGATTGGAAAAGGTGCATTACACAAACCCCCTTTCAAGTTCCTCTCTCTGGATCTTAAAAAAAAAAAAAAAAAAAAAAAAAAAGCTAGAGAAGGGGGGAGGAAAAAAAAAACTCTTTAGCAATGAAACAAGCATTGTTCCTCCCGCCCCACCCCTCTCCAAGCTGGCCAGCCAAAATTTCATAGTAAGCACCCCATTGGCTGCGCGGCCTGTCACTCACCCTCATGTAAACACTTTGGCCCGCAGCCATTCCTATGAAACCAATTATGGAGCCAGGACTCGCCGGTTTCCAGGCTCCCCGCGCCGGGGCTGAATGATCCGAACGGGCGGTGAGAATTTTCAGGGCGGTTTCAAGGCTGCCCGGCCCTTCCCCCGGTCTGGGCGAAGCGATCAAAATAGAAGGGGGCTGGCGCTGCAGCCGGGCGCGCTGCATTTCGCGCTATTTGCTTGCAAGGCTGGAGTGAGCCAAAGTTCCCTCTTTTCAGGGCAAAATAAGCTCGCGGCAGCCCGGGCGAGTCATGCAAGCGCGGTGGTTTTGCTGCCCCCCTGGCTCGTTTTGCAATTGGGGCTTAGCGCGGGTCGGGGGCTTGTGAAAAGCCCTCGCCCGGTTTAGCTGGAGTGGGGGGCTGCAGGGAAGGCGGCTCCTTTTCCCTGGGTGCAAAGGGCTGTAGTGTGCATAACCTCTCCCCCAGAGGTTCCTATAGAAACAGGCTCCAGGCGCTAAATTGCAGCCCAGATCCATGCACGCTGGAGCAAAGCAAAAAGTGCATTTGCACAGCACCCCCACACACCCACAAAAGCCGAGCTGAACACACCAGCGAGGATCTGTGGTCGAAAATCCCAACCGACATTTCATTTCATTTGCATTTGGCTGCAGCCTTGCAGCCACCCCCTCCCGTTTAATAAACAGCCCGCTTTTTGCACCTCGTGCTTCGTTGCAAAGACCCCGAATCTGCTTAGGTGGGAGAAAGCGGGGCAAAAACTGCTTCGCCAGCTGGGGGGGACCGAAACCACCCGACTTTGCATTTGCTGCAAATGCCTCTTTCAGCACAATCCGTTTTGGCGCCGCGCTGTTGTTTCCCCCCGGCCGGGAAGAGCAAGGCGGCGCCGTGTAAACACAGACCCTGAATCCGAATTCGGCAGCCTGCGCGTGTGTTTTTCGCCTTCTTTAAACCTTCAAAGGCGCCCTGGACGGCTGGCCCGGGACCGTAATGCCTCACCAAGGAGCCAGCGCTGCTTTTGTTTTCTCCCTCCTATTCGGATTCACTTTCCCACCTTCGGGTTTCCCTTTGAAAAGCCTTCCACTGAGCCCTTGAGGGGGATAAATCAGCTCTTCTTCCCCCCACCTTCCTGCAAATTCGTCCAGCAGCTAGCAAGTCTTTTGCCTTAACTTGGGGATTTAAGGAGGGGGAGGGGAACCGAATTTAATTCCAGTGTAAATTAAAAAAAAAAAAAAAAAAAACCAACCAAGTGGAGCCCGGGAGGAGAGTTTCAAGTTGCCCGCAGTCGAAGTGAAGCGAGCTGGTTTCCAGGCTGCCCTCTTTTGGAAGCAGAAGAGCAGGGAGAAAGGCAAGGAGAGAAGAAGGGGGGCCCCCCTAAAATAGCAATGAGCCATGGGGGGGAGGAAAACAAAACCCCAAAAAGCAAAGAAGAGCTCATCCAAATATCACCCTGGCGCCTTGAAGCCCCAATGAAAGGATGGCGACTTGTGCAGGACTCAGCCACCGTGGATTGAGCCCAAATTGGCCACAGGATCAAGAAGAAGGGGGGGGACAAAGCGAGGGACCTGGTGGGAGGGGGCAGAGAGAAAGCAAAGAAAATTAATGCGAGCTCCAGGCTTATGGCTGCTGCCCAGAACATGCCGAGAGCTTGTGAATGAGCCTTGAAGCTGCAAAGAAAGAGAGCGAGCCACTTTTATTTTTATTTTTGCTAAAAATCCAGATTTTTATTCTTCGACTAGCCTAGGCTGCACCAGCGATCCAGGCGAGACCCTCCAAAGCTGCTCGGTGGACTTGGGGATGTTGAAGGCTTTCAGTTTGCTTCTCCTCCACTCCTAAAGCCAAGGAAAAAACCATGGCACCGGCGCTTTTATGTGGCTTTTAAAGCCTCTTGTATAAATGTTTAATGTTTTCACACCCGGATCCTGCAAGACGCTGTAATTGGGATGGTGGGGTACGTATGCAATAAATCATTTAGTTGCTAATAAAAATTCTGCCTGCTTGTCCTTCGTTTGCCAATGGCGCTTGCATTTTTTCAAGTGTGTTTCTCATCAGCTGAGCGGGGAAGCTGCATTTCATTAAAGCTGCGATTTCTGTTGATCAATCTTTTCTCTCCCCCCCCCCCGCCAGCCACCAAAACCCCCAAAGCTGCAAGCAAGAAAAATGCATTGGGTCAGCGCTGGGTGCAAGACGAACCTGGAGCTATTTTTACAGCGTTTGGTGCAATCAAACGGTTCCCTAGATGAAGGTTTCGAGCTGATGGTGGGGAGGGAAAAATGCAAAGCAAATCCCAGCACAACAGCCTCCCTTCCGCTGGAAACAATACTGGGTGTGGGGCTTTTTTTCCCCCAAAATAAGATCTAACTCTCCCCCTGCAGGCTCGGCCTCTAGCAAATATTTAATTGCCTTGATCTTTGCCATTCGAGAGCGAAATCCTGGATTGCATTAAGGATTTTTTTTTTCCCACCCTCTCTTCTGGTGCAGCAGAGACCAGCTGGGAGCCATCTTGTAGGCTGGGTGGGGTAGCAGGAGACAGAGAAAACATTTCTAAAACGCTTTGCTTTCCCCCACTTTCTCCCAGCCCGTTTGCAATCAGTCATTAAGCCCTTTAATGAAGTTACAGGCCGAGCTGCCTTCGGGGAGCAGGCTCCCCGCACCCCAAAAGGCTCTGCTGAAAAATGCTGCTCAGTGGGTGCGCTTTTGTTTCCCTCTTTTGTGTGTGAACGCTCCTCTCCCGGATCCGGATCCGGCTCAGGCAGAGGGAAGGAGCCATTTTTTGTGCCCCCTTTTGGCTCTTTTCAAAGCAGCCAGATCTGCTGCTTGCAAACATTTTCCTTGCCTCCCCTCTCTAGCCGGTTTGGAGTTGTTAAAACTTTTCCCCCCTTTAACTGATTGTGCAGAAATTCAGGGGTGCTCGCCTCAGTTTCTCTTCCCAGGGCAAGAGTCGTGAGATCTTTTCTCTGCCCAAGACCCAGCCGGCCGACCTGATCTGTGTTTGCAAAAGAAACTGAGCCGAATTAAAGCGCATTAGGGATCCCCCTCCCTGCATTGTCCTAGTCGGTGTTAATTAGATTAGACTTTCCTTTGTTTTGCTCTTGTTGTCCATGCATTTGCGTTTTGGGGCACTGGGCAAGAAACACGCAATTATTCCCAGCTGGGTTGACAAAATACTTTTCCTTATCAAAGGACACTCCAACCTTGAAGCAAGGCGGCAGGCTGTTTTTTCCATACAAGCCAAACCCCTTCGCCTCCAGAGGCGCCTCCTTTGTCTTATTTTCCCTCTCCGGATCCTGGGATCTGATACTGATCTTCAGTTACTTTTTCGGAGCTCTTTTAAGCGGCTTTTGGAGAGGATTCCGGGCAGAAACCTAATCACGGATCCCTGCTGTAAACACAAATGATCAAGCCAGAGTTTGAAGCCTGTCCTTTGTAGTTTATCTGCAGGTAGGAGAGGTGGTGTACGTGGTTCAATGCCTCACTCCACTAGTGTCTCACACATGTGGGGAAACAGTGAGGAAAAACTCTCCATAAATATGGCACTAAAACCATGGGACATGCCAACCTGGCTCTTCAGAATTTTTTGCTCCTTTTTATTTTTAGCCGTTCCTGGTTTTAAGGATCTGCAAGCCGTACTTTACAGTATAGGGAAGGGGTCTGAATGCTGGCTCCAGCTGCTGCCTTGGAGAAAATAATAAAGCTTTCATCTAGAAGATCAAAGGCTCCCCCCTTGTTTTTCTGCACCCAAGGTTGAGACTCTGAACCCGAGCGCTATTTGCAGTGATTTTAGGTGTGTTATGTAGAGTCCTGCCCCCCACTGTGGTCCTGGTCACTTGCCCAAAATAGACAAGGCTTGTTTTTGTTTGCTGGTTTCCTTCTGAAGTCAGATTCTAGTGCAAAAAGCCCAACGCCTGAGTTTGCTCCATTTTGCTCGGCGCCTTTGGCAAATGGTCGAATTTTATTCTTCGGAGGAGCTAGATAACTACGATTTTGACGGGGTTTGCTATCAAGACCAGTGTGTTGAATAAGAAGTTATTTCCCCCTCTCTCCTGACTAAAGCCTTCCATAAACTAAAGCAACCAAGGACTCCTGTTTCCAGCAAGTTGAACAGACATTCCTTAGGCAAATTTACCTGGGCTTGGAAGCAGATCAGCGCAGTAAATTATTTGCAGTCAAGACTCTTTGAATCGCCTGCTGTCTCATTCTATATATAATGGATATTTTTTGTCACCCCCTTTTCTCTAGCCTGCATTTTTTCTTTTTCGGAGCCTGGTGTTGAGTAGTTTGCAGTCCCAGGGCGGTGGCCACAAGGCTGCTTTTGGATTGGAGAAGGATGAAGTGAGCTCCATAAATCTACCATTTGCTAAACAGGGCTTGCTCTCCCCGACTCCCTGAAATGCAGGTGTAACAGGAGGGCCTCTGAAAGGTTACCCTTCCCTAAGCCTTGTCTCCTCTAACCTCAGCCCCCAAGTCGGGGTGGAGGCGGTAGCCCTGTTTCCTAAGATAAGGGACGTGCATGTCTGAGCTGGCCCAGCCCTGCCAGGACGGGTTGAGTTTGCCAGGAGTGCAGTTGTCCACCGCTGTATTTCTCTCCTTTTCCCTGACAGAGAGCTTTCCCTTGGCAAACCCTTAGGTGGGGGGGAGACCGCCGGTAAATGTAGGGTGGGAAGCGACTTTTACCTGCCAGCTGATCTCTGGATTCCAAGGGGGCAGCCCTGTTAGTCTAGTTCAGTAGAACAAGCCAGGAGTCCTGTGGCATTTAAAGACTTTACAAATTTATTTATTGCATGAGCTTCCCTGGGAAGAAATCCCACTTAAATTTCCCTGTCTTCACAGCATCTGACAAAGTGGAATTTTCTCTCATGAAAGTTGAAGGGATAAATAAATTTGTTAGTCTTTAAGTGCCACAGGACTGATTTCTGAAGGAGCGCTGGGAGGGAAGGAGGCTTCCACACATCCACCCACCCCCTGAAAGCTGCCGATTCCTCCTTCTGAGGAAGGATGGCCTTGGCACCACCAGAGGGGTCAGTGAGGGCCGGCGGGTGGGCTCACCTGACCGGACAACCCAGCGGTCCCTGGCCAGCCTGGTTTTCGGAGGGCCGAGCCCCTGATCCAGCCACATAAGCACAGCTGGCCTGTCTTTCACCTGCCCCTTGCTTCATCCCGTCCGAGCTTGGAACAAACAGCCCTGGGACTGCCCAATCCCTCTTCCAGCGGTCGCCTGGTGCCTTTTGAATGTGCCCCACTCCACGTTTCTCGGGCATTTTGAACAACCAGGCTCTAGTTAAAGTAGAGAGTAGGTGGCTTGCTCTAGAAAATCAGACAATACAGAAGGAGCGGAGCCCCATCCCGAGTCCTGAAAACAGGTCCCAGTTCCAAGCCCGGGGTGGAGCTGGGAGCTCTGGGGAGCTGCGTAACACACCAGCTGCTGACAGAATTTCTAAACAAACCATGAGAGCAAAATAGGAAGGCAGGCCTGGGGGCCATGGAAAATGCACACCCAGCCAAACTCTCCCCGGGGATGAATGCCTGGTTTAGAGCAAACGACATACAGCAGTCAGAAAGAGCAATTAATTCAGCTTGCAGCATGCAGAGAGCAGTGCCCTATCTTGGAGGGCAGCACCTACCCTCGCACAGACCCAAAAGTCCCTTTCACCTGCAGACTCCTCTCTTGGAACAAAAAGGACGTTAGCAAAGTGATGGGGTCCCTACCAAAGCAAATCGTCCCTGGAGGGGAAATGAAGCTGCAGAGTTGATGGTGATCTGGAAAAATACAGCCTGGAAATGTCTTGAGGGGTCATTTGGGAGACATGTCCCTCCAGCTGATTACCCTCAGGGTTTCTTTTAGTGGGCAACACAAACCCAGTGGGCTTTAAGCCCCCCACCCACTCCAGGGCCCAGCCCACCCCCCTTCCTAATAGAGGCCACTTCCTAATTTGTCAGAAGAAACCTGCCACACACCCTGCTGCCAAAGGAGCAACAATTTATAGCCAAACTTAAAATGCATGCTGGAGAGCGGCTGTGGATGTGCAGGTAGTTAATGAGACACTTTGGAAATCTGTCGGGTTTATGTCTTTTTAATAGGAAAGTATTCCCGCTGTATTAGGATTAATGACAAAAGGCTCCTTTTTCTTCATAAATACCAGCTGATTAAACCCAGCACCTCCTCTCTCCTGGCCCTGCCTGGCTACCACATTATGAGAGGATGAACAATCTGTATGTGTTCAAGGCCAAGGGAGTGATGAGCATAGATGGGAAGGTGGCAGGAGCACGCAGGAAAAATAAATACAAGTGCATTAAGAAACTCTACACTAATAACAAAAAAATACTATTCAGAGCGACGGAAAGGTCAAAGATGGACCACCCTGCATTGAACCTTCAGACCAAAATGATCAGTTAGGAAAAGGAAACGGGGTAGTTTGAAAGAGGCTAGTATCATATTTAAGATTCCTCTTAATTCAAGGTAGCACAATCCTGGGTAAGCAATGTTATTTGGGCTTTGATTGAAGCTTCTAGGACAGCTCCTGTTTGGTGAACCTTTCAGCCAAATACTTCTAAGACCATAAAGAAGCTCTCCTTTATAAACACTGGTGTATGGATTAGCTCAACCCTACCACAGTTCCATCATCAACATTTAACAAGTCTACCAATAAAACCCATTTGCAAATTTGATTGTTTTTAATGTATACTTTAAAATAGCCCCACCTCCAAAGGTGTTCCCAAGGGTATCTGTATCCTATTTGTAAGTAATATGCATGTTAGTTTAAATCCTAGCCTGTCAAACTAATTTTTAATGTCTTTGGTTGGAACGTTGAAAAATAGACTTTTAATGAAAATGTGTTAAACCAGTTTTACTTTTAGTGATGCTTAAAAAACAACAAACGAGCTGTGTGGCACTTTTAAAGACTGACGAGTTTATTTCTTGCATCAGCTTTCATGGACATAATCCCATTTCGTCAGATGCATGAAATGAAATCTGACTAAGTGGAATTATGCCCACGAAAGCTCATGCAAGAGATAAACTTGTTAGTCTTTAAAAGTGCCACAAGACTCCTTATTTGTTTTGCTGAAGTAGACTGACACGGCTACGTTTAGGGAACTTAAAACAAAGAATACTGTGTGTGGCCACGGATTTATCCATGCAAGTGTAAACATACTATACGCTTTACCCGTACATGATGCCTCAGTTCTACCATTATCCTTGAATTCTGTATTCTGGCTGAGAGGTAAGAACTAACCAGTTGATACACGTACCATGGGAGGGAACAATTTATGTCAATCTCTTCTCAATATGGAAAAGGTCAGACATGAGCTCACTGATCCAGGTGTCTTTTTACAGGTACCTGTGTTTCCAAAGAGTGAGACTGAAGAGCACTTTTTTGGTCATATTTTTTTATGGAAGGGCGCTAGGGCCGTAAGGCATGGAAGCACGATCGCTGTCCAAACAGATAAAGCATGAGCCTTCTCCTAAGCACTCTTTAGAAGTCCTTCCGGGTTGTTCCTTAAATCTATAAGCCCAACTACATAGTCATATACTCTGAATATTGAGTTGAAAAACTACACAGACGACACTCCACTTTTAAATGAACTGTTACCGAAAAATGATAAAAGGTAATAACTCCATATCACTCAGGGGTGAACGTTGAACACAAAGCCATGCCTCCACAGCTGACCTCTCAGTCCTTATCCTCGCAAGGAATGTGGACAAGACTTTCAAAAGGACAAGTGTAAACCTGGGAGCACGGCTGGCTCAAGGGGTTTTGGTGCCCTAGGAAAACTATGATTTTGGCACTCCTCCCCCACAAGTGATAAGATATTCATATTTTTTAAAATAGAGAAAAAAATTCACTTCCATCTAATTTGGTGCCCCTTAAAGTCTGGCGCCCTAGGTAACCGCCTAGTTCACCTGTGGTTGGCCTGCCCTGCCTGGGAGCTCAAATACATGCTTTTGCTAGACACTGAAAATCATGGATTTAATAAGACGCTGGATTTATGGCTTATTAGGACAGTCTGTTGCCCACTGACCCCCCTTTTTTTGGTCCTGTGACTGCAGAGATGCTAACTGGCTGCTTCATCTTGAATGGTCTCTCACAACATGTGTTAACTACTTCGGCTAAACAATCTGTTCCATTTTGTAGTTTGCTGTGAAACTCTGAGCACCTTTCCCAGGCCCTACGAAGAGCTCTGCGTAAGCTTGACAGCTTGTCTCTTTCACCAACACAAGTTGGTTCAATAAAACATATTACCTCACATGTTGGCCCCATCATTTATGTCTTCCTGCCTGTCCTGATCCTTATATGGGTGTTTGATCCAGCACCTTTGAAAATATGTTGTTGGAAGTTTAGAATTTCCAATATGAGTTAAACATTGAACTTGAGTCTGACATCATCTTCTGAAACAATAGTGTTTTGTTACAACGGAGGATACCACAGTGTAAATTAAAAGAGGTTTAAAGTCTCACTTGAGGCCTGGTCTACACTAGAGTTAGGCTGCTTTTAGGTACCTTTCCTTACCCAGTGCACGTACAATTTTGTGTTATGTTTGCTTTTCTCCAAACAAAACTAAAATTTTCACTCAAGATCAGACAAAATATAGAGAATGTTAGGCAACTGTAAATTCCAAGACTAAAATTACTGCCTAAGTTCTTAGGATATTAACATAGCTCCCCTGTTTTTAAAACCGGTCTAATACAAGAGGAATGAAAATACATCTTTCACTGGGAAACACTTTCTTTTAGCAGAGAAATATAAAACATTTTTCTGTTCAAATTTTCAGTCTCTCTAGAGCTCAAGGTTATGATAGGGCTCCAAAGGACAGTTTAACACAATTGTATGTCCAGTAAAATGTGAATTCTCACTCCCAAATGGCAGGATCTTTATGTAATCACAACAAATTAGATTTTTTTTCTTGAATTGCCGGTCATTTAAGGCAAGAATTTTGGGTGCAGGAGGAAAGAAGAGATTATAAGTGCTGTATAAAGATTTTTTATATAAAATATATCTCCTTTGCATTAAACTTCCCTCTCCAACCCCACAACAGCTGCAGATATTTCAATATGCATATAAAACTAATTTTAAAATAGAAAATATCCACAACTACTCTTGCCATATGGATGGTGGGGAACTTTAGCAGGGCATGTTAAAAAATTACGAAGAGATGTGCTTGGAAGACCCTACAGCATTTACTCAGTAGGAGACATTGAGTATGAAGTTAGCTACATGCATCTGTGTCTTTGCTCTGTCCTTCTTATAATTCACCTCTCCTATCTGGTACTATTTAAACAAATAAAAAACTGTAACAACTGGAAAATCCAGATTTGCAACATCATCCTGAGAAAGCAGGCTTCCAAAATAACACACACACACACACACACACACACACACACACACACACACACACA
>ML682016.1:1962903-2419264 GCA_007922195.1 Podocnemis expansa | reverse complement strand
ACACACACACACACACACACACACACACACACACACACACACACACAGTTTCTGCCCAAGGTCAAATTCTAGTATGCACATTTTTATAGCAAATCAAAAGATAATATTTCTCAAAATAAAGAGCTCTGTGGAAGTAAACAAATGCATGTTTACCTGAAAATTAACTCCCTGAAGCTCATCAGCAACCTTGGGGCACTTCAGTTTTGGTCCCCGAAAACAAATAAACAAACACTCTCTCTCTCTGTTTCTCTCTCTCTCTCTCTCAGATAGTCATGTAAAGCCAAAACTTAAAGCAAAAGCCTGAAAGAAAGGGTTAAACCAGTGAGGTCTGTGGAACTGTTCACATAGGGCCATAAATAAAGCCCATTTGGAAGTGCCTTGATCACAAATCTGAACATCCTGCTGGTGCACACACTATATATTTTGCTTTTGCACAGGAGAGAAAATGCCAAGCAGGTTGAGAATCAGATCCAAGCATCTACTGACTGCAGCATGCACCCAAACAGGCCTTCAGAAGAGCCTAACATCTACCTTCTTGGACTTGGGAACACTGTTCCCTCTAAGCTGTGCGCATTTGTTCAGGCACATAGGTCATGAAACCCATGCACGCAACAAAATAAAGTGCACACAAAAGAATTCAATAGTGGTAATAATGGTGCTCACAAAGAAATTTTTTGCGCACACAGCCTACAAATAATTACAGGGAACATTTCTTGGGAAGCCCATGAGATTCTACCCATACAAACAAAAACAAGTGGCTGAGGCTCCTTGGACAGGGCAGACCAGCAAACTGGTAGTGGGAGTTCAATATGAATGGAAGCGAGCGTGGGACTCGAGTGCTTGGAGCCTGAGACTCTGGCATTGTGCTCCTCAGCTCTGCCTGGCTGAGTTGCTGTGTGATGTGGAACAAGCATCGTACCCTCCATAGGGACAAAGAGGCAACACACTGCTTTTAATGCCACTACTCTGGGTAATAACCCAGGCAGTCTTTAATGTTTGCAAGAGCAAGCCCTTCGTGCCTCAGTTTCCCCATCTTGAAATAGGACTAACACTGCCTACCTTCCCAGGAGTGTTATGATTAGATATTTAATGCTTAGAAATGTACTTTGAAATCTCCAGATGAAAGCCACCATATAAGCACAATGTATTAATACAATAAAAGTATCTTAAGCTTTTAAGAGTTGCTAACGGTCATTAAACCAAAGCGCTATTGCTTTATTTTTAATAGCTCTGAATTTCTATTCTATGCTGGGTATTTCAAAGCCTGCCCACACAACATAAATTTCCTGGCTATAGGCCTGTCATGACAAGGTGTAAGCAATAAATCGTGTCCTAGCTGAGGGTATTCTGCATGTCAAGCCGTATTTCTGTATTTGGGTGTCCAGGCAATGCAGATGCCTTTCCAGCAACTTAGAACAGCTTAAAGAGTTGTTATGCTGGGTTTGTAGAAATTCCCAGAACATCAAATGCTATCTCTGCCAAAGGAAAGGAACAAGGGAATCAGTAGAAAAACTTACGTGCAAGAATACTTTGCTCTTAAAGTTGAAGCTGTTATCCCAGCTTGAAAACCGCATGTCAAAGGTTGGTCATCCAAGCCGGTCAGTCTGCAAAATCAAATCCACCTACGAATTACCATGTGGGTTTATCTGGTGCATGGCCCATCCAGATTGGTTGAGTGATGAGTGGTCCAGGTTTCCTACAAGAGCAATCCTAATCAAAGCAGATGCCCTTCTGGCTCTTTCTAGGCTGCGCCAGAATTTAACCAACCACCTCGGTTAAGAGTTCATTAGTTTCCCCCAAATGAATCCTTTCAACAGCTCATCTCTATATGTAAGATTTTAAAAGACAAGGCAAGAGAGAGAGAGCAAGCGCTCCTATCCTGACTCTAGGTGGTCTGCAGAAGAGGGCTGCTTTTCCTGCTTTTATATTTATAGATCCCTTTTGCATACATTGTTCCAAAATTTATTTGCTTTCCTCTAACTTTTTGCCAGATGTCCCTGAACAACTCCCGTCATGAAGGGGGCCTCCCCCTCTTTGCTTATGGCAGAAGGCAGTTGAAATTGTACTGTAAGATCAGGCTGTAAATGTGATGAGCAGGAAAGAACAGTCAGTAAACCCATATCACCCCCTACTGATCAGGCACCATTAGCCCCTCAGCAAAACAAAACGAGTCTTGTGCCACTTTTAAAGAACAAAAAATCAATTTATTGCATGAGCTGTTGTAGGAGAAAATCCCACTTTGTTAGACGCTTGAAGATGAAGAACTTAAAGAACTTGCTCTGTCTTCAAGCATCTGACAAAGTGAGATTTTCTCCCACGAAAGCTCATGCGAGAAATAAATCTGTTAGTCTTTAAAAGCGGCGTGAGATTCCTCATTTGTTTTGCTAAACTAAACTGACATGGTTACCCATCTAGAACTTGTCAATAGCCCCTTCTGTGTAACTGCAGGCTTGTGAATGCAGAGGGAGCTAACAGTACAGATCCTAGACCCCTGGCACTTTGGTGTGGTGTATAGGGCAATGTTGGTGGAGCCCAGCCAGTGGCCACATGGCATTTCTGGGGTGCTGCATGTGTACCTGCTGTCATAAAAAATGTAGGGATAACCAGATGTCTCAATTATTCATGTGTCCTGGGGAAACCACTGAAGTACTTTGGCTGGGTAATCAAGATTTCAGGTAACAGAGAGACCTCGCACGTCACAGATATCAGGGGACAAGACACAACATGGAGAAGAGGGATTTGGGGTTAAAAGGTGCTCCAGTCCACAAGACCGAATAAAAAATAAATTATTTCAAGGAACAGACAACCGAACAGGCTGTGTGAGTACTGGTGACATCGCAGGCATGCTGCCATCAGAAAGACGGTACCACAATAGTAAAAAATAATTAGCAGAAAAGTTTCAAACGAATCTCTTCCAGCAACTGTATTGCAAAACAAATCTTCAGTAAGCCACACGGTAGTTCCAGGTGGGGGATCTCCCCTTGTGTTAGAGAATAGCTTATCTGTTTGCATCTGTTTTCCAACACCTGCAAGAAAGATCGACCTGAAATTTCAGCTACCCCCCACCCACTGTGCCTTGAAAGAGCCTAACAAGCCACACAGTGAAGACCCTCTCTGACCAAGGGGCACTTTACGTCCTCCCCGCTGAAGGCTGCCTTTGACTAACGCTCTTCCTTCTCTTTCTGAATTATAAGTACACTAGGAGCCTTGGCCCTTCTGAATTCTACCACTGAAGTTGTCACCAAAGCTGTATGAACAAAGCAACCCTTCTATCCCTTTCAGTCTCTGCTGTTCCAGCTCCATTTCCCCAAGACAATGCTTTCTTTTCCCTCCCTTTTCATACAGTAGCCAGCTCATTTGTTAGCCCTGGTTAATGGTCTCTTTTTTTTCCACTGAAGTTAAACTATTTGCTTTGTCAGTCCAGCATTCAATGGGTGGAAGAGGCGGGGGTACTTCTCATACAATAAAAATAGTCATAATAATTCCATTCTGCAAGGGCATTGCTTAGGAGAACATGCAGACACCAGCCCCAGTCCATAGCACAGTGCGTCTCTTACTGACAATCAGCAGGCCTAGGAATCTGGAGGGAAGGAGGTAACCATATTCAGAGGCTTTCCTGAACTGCAAGAGAAAGCCTCAGGAAAAATGGACTGGCAGGCATGAGAGCTCCCATCTCCTCCAGTCCTTTGAGGACATGCATATAGATTCCTTCTTCAACAACCTGTGCTGGCTATCAAAGGATTCTTGAACTAAAGGACACGAGAGAGAGAGAGATGGCACAAAACTATTTCCTTGTCTTTGTGAGGCTCTTCAGCGTTTGCAAGAAGTTGCTGTCTTTCACCCCTTCCCCTAATATATCTTCTTGTCCGCTTGTTATTCTCTTGCATTTTCTTTTATGCAGAAACTAAAAACCAAAGGGAGGGAGGAAGAAACAAAACAAAACAATTTCTAAAAGCATTTCCCATGGCTAATTCTCTGAAATGATTCTCCCTTCTTTATCTCTCCAGTCCTCTTCTGCATGCGTCTCAAAGTCTAAATGCAAACTCCAAGCCAGCGAGAAATCCTCTGGCTGGAGCCAATCTCAAGTGCCTGCCTACCTTCCCCACTCTCCACCTCCACACCTTCCTTTTATCTCAGGCACATACATTTACTGCAGAGAACAAAGTGAAAAACAGCCTGCATCCACTTCAGTGCAATGTTTATTTCACTCTGTATTTTTGGAAATCGTGTCCTGGTGCTAAAGAGAACAACAATCTCTGAGAAATCTAGTTCAAGCAAATGGACATTGCACTTATGGGCTCCATGAATAACTATTAACCCTTGAAAACCTGCACTTTTTCATAGTTACTATTTTACTTATTGAGAAGGCTTATCTAAAACTTCATGCTTCAAGGCTTACATCAGTCTTTAGCTCTTAGGGGCAAATAGGTGGTTTCCAGAGGGGGCAGATTGTCCTGTACATGCACCTCCTGCTGGCCACTGGACCATTTGCTAGAGTGGGACAGGCATAGGACTGCCGATTTTGACTGGACGTATTCCTGGAGGTTTCATCACGTGACGTAATCTTTAATTCTTGGAAACTCTGGGCAGATCCTGGAGGGCTGGCAAAGCAACCCTAGGTGTAGGCCTGCCCAAAACTAGAGGCCTGCCTCCTCAACTAGTGGAGAGGAACCAGTAAGCCCCGGACGCAGTTGAGAAAGTGGGACAATGGAAAATCAGGAATGGGAATGAAGTCTGAGGCTGAAAATGAGGGATTCAGAGAACCCTGGATGACATCTACTGCCCCACAGAGGCCTTCAAGGAGTTAGTGTGTACTGCATTTGGCTAGGGAACTCTGCCCAGAGCTACGCCTGGTGGAGCTAGGCAGGCCCCACAATCATGGAGCTACAACTCCATCCAGCTTCCTCTTCCTATTACGACAGACGGGCATCATGGTGCTGGCCTTTGTAAGACACAGGCTACTCAACTTGATCTACAGGTCTGATCCAGTCTGACAGTTCTGTGTTGAATGGCTTGCAGTCCCTGTCAGGAGTTAATACTTATCAGCTGGTGTTTTTCCTTTTTGATGGCTACCAGTTGCTATCAATAACATCCATCGGTCTTATAGACTGCCTTCAATGCAGACACTCACATTTATAAACTGTGATCAGAATTGCAAGGTTGGATAGGCATAGACCATAAGGAGGGGGCACAGAGAACAGTTCAGCAAAGACAGTCTCTGCTTGGCAATGCTTTTCAGACACCAACATTTGCCTTTTAATTATTATTTCCTTAAAGACAAGGAGAGCCATTATAGACAAAAAGTCCCTTCTTGCAGTGAGCTGGAATTTGATGTCATAACAACTGTTTTTGTACCATGCCTGTTAGAAGAAAGAGCTCTGCAGGAGGGGGAAGGAAAGATTTAATTACAGAGCTGCATTGTGATTTTGCACACATAGCTGGCTGTTGTAATCAGGTTACAAGTGTATCTGATTTTCTTTTTCTTTTTTTTTGTGGCCCAAATTAGTTGCGTATGTTTGGGTGTCTCCAAGACAAGCTGTTATTTGGCTTCTGTGAAGAAGGAGATTTTGATCAAGTGAAGAACATTTCAGGGGAAAAAAAACCCCATTCAATCAGCCCTTTGCCTAGGAAATAAAGGCATGCTGAGGTTATGCAGAAATCTGACAGTTGCATCTTGATCTAAAAGGTTAGGGGGAGTTTGAATCCCCCATCCTTCTCTTCTTCAGGAGGTATTTCCCTTGCAACTCTACATGAAAAAAGAAATAGGAAAAATATTTCTTCCTTCATATGTGACCTTAGGAACCTAATTACAGAATATTTATTTAGATTTTCCCCATAAATATATATGAAGGATTTTGAAGATCAGGAATTTTATTTCCCTCTATTGGGAAGAAGGAAGACATATTAAGAAGAGACTTAATATTTTCTCCAATCCCTGTGAGCTTTGCTTCACTTAGTTTTTGTACAGGTTGTTAGATTCATTTAGAAATCCATTGTTGTCCATGCAAATTCTTTTTTACATTTCAAATAACAAGATTATTTCCCCAGGGGGTAATATCCTGTAATTTGAACACAATAATGGGAATAAATTACTTACTTAGAACTAATAACGACAGTGTGATTCCAGTATATATAGGAACTGTAACAGCTTTGGTTAGTTAAAATGTAATTGTGTCAACAGATGACATTTTCTTTCAAAAGAATCTGAATGCTTTAATTAAATTTGTTGCGGGTGGGGAAATAAAAAATAAAATAGAAAGAAGATTTTTGTACATTATGGTTAGGATGAGGGCTAACAATCCAAAGCAAATAATTGAAAGAGAACTGGTAACATTTTGGCACAGACTTGCCCCATGCAATTGTACTTTCAAAAAGTTCCTGAATTTCCACAATAGACATAATGGGCAACCCCCCCTCAAAAACACCCCACTAAATCAGAGCTGCTTAAAACTAGTTAGAATCAATTGATAACTAACTTTTAAGATGGTTTGGAGCAGGATGCAAAAGATCCATTTTGGACATATTCTGAGTTTAGGCCCAAATCAGACATGTCTGTTGTTCCAATAATTACGTCAGTGAGAACAACAAAATGCTGTGGACTCTCCCAGGTGAATAGTCCTGCAGGAGAGGAGGCGCCAATGAAAGTGTAGAGCAGGTGTGGCTGAACTGCAGCTTGGGAGCCACATGTGGCTCTTGAATGAAAAAGTGGGGCTCGTGGAAGAACATCAGCAAATCAAGTTAGTAAGTAGAAGTATATGGCTATATGCCTCAGTGTGGCTCTTGAAGGTTTAATAATCAACTTGTGTGGCTCTTGAGTTCCATGAGTTTGGCCACCCCTGGTGTAGCGTATTAGCAGACACTTTATTTTATGGGCACTTCAGCTTGTGATTGGTCAGGATATGGATCATACAATATTTTCTCTTTGGAAAATGCATGGTCCAGTATCGGTATTACCAGAAATCAATTAATAATCAGATTTCAGGACAGTGAGGGAAGCATTTCCTAGAAACACTCACTCCACAGCACACAATGCAGCAAGCTGGTGGTGGCTGGCAGGAACCTGAGTCCTGGAGGGTCCAGTTGTTTTCTCTCCCAACCTGACCCGGACACAACATTTGCAGGGCTCTACTAGATGCTGTACAAAACACAGAATAAAAAAAAACTAGTTTCTGCCCCCCAAAAAGTGCTAGTGTTCTAAAGGGATGTCTTCACCCTGTCCCTCCATGCACAAAACCCCCACCTGAGTTGGGTGGTGGTATCTTCAACCCATGCTACCTGGCATGCAGAGCTCAGCCGCTCTTTCAGGCTGGTAACTCATCCATTCTGCAGCCAGGATGCAGACTAAAATCACACAGGTGGGGCTAGTCCTCCAGTAACTTCCCACAACCCCCTCAACTTTCCCCAGAAGGACAGATGAGTTTTCCCACACTTCCTGGGGAAAGACACTGAGCATCTCAGTTTATTGCAGCACAGAGAAACACGGGATGTGCCCCCAGGAGTCTAAGCAACACACGCACAGTGTCAAGACTCAGGCCTGGCATTACAATGTAGCTGCCCACATGGGCTAGGGCTAACCCCTATTCTGATCACCTGGAGTTAATTCCGCAGTGAAGACATCACCCAAGAGTTTCCAACTAAGCTGGTTAAGAGCCTTCCTGGGCCTGGTAATTGATGGTTTCATTCAACGAGCAATGTCGGTTGTTATATTTTCTTTAGCTCCTTCCATGCCCAGTCCTGATGTTTATTTCATCCAGCTCAGCCTTGTCTAATGTTAATACTTTAAAAACAAAACCAAACAAACCAGCCCTTTATTCAGCCCCTCCCCACTCTCACCTCCCAGCAAATTCACCCCTGCTTCAGCTTGCAGTGGGCCTACAATAACGTTTCAGTTTAAGAGATTTAAAGAGATAATGATGGGTTGTTCTTCCTACTGTCTTCAGAGGGTTACAATCTTCTCTTGTATTTTTCGCTAAGGCAATTGGTGTTTTTATATGCCCTAGAGAATTCCTTGAACTCAGCCTTCACGTCTTCCTTTCTCTCCTCTCCACATGGGTCTCCCGCTCTGCTGGTACTTGTGAAGTCCACTGGCAGCACTCTGTCTGGGGTGAGGTGAAACCCACTTAATCCAGCATCCGCCACACCCCTTGCTTTTGTTATTACAGTGATTGGGTTTAATCCTGGTACACAGCAACACATTTTAGTTGTTTCCTCAAAGGTTCAAAGACTAAATTATTTTCTTGCTGCCTTTGTCGGTCCATCAAGAGACCAGACCACCATTGCTACTGATCTCCACCCAGTTAGTGGAACCAGAGAGGCCTGCAGTTTCATGCAAATGATCCCATCAAAGTCCTCAAAGGGATGATTCCCATGAATAAGGGTAGAGGATCAGGCCTCTACTTCTCCAGGACCATGCAACTTCTTTTGTGAGAACTCAGAAAGCCCCGTCTGTTGGGTCATTAATGTGTCCTGCTGCCTACTGAGTCCTAGATTTTAAAATGTCTAAACATTCCCTTTTAAAAAAGCACTCTTCAGCTTTCTCCAGAACTAATTTTCCCTTGTTTATCTTAAAAATATTTCTCTGCTCCAGTCCCACCCACTGCCCGGGAGCCTTCAGAAGCCGGCTGACACACACACTGTTGTTTATCTAAAGTGAGCTTTACAAATGGCTTATTAAGCCCAAAGTCCTGTTTACTTCTCTGAAGAGCCCTGTAGGAAAACCCAGCAAAGCACTAGACCCTTCGGCAGCTTCCATTGGCTTTAGCGGAGTCGCTCTTTATGCCTTACCCAGAGACTGAATTTTCAAAGTGGCTCCTGTTTTCACCTCCTGCCTTGTCAGCTATATGAGTCTGTACGATTAAGCCCCCTAGGGCCAGATCACAGAATCCCTTAGCTGTTGCTAAGTTTTCAAGTTACTTGGTGCTTTGAACATGAAGACATTTATGGAACCAGCATGTGCTATCCATCTTCTTAGGGCCCCCCCGGCCCAGTCGCAGATGTCAATGCATCTCACAGATCCCGCCACACTGCTGGTTCTTGATCATGTGATTAATGCACAAATTTGTCTTTTTTTAAAGCACATTTTACCCTAGAGGGAATTCGGCACCAAATCTCTCCTTTTTCAAACAGATTTTAAAATCCTGCAAATGTTATTGGTCAATAAATAAATGTGGGGGGGGCTCTTACATGCAGTGGAGAGCGCAAGCCCCTGACTGCGTGGAGAGGGGATCACCCTGCACCCTCTCTAGGATGGGGGCTTGGTGCCGAAGTTGAGTCTGACCCTGACATAGTGCAACTGCTGGGGCCTGATCCAGAAACACCGTGGGGCCCTGCTCTTCTGTGCCAGGCTCTGCCCAGTGGAATCCAGGTGTGGGGTAGGAGGGCTCTATGTGGGTCAGTCTGAGTGTGGGCAGCTCTGTAAGGGGATCTGGAGGCAAAGGGGCTGCTGAGGACAGGGCAATGGGATCATACGGGGTGGGGGGTGTCCAGGTGACCATGGTTGGGGCTCAGCAAGGTGGGATCTGGGTACAAGGAACTTAGTGGGGGACTCCCTCCACTGTGCTCATCCATGGGCATCTCCAATGCTTCCCCCCTCCCCAGGCAGAAGAGGCTTGCTTTTGCTTCTCTCTTTTTCTGCAGAGAAGCAAAGAAATTTGCAGGGAGATAGGAATTCTACATGCACGCAGTTGTGTAGAATTCCCTCAGGAGTAAATTTTCTAACTCTCATGGTTGCAGAGAGAAAGCTTGAAAATGTGTTAACTCAGGGGTTTCAAACTCGAACCACCACAAGGGCCGCATGAGGACTAGTATGCTAGCTTGAGGGCTGCGCCACTGAAATCTTTTCATACAATATTGCAAATATCGGTAACAATAGTGTCATTGCGGACCGCAGGAAATGGCATTAGGGATGGGTCGCATGTTTGAGACCCCTGGTGTAACTAGAGGTCAGAGTGCAGAAAAGAAAGAAAAAGACCTTCCAAACTCCCACCACCCCCCAAAAATCCAAGTCTCATGATATCTCGTGCTGTCTAACTTAGGGTTTTTGAATGTTTAGCGTAAGCAACAGAGCAGATATTAATAAAATTAGCTTAGCAGCCCTTGGGAGAAGGTACGTTTATCCCAGTTTCTACACAAGTGGAACTGAAGCACAAAGATTAAATTACTTGCCCAAAGTCACATATAAAGTTTGTGGCAGATCTGGGAATTGCAGTCGGATCTCCCGCATGAGAAAAGTCAGTCTCGTGGTTCACGGCACCTGCATCTATCTGCCTTTAAACGTAAATGTGCCACAAGTGTCATTTACTGAGACTTAGTAATCATAGCCTGTAAAAAACACATGATTTGATTTAGGCCCATCAGCCACAAAAGGCATCCTATGTAAGAGAAAAAGAAATATTGGTAATGAGCCATAATCATCATTACCTCAGGTGGGTTTGGTTGCTGATGTATAATTCAAATGAACCATTAATTTTTTTCTAGTCCATATTTTTAAAAAGCCAGCCTATGGTTATTTTTTCCGCCCAGAAGGATAACTGCCAAGCTGTGTGTCACTGCTTTATTCCATGTATTTACAGGCTCTGGCCATCTGCATATAAACAGAGCTGTTTGGATGTGGTACGGTCACAGACAACAGGCATACAAGTTGGCTTGGCTTACAGTCGGATTTACAATAAAAGCACTGATTTGTTTTGTAAATTGTTAACATACCCTCATCCACCCTGCCTCCAGGATTCTCTCCAAGCTAGAAAACAAAGCACATTTGTAATAGTAATATATTGTACATGTTTGAAAGGTAGGTTCCATGTGGAACCTCAAACTCCTGAAGAAATCCCTTTAAGGTAAGCGCTACACATCTGTGTATTACATTGCTTAGGAGATTGATGTTAATGGAAATGGGCAACTCTGTTATGCAGTATAAAGCATGTCTAAACTCAGTGATGGATGAGTGTGTAAGGAGAGCGTTAGCATATCTGACGTTATTGCTTTACTATAATCTCAGGCAGACACACTGGATGGGGCCCAGAAGGCCACACAATGAGTTTGATGGGGGAGGAGAAAGCAGAGCACCATGGCTGAGGCCCTCACTGAACCGTCAGTGTTGATTTTCAATAAGTCTTGGAGCATTAGGGAAGTTCCAGAAGAAAGCTAATGTGAAGCCAGTTTCTACAAAGGGTAAATGGGATGACTCGGGTAATTATTGGATTGTCAACCTGCCATCGATCCCAGGTATGATAATGGAGTGCATGAAAGGGGACTCAATTAACAAAGAACTGAAAGAGGGTAATGGAAATCAACATGGATTTATGGAAAACAGAGCCTGTCACACTTGATATCTTTTTTTTTTTTTTTTTTTTTGGTAGGGTGACCAATAGCAAGTGTGAAAAATTAGGACAGGGGATAAGGGATAATAGATGGGGGATAACAGATTAGGACAGGAGATGGGGGATAATAGGTATCTATATAAAAAAAAAGGCTTGAACATTGGGACTGTCCCTATCAAATCAGAAAATCTGGTCACTCTAGTTCTGGATGTGATTATAAATTTGGTGGACCACAGTAATACTACACAGCCTTCTGTAAGGTATTTGGCTCAGCCCAACACATTTTGATTAAAAAAACTACCATATAAAATTAACACAGTGCACATTAAATGGATTAAAAACTGGCTAACTGATAGGTCTCGCACAGTAACTATAAATGGGAAATATCACCAAAGCAGGCCAGTTTCCAGTGGTGTCCCACAGGAATCAGCGGTCGTCCCTTTGCTATTTAACATTTTTATTAATGATCTGGGACATAACTTTAGCTGTGATTTTTTTGTCTTTGGATGACACAAACATTGAGGAAGTAGTAAATAGTGAAGGGGACAGGTTACTGATAGAGTGATCTAAATTGCATAGTAAACTGGTCTCAAGGAAACAATATTTGTTTGCCTATGTTAAACATACATCAGGTAAGAACATAAGAATGGCCACACTGGATCAGAGCAATGGTCCATCCAGACCAGTATCATGGCTTCTGACAGCGACTGATGCCAGACATTCAGAGGGAATGGATAGAAACAGGATCATTGTGAATGATCCATCCCATCGTCCAGTCCCAGCTTATGGAAGTCAGAAATTTAGACATACCCAGAGCATGAAGTTGTATCCCTGACCCTCTTGGCTAATATCTGCCATGAATTTATCTAATTTGTTTCTGAACCTAGTTATACCTTTTAGTCTTCACAACAGCCCCTGGCCATGAGTTCCATAGCTTAACCATGCATTGTATGAAGAAGTGCTTGTTTCTGTTTGTTTTAAACCTGCTGCTCATTAATTTCATTGGGTGACCCACTAGTTATTGTGTTATGTGAATAGGTAAATAACACTTCTCTATTCACTTTATGCCATTCAAGATCTTATAGGAAACTCCCCTCCCATCTGTCATCTCTGTTTTAAGATGAACCATCTCAGTCTTTTAATCTCTCCTTACATGGAAACTGTTCCATAGGCTTAAGTTCTGCTGCTTTTCTCTGTATCTACTTCAATTCAAATACATTGGTTTTGAGTTGGGGTGACCAGCATACACCCCAAGGTTATCCCTGATTCACTCTTGTGCAAGCAAAATCACAAGCAAGCTTGCTGTCTAAGAGGAGTCACCTGAGCATGAGGATGCCTAATGGGGTCGTAATGCCAATGGCCAGAGTTTGACACCAAGCAGTGGTGCCACACAACAAGCCTGAAAAGAGCGAGGGATGCCAGATGTGGAGGACAAACGGGGGAGAGAAGGAGAAACATAATTTAGGAGCAATGTGTTGACTGAGATATTGGCTATTTACTGCATGGATATGTTGCTGTAGATTAATCGGGGCTGGAAAGAAGACCAGCAAGAAGGAAACCAAATGGCTTTATAGAGGCCACTTCTCCACAACCACTTGTGGGTTGTTAAGAGACAATGCTGTTGTGGGCCATGCATGTGAACCAGAAGATTAAAAAGACTCAAGCCGTTTAAAAAAGGACCCTTCTTTCAAGATGACAAAACTCGGACTGACCCAGTCACCTGCTGGGGATGCAGTGTTCAGCCCTGCCCCAACATGCGTACACTTGTTTTTAAATCCTTTCCCTTTTAAGTGCTTTATTCCTGCTACTGAAACAATCATTATGTTTGTTTAAGATGGCTCTCTGCTCCCTCCATTCACCACTCCTCACACAGGTTCTGAAGGGAAGAGGCCCGGGGGTCTGAACTCAGTCAGATCTCCTGAGTAAGAACATTGATACCCAAAAGTCTACCCCAGGGAGGCAAAAAGCACCAGGCCTGAGGAGAGACCCTCAGAGAGCTGAGAGTGCACACAACCCCATAATCATGACACATGTATCTAGAAGTGCTTTATTGCCATTGCATAATACAGCCCTTGGGCCCAGTCCCCGACAGAGCTGCTCCTCACCTGAAGATCCTCAGAACTTTGTAGAATTGAGTTATCAGGGTAAGTGGGGCAAGCTTTTTCTCTAACATGAAAGCACCTGAGACAGCCTTAGAATTACAGATTTCTACAGGCTTTGAGCCCTATCCCATAGCCCTTATCACATGAGAAGTCATGTAACATAACAGGGGTGCACCTGCGTAAAAAGATTCCTTAGTAGGAGCTCCATTTTACAGACTGGGGAGCAAGGCAGTACACTGCCCACTGACACGCTGACTCACCTAGATCCACCAAGAATTCAAATCCAGGGTCCTCATGTCCACTAGGCAGACTCCCCAACACAGCTCTTTCTCCAGCATCAGAGTCATGCACACTTTGACACCTCGGGCTACTCTGACGTGTTTGTTTAGGGTCAGCCACACCGGGACTTGAAGTTGCAAGGAGCAAAGTTACAGGCACAGACAGCTCCCAAAAGGATATATTCACAAAGACAGTGCGTGTTCGGCATCAGAGGAGATAGTCCATGACCCTGCTCCTGCTTGGAGTGATGCCCTTCTGCCACTCTGCTTTCTTTGATTTGCAAAGTGTGCAGCTCAACTCAGTTCAATGAATTTAAATAAGTGGGAAGGAGGACAGTTCCATGCCCAGAATGTAGGACCCTTCTCCCCACCCCCATTCGTCTTTAAAAATTGGAGGGGGAAAAAAAAGAGCTACTTTCACAGCTCTCCCATTGGTTAGCGGTGGATAAAAGAGGCATTAGGGTTCACAGATTATTTACTCATGGTGCTTTAGGAACAGATTGTCTTGTGCATTTTCCAAGCAAATGCATAAATCTGTGGTCCCAGTGCACCATGGATCACTGAAGCTTCCAGCTGAAAGCTATACAGCAACTGAAGCCATGAGCAGCACGCTTCAGGACTTTTTGTACTCTCTGTGCCCAGCTGCGGTCAAACACCACAGTGCAAGTACAGCAAGTCAGAAGAGTTACAAGAACTGAGCCTAATTCACTATGATGTTGGAAGGTGGTAATGGCCTCTGAAGAACATGGGAACAGCAAAACTGGAAGAAAGAGTCACCAAAACTTCACTCTCCAGGGAACTTTCCCACCAATGCCCTTCTACCCTCCTCCAGACAGACCGCCCTTCGCTCTGCACTCATTTCACTCTGTGCCATGATGTTGTGTCCTCTTGGAAATCTTCCATTGCTTTGCTCGGGACAGGGGATTGGCAAGCACAAGCTGGGAAGCGTATTGGCCATTTTCTCAGAACTCAAAGGAAACCAGGAGAAGAGTAGTCGCAATGTTGTCAGGCTGAAGTGCTCTCCCCCGCTTTCACGTTTGAGATGGCCTCCTTCTGACATCACATTTGGACATTAAATACTTACAGAATTCGATGCATTTCTCCCTTGTAACATGGCAGCATTTAAAAGGTTCTTCTGTGCCACCCACCTCCCCCAGATCAGAATCTTTAGCCATTGGCCCAGCTCACATCTGCCACTGTTTTAGAAGTCACAAAAAAACAACAAGCAGTTGTGTGGCACTTTAAGACTAAGTGCCACACAACTGCTTGTTGTTTTTTTACTGGACTAGACTAACACGGCTATCCCTTTGGAAACTTAGAAGTCACAAGCCTGCCTCCTCAATTGTTTTGGGAGCAGTCGCCTTCTTACCAACCACATCCTGCCCTGCTAGCTCACGGGGCGGCTTGATGCTTTCACTGAACGTGCTAATTTTGGGCTCTCCTCTGTGCCATCAAGGGCTTTTCTTGCAAGTGATGAAGTTCCCAGCAGTCAATCAGGAAGAACCGAAGGGGATGTGAAGGAGAGTGGCTGCAGGGGACTGGAGCTAGTTTGAGGCTGTTCACCTGGGAATGTGGGTAGTAGAGTCTGGCCCCGTGTGACCTTGCTTTCTCCTTCAGAGGTGCACAGGGTCCAGTGGTGCCTGTTGCTGGAGGCACCTGGCTTATATCAGCATGGCGGTTGTTCTGTGCTGAATCACTACGTGCCTTGGTCACCCCTTGACATTTGGTTCATATCACATTATGTTTTAGTCAGTAACATAAATCGTGCTCCCGAACAGTCAGCATTTGGGCATTCAGCCTTCTTCTGATGCGAGACATGTTTCCAGATCCAAATTTCTGTCCAGCCCATGGAAACTTGATATTCTTAGACCTTTCAAGTAAATTGGAGGCGAAATGGGGCGTGATGATGGTGGAGAGACCTGGACTCCTTGGTAGATTCTGGAAAGCTTTTGTTTCGCCACATCAGGTGAATTGTTGCCTAGGAGGGGTGGGGATAGATTAAATCTATCAGAGACCTCAGCACATGGCTTTTCTAGTGCAGTGGTCTCAGAACTAGAGGTGGACAAAGCCCCAATCCCTGTACTTTGGAGTCAGTGTGGGACTTCTCTAAGCTCCTCAGTTCAGGCCCATCTGGGATGGTCCATACAATGTTATAGAGACCGATAAGGATTCATGGCATTACAAAAGGGAGAAGATACAGTTTTGAGTCACCATAGCTGCTTAGGACATCATGAGCAGGCAGATGACAGACACTACAGCCCTGGCTGGAGGGGGACAGCACCTCCCCTAATTCACGATAACTGAATTGAAGCCAAGGTTTCTAAGAAGTCAAAGGGCCAGGAGACCCACGGCTGCGGTGCACGGCTGGCCAGGTTTTAGAAGAACTTGGGTCTGGTTTTCAAGGGCTCAGCAGCACCTTCGACCGGGCCTGAGTCTCACAGATGCAACACATACTATTGCCCACAACTTGCTGCGCTCTCCTGAAACTCTGGCCCAACGTGGCTGAGATTGTTTTTAGGAAAGACACCCCCCAGCCATGCTCACCATCATGTCAGAACCCTGCTAACATGAGCCAGGCTTAAACATGGTTGCCTCATCACTTTCAACGTTTATGAGCCTCTAAGATCAGCATCTTCATGATCACCATTTTTCCTTCCTTACCCACATCTCTTTGTGTCCAACGTGTCCCCTTCCTTCAGGTACACAAACCCTACCAAACCTCCCAACAGTTCTTTTCTCGGCAGCAGTTTGATTGAGTCAATCCTCTTCACCTCCATAGCTAACATTTCATTAGAGAAAGATGTCCAGCTGGGAATCAATTTCCCCTTTTACAACACTATGCATTTCATTCCAGCACCACTCTGAGAACAGAATGTACGTCACGGTCTGGCTTTTGAGCTAGTCTTGATACGCTTTTTGCAAAGGTCAGCAAGAGATGGACAATATGCTAATCAAATCACAATCCTGGGCTTAGACATCCATAGATTCCAAGATCAGAAGGAACCAACCAACGTGTTGTTCTATTCTAATCTCTTGTCTTAGAACACAGGCCATGCGACTTCCATGAATTAATTCCTGTTTGAACTAGAGCAAATCTTTTAGAATAACATAAAAATCTTGATTTACAAATTGTCCATGACAGAGAATCCGCTACAACCCTTGATAAATTGTTCCGATAGTTAATTGCCCTCAGTTACAAACATGTACCTTATTTCAAGCCTGACTTTTGTCTAGCCTAGACTTCCATTAACTCTTATATCTTTGCCAAATAGATTGAAGAGCCCATTACCAAATGTTTGTTCCACATGCAGGTATTTAAACTGTGAGCAAGCAACCCTTAACTTTCCCTTTGTTAAGATAAATAGATTGACCTAGATTACGGCATGTTTTCCAATTCTTTAGTCATTATCCTGGCTCTTCCCTGAAGTCTCTCCAATTTATCAACCTCCATCTTGAATTGTTGACACCAGAACTGGACACAATACTCCAGTAGCAGTCACACCAGCACCAAGCCAAGAGATAAAATAACCACCTTACTCCTGCTTGATTTTCCTTCATTTATATATCCTAGGTTGCAATAGCCACTAGGCTCTCCTGTTTACCTGACTAATTATCCACCATGACCTCTCAAGACATTCCAAGTCACTTCCCAGATCAAAGCCCCCCAACCCTATCATCTCCATAGAAATGCAGGACTTCCTTTTGTGGTGAGTCTAAAGTTAATCTCAAGTAGTTACAAGGAGAAAAAGGACAATTTGTCCCATCTCCACTATAATTTTACATGTGCCATCTCATTTTAAGAGCCCATCTTCCCCCCCTGCCTAGCCATTGTCTTACAGAGCTGAATCTGGAGTAACTCGCTGAAGTCAGTGTCATTTGTGTGAATAAGATCAGAATCTGGTCTGATGGCTAAATAGGGATTTTCCATCTCTAGATAGCATGGGCCAATTTCTGTTCTCTTTTACAACTAGCACAAAAATAAACAACTCCATTGATATTGCTGTGAGTAGAAATTGGCTCTTCATACACCGAAAATTCTTCTCCTTTGGTTTTACTTTAAAAGCTGCAGAACTGAAAGACCCTGTCCTCTTGATGCTAAAGACTACATGCATGTACAATTTCATGCTGATTAGAATGTGTATGATTTTCTCCTTCAATTAAAAGAAGAAATTGTCTTACATTTTGGTAATAAATTCCTCCAATCACAGGGCATCGATTCTGGTTTGAGTGATCAGCTAAGGAAAAAAGAATGCATTTCATGGCTTATTAATCATTGCCTAATAGCCCTTATCCATCATCAGCTGTGACACTCTGTCATTGTTACTCAACAGACATTCATAAGCAGCAATGATGCTCCTCAGCATGCAAATTAAGTAAGGGGTGGAATAAAGAGGTGGTGGTTTATGAGGAATTTTTGTCTGTGTGCTTGTTTAAAGCTGGGTGCATTTTATTGTTAACAGAGATGGACTAGAACTGCAGATGGCATGGAAGATTTTCCCTCCCACTAAATATATACTGCACAGTGGCCCCTATCTCTTCCCCATGCTCCCCCTGTAAGAAGTTGAAGACTAGAAGGAAAAAGGGGGTATTGAGGAAAATCAACTGTGTCATAGTGGCAGTCAGTTGTCAAGGCTCAGGGATGGTTTAGCAGGGCATCTTCCATGGAGCTTGCCATCTTTTATTGTCAGATCTATCCCTTTGCTAACAATTTTTGGAGGAAAATAAAAATCTGACAGCAGTAAAACCAGCATGCAGAGCACTTCAGAGACAGGGAGAGACAAGATACCATTTTCGGCTTCCATAGAAACTTTCTGCAGTTAATTTTGAGGCACAGCTACAAGAACAATGATTTCTTCCTCTTGGCATAAAATCAAGTTAAAGTCACATGAAACCAAGTGCAATCTTTGCAAAGTGTATGGGGACAGGTTTCCAACAGTATTGGCAGAGAGAAGGGTGTATGCGCTGCAGTGGTGAGAGGACACGGCTGGCAGATCTGGATTTACTCTATGAGAGTGATGAGATGCAAAGAGAAATATGATCAGGTAACAAAGGTTCCCGCAGTGCCTGACCCAATTGGTCTGGACTTGTTAGACAAATGTTGCAAAAGTCTTTCTAAAAGTAAAGACATTTAAAGATTGCAGCTGGATCCATAATGCTTGCCTGACTGAAGGCAGTGTAGACTAGTGATTAGTCAGGGATCCTGGGTCTACTTCCAACTCTGCCAAGATCCTGTCACCTTCAGCAAGCCATAGAACCCATCTGTGCCTCCGTTTCCCTATTAATATGCTAGGGATAGTAATCGTAACCTATTTTTGGAATGTCCTTTTAGAACTCATCTGAAATTCCAGGTGACATGGAAGATAGGTGTGTGGGCACCTGGAATAAATGCCTTTTATTTCATGTTAGTTACATGAGCATAATTTAAGTAAATTACTACAGACTAGGCAAGATATGTCGACTAGTAACTCCTTGTTTTCAGTCCTAATTTCATAGCTAGCCATAGCATTGCACTATGAATAGCATTCTGTTGATAGAGTGAGAGAAAGGTACCAGTTTGTTGACAGACATGGGAGTTTTCTAGACTATTACAGGCATATTTAGATAACAACTAACAGGGTAAATCATTTCCAGTCTAGTCAGAAACCACTTTTTTGTGTTGTTTAGATGAAGGACTCAGTCACATCTCAATCCTTTCCTCTCATATGCTGCAGCTCCATTCTAAAGGGATAGTCTACACATGGATGTAAAGTGGAACACCTATTCTGGAGTAACTATTTGGCTTTAAATTCACACACACCCCATCTCATCTTAGAATAACTTTCATAACAAGTCATAAGTAAACTCCAAGGAGCAAGACTGAAGATTCAGTTCCTTTGTAAGAGAAAAAATTGGACAATTTAGAGAAGTTACACAAAAGGTTTGGCTCAGGGGCAGTTGATTATGCAGGTGACTTGGATTTAAAAGATCTTGGTCTTTTGAGGACACTGTTATGGGAATGAAAATGAAGCAGTTTCCTTACTTTTGCTTGCAAGTGCCTATTCCAAGAATTATCCAGGTCCAGCCACCCAGAGCTCAAGGAACAACCTGTGCAACAAGCCAGTGTGCCAGGCTAGGTCCTTATACTAGCACCCCTATCAAAAGATATTCCGGTCCAGACTAGAGGGGAGGGGTTTTGTCATGTGTAAACCCAGACAAATGTATGAGAGAAAAGTGAGGTGAAGAGCTGTTTTTTAAGGAATGCTAGTGAACCAAAGGATTTCACTAAATTTGAATTAGATTCCAGATACCAGGTATATCCTAAAACAGTAGTTTTCAACTACTGTGTTAGGTCACATTACTATATCGCCACATAGCAGTAAGTTTGTTTTGGAGAGCTGGGGAAATGGCTGGATTTGGTGTGAGCAGGGGTGGGTGTGCTAATGCATCCCGTAGGGTCACTATGTTCTACCAAGTGTGGTGCAACCTGCAAAAGGTCGAGAACCACCGTCTTAAAAGAAAAAAGGGTGAATGAGCTTAACGTGATTGAAAAGCCCCCTCAAGATGAAAGTGAACATGTCTAAAGCAGTCTTAGCTGTTTGTATCAAAAAAAAGGAGTCTCAACTGCACAGCTTGACAGAGGTGCAATCTGGTCATGAATCAGGCTGTTTCAGTCATCTTGGAGATAATGTGAATGAGCTAATGCACCCTTTCTGCTGATTCAGACAAGGCCAATGGGACAAGAAAATCAAAAACAGTCACGTCATTCCACTGAGCGGGTATCCTTTAAGGATACTGAGGCCAGGTCTACACGCAGAGCACTTTGATAGTATAGCTATACATCCTGTACACCATCCTCCTCGTAAGGATGCAGCTACCTAGGCAAAACTGCTTTTGCTGAAAGAGTTTACTCTAGCTTCCTCACAATCCCTTTCCCCAAACAAAAATGAGTGCCATCGCATCAGTAGGAGTGCCCCATATGAGTTGTACTGTAAATGTACAATTTTGCCAGAATAATTGTATCTATGCTAATTTAGCTGGCATAGTTGTAGGTCAGGGATCACCCCTCATCACAGCAACTAATATCACCAACAGTTGGTAGTGGAGACCTGGCTTTGGTGTGCCTCCAACTAAGGAGAAAGAAACTCTTGTTGACTTGGAATTGCAGTTTCATGGGAACATTTGATAATGCCTGTAAAGAGCTAGGAGATGCCCCTGCCAGTTGCTTACCAAAGTAAGTACATGATAGGGATTCTGTGTTTTGAAACTGAAGTTTCATTTTGGGGGGCATGTTAGCAATTTTTTAGTTTTATGTAGATACCCCCGAATTGGGAGTTTGGGCAGCTCTCTTGGTATTTACTGTAATGAGTACATTACTCATGACAGAGGATATATTGTTGTGAATAATCTTAGTTACTTTTCCTGGTACTCCGTAACGCACACTATTTCAGGGGTCTCAAACATACGGCCCACGGGCTGCATGCAGCCCCTGAAGCTATTTCCTGCGGCCCGCAATGACACTATCATTACTGATATTTGCAATATCGTTGTATGAAAAAATTTCAGTGGTGCAGCCCTCAGGCTAATGTACCAGTCCTCATGCAGCCCTGTACTAGTCCTCATGCGGCTCTCATGGTGATTTGACATTGAGACCCCTGCACTACTTCAAACACCACTGCATTGAAGACCACTAGGAACCTTTGGTGAATACAAGCAGGATCTACCTGGACCAATTTATGTGCAACAGACTAGTGCACCTTAGAAATTACACCTGTGCATAGACAAGCCCTGATACAAATAACCATTTTCAGGGGTGTATTTGGTGTTTATTTGATAAATAAAAAAAAAAAGAAAAAAGAAAAAACTCTGAAAGCAAAGTTTACCTGATATAGGATGTGTTTTCAGTGTTTATTAACTTTAAAAAAAAAAATATCAGAGGCCCTAGGCACAGCCAAGGAGCATATATTTGTGAAAGCTGGAATTTAGTCCTTGCATCTCCAAAGTGACCTTCCAAGGAGGAGACATGGTAGAGAATCTTGTCTCTTTCTAGAGCAGTTATTTATAAGTACATATAAAACACCCCCTCAGAGCTGAATAATAAGAAGGGTGAGGCCATCCATTAAGCTTGAGGCTGCTACAACTTTTGATTCATAGAATCGTAGGAGTAGGAGGGACCTCAAGAAGTCTTCTAGTCTACTCCCCTGCACTCATGGCAGGACTATGTTACACATCACAAGTGTTTGTCTAACTCGCTTTGAACTCCTTTGCTTCCAAATTCTTTGAACAACATCTATTCTGAAATGCAATTAAAGAGTTGAACAATTTATTTGTTGCCCATTTTTTTCACCTAATTATCAATTAGCTCTGTGAGAAGGGGCATAAGCTCCCCCAAGAACAAGGGTATGGATTTTGACCACTTGGTTAGTTTCCTGGCCTCTGGGCCCTTAATTGATTGAATTTCAGCTCTTCTGCTGGTGAAATCTTCACTAAAAATACATCAGAGCTAGCCTTTCCCTGCCAGTGTGTAACCTTATAACTCCGTCTGCAGGGGGAATTTAAGCGTTGGAAAGATGGAAGAGCTATCACAGTTCCACACAGCTTATGGCATTTTCCATAGTGTTTTTTTTCCTATAACGACACACTCTACATTACAGATCATGGACTAACAGAATCCACAGCAGAACTCCAAAGAATTTCAATAGAAGAATCAGGTCTCAAATGTTTTCCTACAAACACATTAGATTATTGCAACCAAAGAGGTCTGAAAGACATTGACTTGTCATAATTTCTACTTCTTCCTACTTGTCACTCTACTTGGCTGGTAGGAAAAAAAAGAGGATTCAGTTTCACATTCTGTTTTCTATGTATTATGACAGTGCTGAATGATCTGAGCTATAAAAGCAACAAACAGATAGTTAAAATCCAAACACAGGAAGCCCCTATTTTCATTAAAGTATATGGAAACATCCACCGCAAAACACAGAATTCTCAGGTGCGTGTAACCTTTTTTAAGTGGGAATTAATATGACTACGTATTGCTCCCTTTGTTTTTTATTTCATTCAGAGATTTTATAACTGGAAAGGACCATTATAATAATCTAGTCTCATCCTCCTGCATAAGCGTAAAAAATTTCATCATTTTAATTTATAAAGGAAACAAAACACAAGACACCCCCAATCTACTTTTTTCAATGGTCATTTTACTTTGACAGTGCCCCTCTAGCCACATGAACGTTCACTTACTGACCCAAACTTTCCCATTAGCACATCAAAAATTTAATTCCATTTACCCAGCTCATTCTTCCCTTTAATATCAAGATGAATTAATTCTCTGCCCCTCTACCAGAAGTTCCCTTACCTTCTAATCCAGTCTATAAGTATATAAAACAATCTGTACCAATATATGGGCACTTGAATCCCCTTTAAGAAACTGACCATTTCCTCTGACACTTCTAGTTAATTAGCAAAGGTATTTGCACTGAAAGAAGAGTTGGGGCCAGAAGAGAACTGGGAATGGAGAGGAAGCTAACGGGAAGAGGGCAGGCGAGAACCTGGGGAGCTATACACCAGGCACAGGAGACGCTGGTCTACATTTTAAGTTTTTGAATCTCCTAGGGCTGGCAGTGGTTTCCAGCCACCTCTGATAAGGATGGTGGTGGTGAAATAATCTGTTGCTTGAGAATTAAACCAGCTGACAGAACCTAGCAGAAATGCAAACTGCACAAGGCATTAAACACAGGTGCAGGCAAGGAACACCCATGGACTGGCATTCAGTGGGTGTGAGCCAGCAGTCACAGCCCCAACTCCTACCAGCCTCACTAGAAGCAGAATCATGCAGTTACACCGGCTTGTGCAAGGACATGATAGTCCTGGAAACGAAACAGGTGTAACTAGGGTGAGGGGAGTTAAAGTGGGAAGGCTGCTTTATTTTAGATTCTTCTGTTAATTGCTTTCCCTGTTCTATTGCTCCCACCCACTCAGCGTACCAGTTATTCTGGTTTGGTTTTGTTCCTCTCACCCAGGTGGGGACTTACCTTGCCACTACACCCAGCCTGAATTTGGCCTAGAAAAGCCCTGGGAGTGGCCCCCGCTTAGTCCACACAGAATTTTGTGCTCTTTTCTCTTTTACTAAAAAAAAAAAAAACCTCATTGTGTAAAGCGGGCTGCAAGCAAAATCTCACTTCCTCCCACAGCAGGGCTTAAGGCAGCTGGGCCCATTTCTGATGCTGGTAAGGCAACATCATATGTCAGCAGCCTTTGCCCAGCCAGCCAATACACTTATCAAAGTTGGAGTGGATGTGGGCCATGGAAGGTCCAGACAACATAGCTGGAAAGGATCTGGGTTCAATATTCTGCCCAACTGCTCTCTCTCTCCTTAGAGCTGGTTCTATTCGTTGTGGCAGCGTGATCACATGATGCTGATGCCATGTTTCTGATTACACCGTAGAACTTAAACACCTTATAATCAGGGGCCCAAGGGCACTTCGATTACAGAAAAGGGTATTTAAAAAAATTAGATTCTATTTCTTTCTTTAAAGCAGGTAGAAGACCCCAGGAGATTACAATCTACTTCAGGTCCTAGAAGCTGAATTCAAAATTTACAGTGATAACAGTCTCAAAAACCAGCCTAAGCATGGCAGATGCACACCACCATTCAAAATAAGCAATGGAAACTGCTGCTGCACAAAAGAGTTCACAAAACAAAACATAGAAAGGCTGCACAAGAGGCCAGGCCCGGAAAAAACTACAAAAGGCATCCAGTATGTTTTGGATAATGACAAAGGAAGAGATGATTGCTAGGTTGTAAATCAGGGGATTGGTTCTGATGATACGACAGGCTTGCAACAGCTTCTGAAATCAGAGGCTGATTTACACCTTGGTAACCACCTCTCCCCATTCATTATTTACACACAGAAGAGGGAGAGGTTTCAAAAGACTGGCTGGCAAAGGAAAGAAACATTTTGTTCTGCCGATTTCTTTGATGAGAGAACGCTGGCAGCAGGTTGGTGTTGTGATCCACAGGGTGGCATGATGGCTAAGGTGTAATAAATGAAACGATTGGTTCCATAAACATGTCCGTACCAGGCAGGAGAGTAACAAGGATGCCGCACATAGTGTTATCTGCTAGCCATTGTGTTCAGTTGGGGTGATCGAATCTGTGAGGGTAGGGTAGTAGTGGGTCATATGCTCCAATAGATTTGCAGCTGGATCATTGTACTGTTAGGAAGTGCACCATCAGGATACGAGAAGGCAGTGGCACTATAATTTCAGGCGTGCTTCGAAGGACATGTGCCCCGTCAGTTCAGCCCCAGAACAGCAGCTTGCCAGCTTTGAGTGGCTAGGTCACCCAAGTTCACTGAAGCTAAAGGTTAAATGGAGTCGCTCTATGTTGCCTGGAGATGGCAACCTTCTCCAGGAACAGTCATTTGACTTTCAGTTTCTTCCAGCGGCTGTCCCACCCCTGGTGGATTAGCTTTCAGAGAATGTTGGTACAAAATTGCTAGTGTAATGCACTGACCTAGTACATGCTTGCATGACCCATCTAGTGGCTGGTCTATGACTAAATCTTTTTCTACACTGAGCGGTAACAGTTTTGGGGCTTGAGAGGAAGGGCCTCACTCCCCACCACTAAGCCTCTGGGGCAGGGTATGTGATCCAAGTTCTATCAGGACACCCACATAGATGGTCACAAGAGCCAGTTTTAAGCTGGTACACTCTCTCTTAGACAGGGGGGTGGCTTCACTTTCTGCAACCCTTCACCCTGGCAATCCCAGTTGTAAGGCTCAACTGATGGGAACAGAAACCATACTGTGTCATCTATATGACCAGTCACAAAACCGAAGCTGTTCAGATTTCAAAACAACTGGTCAGGGAAAACACATCTGGGGGAGGATTTTCCAAATAACGTCAAACATAGGACACATATGAGAACAGTTGGATCTGGGGAAACTGAACAGAGAAAGGAGCAGAGTTTGTTGGTTTGAGGAGGATGGGTATCTCCTGGAATGCAGGGCAGAGACTTGCCTTCGCTAGAAAAAAGGATGCGTCCGTATTGCTAGGGAAAGCCAAAGAGTACATCTACCCTGCAGTTGGAAGTTGACTTCCTGGCCCGAAGAGACAGACTTGCGTTAGCTCTGGTTGAGCCAGTATACTAACAATAGCAGTGTGGACATTACACCATTGGTGGTGGCTTGGGCTAGCCCTCTGAGCTTGTGCTCAGGCTGTTAGTTTGAGCTGCACCTGTGTTGCAATGTCCACACCGTTTTTAGCGTGCTCTCTTGAGCGGAGCTAGCATGGGTCCATCTCCCAGGCTGGGAGGCTCGCTCCCAGCTGCAGTGTAGACACACTCTAAGAGACTGGGAGACAAAAGGATCCCATGCTCCCCCCCAGCAGATTGGCAGCATCCACCACTGGCACAGCTGAGCAAGACAGTGGTGACTGTCTGGCACTCAAAGTCACATAGGGATCAGTATTGAGAAGGAAGGAGGGAAGCAAGAGAGAGCAGGGAGTTCTACTTTGTATCCCATCCTCCTCAGCATTGCCAAGATGAGAGTAGTATTTGGATCTGGAACTGTTCTCCTTCCCCAGCCCAGCCTTCGCCTGACCTGCTCCTGGAACCTCTCCCATTGCCATGGGGGTGTCAGGGTCCCAGAATTAGGATCTCCCCAGGAAATTTAATACTTTAAACACCCCCCCCCCACTTTGGCTGGATAATGCTAGGGAAGGCCAAAGGTCTCAAAGCACGTATGAACTAACCTCCAAAGTCCCTGTGAAGAACAGACATGTTAGCCACACTCCGCAGCCAAGAGGAGTGATGTTCAGGATCCGCTAGTGCCCCATGTTCATTGGGAGCAAGATCAGTTTCTAGGTGATCTGCTTGAAGTCTCTCAGAACATGGTAGAGCTCTTGTAGAGGGCTCTTATTTCCCTGCCATGTGCATCAGGGGGAGATGGACTGGGAAAGGGGGAAATCCCTGTTTAAAATAAAGACATTTGATAGACAGTTACCACTGATAGGACTGTTGGCTGGGGCAGGAGCAAGCAGCAGACCCTATTGTAAGGGCACCCTGTTGCCCACTTTGCTGCTATGGCCCACGTGCACATAGACATGGATGCGTGTGTTAGATTAATGAAGATAAAGGGCAGTTTCTACACTCTCCAGTAGTTAAGGGTTTTTCCCATTTTCCACCCACACTCCCATCCCACAGAATTCACCCACTGGTTTTGAACAAATGTGAGAAAGCTCACCTTAGCCTATCCTTGGCTTGAGTTAAAGGGACTAAAAACAAGGCTTTGGCTACCAGAATGAGCAGCTCTGAATTGCAACGTGTTGTACACAGTGTGAATCACTTGTTCAGGCTACTTCAGCCTCCTGGCCTAGATGGGCTCAGCACCCGCCCCAGCACATCAGGGCTTCCCAGCTACATACAAAGACAACACCCCCAGGATGGCACAAGCAGCCTCATGCCATCCACCATCCACAGATTAAACTGAGTCCCTCTGCAAAGGGGCTGTGGAATTTCATGAAATGGGTTAGGCCATTTGCATTTGATGCCTCTGGACTCTTCTTTTCCCATTGTTTCTACATACAAATGAAATAGCCCTTAATAATAATTCTATTTCCTAACAGGCCACACAGCTCATGGCCACAGGTCATCTTGTAGGACCAAGCCCAATGGTGGGTGAGTGGCTACACAGCTGCATGCGTGTTAGAGTAGTTCCAGCAAGCCCCCCACTGCATGTCCGTGCACACAGTAAGACGTCTCCACCCTCAAGAGCTTAGAGTTTCAATGTGCCAGACAGGGAACATTATCCCCATTTCACAGAAAGGGAATTGAGGCACAAAGAAATTCAACTGACTTGCCCAGTCTGTGGCAGAGCTGAAATTTGAACTCCCCACCCCCAGGTTCGGGTCCAGTGCCTTAACCCCAAGGCCCTCCTCTCTAAATGAAATGAAGGTATTGCTGGTTTTCTGACCTGTTGGCTCTTCTGCAGGGGGGTGGGGGGTGAATTTAAAAGATTAGACCAAAAAGGACCTATCTTTTCCAGAGCTACAGTCCAACTACTTTACTCTTAATCACACTATGATGTCACCAAGAGAGATTAATAACTAGGTGATCTTTAATACCCAGTATCTGTCTTTTCCAATGAGTTCAGGTCTGTTTATTCCATAGTTACAGCACTATATCGCAATATCAGCAGATTATTTGAAACATGCTGTTCTGAGGTTTAATTTTGCACTTTATCTTTTACACAGCTGTTAATCCTCAGTACACATGTTTCCTATCAGCCTTTGGTATTTAACATACAATAAGTGTCTTATTAAATCTGAACTATAGGTTTATTTTTGGAGCCTCCATGTAGAGTGTTGCCCATGAAATGGAGAATTAAAAAACAAGCTGTGCTGTCTGGGCTCTCCCCATGGGACATTCAGGGGAAGGGAATGCTTTACTGACAGCCATTCACATTCACCAGCAAACAGGCAAAGACATGCTCACCTGGGCATCCTAAGAACATGAAATATTCAGGGAGGCTGGGAAGCCGGGGATGGTGCTTATACGAAGGCAAGTTTGCTTAACCTTTAGAGCAGAGACTGCAGTGCTTTAGCTCTGCAGATGTGGTGTCTGTTACCATTTATCAGCTGTTGGGCTGAGCTCTCAGACATGGGAATGCGTGGGCGAGAGACAGGCCTTGCCTACACCAGAAAGTTATATTGCTTTGACTATCATCGCCGACATCATTAGAACAGTACAACCCCCAGAGCTTGGCAGTTACACTGGAATAAAGGTACTTATATGGGTATAGCCAAGTCTGTTCAGGATGGTAATTAAGTTACTGGTATACTGAAATACACAATTGGGGTGGTGCAGGTATAGCCTATTTTGCTGAAAGAAAAGCAGAACCTGTAACAGAAATAGTTTTGTACCAGGACAAAAGATGAACAGATCAGGCCTTTGTTACGCTCCACACCAAAAGGAGCTCCAAAGGGAGCTGGAGAAGAGATGCAGGTCATTTCTGGAAGCACCACCCTATGCCTGATATCTCCTCATTACACAGTGCTTTGTTTTCCTTCAAGCTGCAATGGTGAGCCTCCCAAAAATCCTATAGGAAGGTCTGACACCTGCTTCTTGTCTCTCAAACAGGCCATGCATTGAGACATAGGGGCAAAAATTGTCCTTTAAAGCGTTAGCATTTTATTTCTCGTTATTGTTGGACATGGCAGCACAACACTCAGATGTGACTCTTGGATAGAGCCTGGAGGAAAGAGGGAACTGCTTTCTAGCAGGAGAAATAGTTTTATATGGAACTTTGCCTTGACACACACGCTCCCCTGCTCTTTGGTCCTCCTATCAGTTTGCAAATCTCCAGAATAGTTTATAAACAGAGCTAGGTTTTTAGACTGGTTAAAAAACACCAAAACTAAAAGCTATCAACCAACATGTAGTGTGAGCTCTGTATGTAGATTTTGTTAAAAAAAACTGTGTGCTGAAATGTAGTATTGAGTTTACATCATACCTTTATAAAAAAACTGGTTAGGGATGGATTTGAATCTTCTGCGTGGCCTCTGTATTCCAATCAGCACAATCCTGGCTCTTCTTGTGGCCACACTACAACTTTGACCTCAATATGGGCCTGATCCTATGCCATTAAAGTCAAAGGGAGCTCTTCAATTGTGTTGGACCAAAAATGGATTTGAGACACATCTAGAGTGCTATTCTTGAGCTCTTCCCTAGCCAATCTCAGGAAGCAAATAGGGTTTTTTAAATTGTCATTTTTAAACACTCAAGGCATTCATAACATCCGTAGGGAGAATTATTTGCTTTTTAACCATCTGGTAGTCCCTTTTAATGCAGCGATATAAATAAAAGACAGCAGCCAGGCGCTCATAAACAACCTCTACAATCTTAAGCTAATGTGCACATGCGTAAAGAGATTAGTTTGCAGGCAACAAGTATCAGTTTCAAACTTCCAGGGAGTCACTTTAAAGACTGAGTATGAATATTGTGAAATGCCCAGGGAGTGCTTTACAAAATACATGAAGGCAAAGGCAGAAAAGCCCTTGGGAAAAACTGTCACATGAGCAGGTCACAACCAGGTTTTGGGGGATCAGGGCTAAACAACTAACCACTTTCTGGTTAAATGGGAGGAGAAGTTCTGGAAATTGCTGTACTATGGTTATGATCGGGAAGGGGTTTTAAGAACTGTACTCCAATGATCAGTACTATACTGGTAGAGACTGGGAATGGACTAGATGGAGATTTGCCCATCTCTTAAGGCCTGTATGCACTGCTAAAAAGGTGCATTTTTCACCATCTGGTACTAACTGACAAGCTACTCCAAGATATAGAAACACAGTGAAGGCTAGGCACTCTAGCAGTGTCAGTGTAGATGCTGTGTTGCTTGCATTGACTGTTACCATCTTCCAGGGACCACCTCACTATGACAGCACAAAATCAATACAAGCGCTCCAGGCGAGGATACGTACCGCCAACACAAGGCAGCAAGCATGCTACACACCAGTGATTTAATAACTGGTCTGGCTCTATGCCGATGCAAGTTGAGTTGACCTAATTTTACAGTGTAAACACGGCCCGAGTCTGAACTAGTCAAGAAAGTTCAAATGCTAAGGACAGTGCTTACAAGGGGACAGAGAGGAGGAGTGCAGCTTTCCGTTTGGCATGGAAAACACTGACAATCCCTGGTGGTAGAGAGCTCCCATGGAGCAGATGGTGCTCTAAGTCAGTGGTTTTCAAACTTAGGGTCGGGACCCAGACTGGGTCGCAGACCCTCAGGTACTGGGTCACGGCACCTCTGCTGCCACTGCCAAAAGACTGGAGTTCATTGCTCAAAGGTGGAATTGGTGGGTCACGTGCATAAACGACTTTTTTTAACTGGGTCCCGAGAAAAAAAAAGTTTGAAAACCACTGCTCTAGGTCCCAGGAAGTGCAGTGAAGTGAGAGGTGTTGTAGCATGCTGACTGAGGGGCCTTACTGAAGGAGAGTAGTGGGAATTCTGCTGGGAGCTGAAAACACAGTCAACAGGCTCAGAGAGTACGGGATAGGACAAGCAAAGAAAGAGTGACTATCCAGAACCCAACTGCAGGAAAACGAGACGTTCTTTGTTCTAACAGACACCCCTACACACAGCTACATTTTCATCAGTGTTTGGCCTTTATACAGTTGCTTAGAAACAGACTTTATCATCTGATCAGACACTCCCTACCCACTCTTTATTGGATACAGATAATGGGACATTAAGTAGCACATCAGGGACATCCGTTAACAGAGAGGATGGGTGACCATGCTAGATGAACAGCTGCATTGTAGCAGCTCAGAGAGCAAGCGTTAGTAATGCCATTACAACCACCAAGGGAATAATCGATGGATCCAAGTTGGAATCCTCTCCCTCAACAGAATCATATTTGCTCGTCTCAAAGCTTCCACCTCTTCATCTGTTGGAAGATGCGTGTTGTCTGAAGGAGTGTTTGTGTGGCCACCTTAGTCAAGTAGCATTTTGATGTGCTCATGGCATTACCAGACAGCAAGAGCAAATATTGCCCTCCTTCTGAAAGGAGGGCACATGTCTGAAGGCAGAAAGCAAAGTGCCTCATGAAAAGTTACCCAGGATCATCTCATCATTCAGTGCTAGGCTTTTAGACCCAGGATTGGAAGAACCACCCACAATTTGCACAACAGCACAAAACACAGGCCTTTTAAGCCAGTACTGCAGTTGTCCTGTGGAGGGAAGAGACTGAGACATGGCAAAGAGACTAAAATGCTTAGATCCATAAGATCCCCAAACCCTAGTTGTGAGTGGCAGGATCAAACTTTAATGGTGTCAGTAAATCATTAGCAAGGAAACTATAGTAAAGATCCTATGTAGTGGCCATCAGGGGGCACATACTGATCTCTGCAGAGAAACAGCTCAGGCTGTGAAGAGCACAAACATGCAAGGAAGAGAAGCACTGCTTCACAGGAGTACTCGTAGAGACACTGGTTCTACTTTACTTTCTGCCTGTCTAGCCTCTATAGAGATCCATTCAGGTGGCTGAAAGCATGTGGGGGGAATATGAGGTGTGGAAGTAGAGCTAATGGAAATAGGGCTGATTTTTACCATGAAAGATTGAGAGAAAAATCTCCGATTACTGGTGCATTTGAAGTTCTTCAATTACATTAAAAAGAAACATGGAAGTAGGAAAAAAGTTGCTGCCTTCTGAGAAATTCCACTTCAAACTGAATTTTCAGCAAATCCAAAAAAAAGAGTCCTGCAGCTCATCTGAGGCAGTGGTATTCCACCCACGAAAGTTTATGTATTAACTAAATTTGCTGATTTTTTAAAGAGTGCCACAGAACTCCTTGTTTATTTCAAAACAGAAATTTTTACCCCAATGCTTTTTAAATAGAACCCCACCATTTCATTTCCCTCCTTCCCCCTCCACTTTCTTCACAAAACAAACCCCCCCCCCCAATGTTGCACAAGTTTGACACACGCATTCACACACACACACACCCCCCCCACATCATCAAAAGCAAGACATCAGTGCACAGCGCTCTCTTATGGCAAAATGGCCTGTGTGGTGCTGAAATGAAATAGTGATTGCATGCCTTGAAGTTTCTTAATTGCTTTAATTTCCTCAGCCCCCCAGTGTTTACAGGTTGGTAAAGGACAGAGGAGGCCTGCAGAGTGCCTCTCTCTCCATTTCAATTTGCAGCAACCATGGTTGCTACAGTGATGAGCTTATAGCTTAAGGAGAGCTCTGCTGCAGGCAAAGCAGCCAGAGGCAGGGCTCAATTCTTCAAGGTGCCAGGCACTCCCTGAGAACATTCTCGGCCACAGATGCCAGCAAGCGTCTGAGTGCTCAGCACATCACAAGATCAGATCCCTTACTGAGAAAGAGGATGGAAACCAGGTCTCAGAAGCCAGGCTAAAGTTTTGGGTTTTTTTTTATGCTTGCTCCCCCTTAATGAGGGCCCTTCATTGCTGAAGGATGACATACACCATCCCTTCCAAAACACCACACAAAATGTCATTCTGTTTCTAATTTGGGGTTTGAAAATAACTTTCCATCCTGCCTTCCAAATGAAGCCATAAAATCCTCTTTCCAGAAAACCACCAAGGGGACAGCATGAGATGAGGAGGGGTAAAAATGACCAGATGAAATTTAGTGGGAAATGGCAGCAGAGAGGGGGAAGAGATGATTGCCACTTATCTGTAAGTGAGCCCAAGAAAAACCAGAGCCCTTACATATAATGAGAGCTCAGTGAGCCTCTAGAATTAGACAGTTTAATCTTGCTCTTGGCATTTGCTTTTTCAATCCAAGCCGGCAAACTCTGCCATAGATGGTGCCGTCATGCAAGGGTTTCACTGTGCCTCAGGGGCTCTGCAAGCAAACTGGCCCAAGTCGAACCTCCCAAGTGCCTCACAAGGGAAAAGAAAACAAGAGCCTGGAAGGAAATGTAGTCATGATGTGACCCATTTCTCCCCAACTGCTCCCTCCTCTGGCCACAGAGCTCAGTAAGTTCACCCATCTTCAAAGCATCTGAGGAAGTGGGATTTTCTCCCACAAAAGCTCATGCAAAAAAAAAAAAAATAAATCTGTTAGTCTTAAAGTGCCACAGGACTCCTTGGGTTTTTTGCTGAACTAGACTAACACGGCTATCCCTTTGGATCTAACTGAGCCTGGCTAGGAAATATCATTGCAAAAACACAGGTACCCACCACCAGCAGTGCGATAGGAGACAAGCTAGTCTGGTCACTCTGGACTCTTGATCCTGATCCTTGAGGAGCATCATCTAAGTGGGAAGCCTCAAAACAAACCAAGAGCTCTGAAGGAGTGTGGGAGGCTAAAAAAGGCAGCATAGTAAATATAAGCTGCAGAGGTGGAGACACTTCTGCCCTGGGAGGAGGTGCAGAATTAAGACAGAAGAAGAGCCCATGGCAATCAACCAGAAGAATGGGAAATCAAGGGCTTTTCCCCCCACCAACTCCTTAAGGAACCCCAAACTGTCCATTCATCCTGATGTTCAATGTCCATCCAAAGTGCTCTGAAATCTGAGGCTAAACAGACTCTGGGGGTTGATTTGACCCACTGCAGATATTGGGGACAAATCAGGAATTTCAGATTCAAGTTTCCTCAAAGCTCCAATATGCTGCAATCCAGAGCTTTGCTTTGGAGCCATTTCTAGTTTTTGGATGGCAGCCTGGCAACACAATGTATTTCAAAACACAGGGCAGGCCTACTCCTGGGAAGCTTGGAAAAAACATTCTGTTAAAGATGCATCTAGAGCATATGTTCTATATTTTTCTTCACTCATTTATATTAGCTGGGATACGTGCATGAAAACAGGCTAACAGCACATTAGTCTTTGAGTAATATTTCCAGAGGGGCCTCTTTTGAGCTGTTAGAATCGCAAATGCAATTTTGTACTCTGATTTTGCAAAGCCACGTTTTGGTTCATATGAAAACCCATCCAGGCCCATACAAACCAAAAACTGGGCAAATGCTCACCAAGGCATTTGTGTATGTACACTGCAATGTCTTGTACCTGCAACTACTAGGACAGGAAAGGCTGCCCAGGTGAGACAGAAGCATGCCAGATGCCCTCTGCAGATTCAGGGCTGAATTCAGGAGCGGCCTGGAAAAGTCCATCATCATTTCCATCGCAAGCATTCCAGACAGAGCAATGCCGTCAGGTGGAGAATGAGTAAAAGGGCTCTTAAGGTCAAGGATTCTGGAAGTTTTCATTCTAACATCCCTAGAAGAAGAAGAAAAAAAAAAAGTTAAAGAACAAAGAAAATGGAAAATGTGATGCAGAGAGTTGACTTTATACATCAAGCATTTTCCATGACTCATGAGTGGGTCTTCCTGGGCACGGGAAGAGCAGATCAACCATCTCGCCACAGATAGTTGCTCCTTCACTTTCACATATAGGCCAGCTCAATACTGCAAATTTGCATCAATGCAGCTGAGAAGATTCTGTAAGCGGGAAGGCAAGAGTTCTCATGTGGCCTTAATAATGGTAGCTACAGAGGTGGGAGAAGTTTGACATGGTGCCCTCTACCCAATGGGAAGCAGGGTTAAGCTCAGTGTAAATACGTTGTTTAGTGGTGTGGCTTTTTCACACCTCTAAGCACCATAGCTATATCGAAGTAAGTGCGTAGCATAGACCCGGCCTCATTTATACATCCTGTATGTTCCTGCTTCACCTTGCCCTCTGGATCCTCCCTCTTCCTTTCATGCTTCCTCTGGCTGTGGGGGCTTCTACTCAGCCCAGCTGCCCTGCACTGCTTGGGGCAGAACACTGCAAGCTCCTTGGGGCAAAGGCCAGCACTTCATTTTCTCTAGGAAGCACCATAGAAACTTGTGACTTCAAGTCATACAAACCTGCAACATCCTACTATTCATTTCCTCTGGCCACAGAGCCTTTTGTGTCATCTTGCTGTTTAGCTCAAGGAGCATAGGCCAATATGTTCTGTCCAGTGTCTCCTTCTTTCTTGGCATTGCAAGACACTTAAATGGCTTCTCCTTTTCAGAAGAAAGAATGGTGCCTGTTCTCTAAGCAAAGCTGGTTCTTTCTGGGTAATCAGAGCACACAGAAGGTTTATAAATTAGTAAGTCAGCATGTGACTTTTAACATGTTCTCCTTTTCCTCTTGTAGTGCCTTCTGGTGGCCAGGAGGAGTTGGAGTTTTGTTAATTTTCTTTGGTTCTGTTTTGCTTGGGACCACCCACAACCCACACATGAACAACCCAGCCAGCCAGGATAGGGAACTTGCTTGAAGAGGAGTGATTCCAGTCTGTGTCCACTGCACATCCTTTAAAGGGGGTTTGAGGATCCCCAATCATTAAGACATCCGGTCAAAGAGCAGCCTTAAACCCATCCAGCCAACAAAAACCCAGTTGGGTGGCAAATCTAGGTGGGATCTGTGAAGACTTCCATACTTGACTGAAGTTTATTTCTATGGTAAACAAGAGATACTTTTATGGAAAGTTGGCTGGGAGAGGGTTGAATTTTTCACTTCATTTCAGTCCCCTGTCCCGACACCAGCAGGGAGAGTTTCCCCACCTGCCAGTGGACTGAAGCTCAGCAGAGAGCCGGGCTGTCCCAGTGCTGTCACGCGAGTGCAATTACTTAAGAGAGAGAGGTGATGGCAGTAAAATGAAACAAACAGTTTTGATTTATTGTGCTTGAAAAGAAATGGAGCCTGTTGAAAGAAATCGCAGGAAGTCATGAGGATAATAAATCCTGCTTAGGAGCAGATAAAGAAAACGTGCTTCCATTCTTGGGGACAGCAAGAGGGTTACTGGGAGGGCGGCCAATTAAAGTTGAGGGAATTGTTTTCGAAGCAGTTGCTACAAAGCAGCAGTCATGGCTTTTCCAGGAGAAACTGAAATTTACACATAAGATTCCAGCCAGCACATGAGTTTGGCTAATTGAGGGGGAGGAGGAAATAGCATGAGCACCCCTTAAATCAGGGACTGCCATATAAGATTCCAGCCAGCACGTGGGTTTGGTTAATTGAAGGGGAGGGGCAAATAATCACAAGCATCCCCTAAATCAGGGACAGCCAGACTTTGGGACACAAAGTGGCCCTGGCAACTTGACAGGAGCCCAAAGGCTGCACCTTATTAGCATATATGTTTACGTATGAACAATCAATACAAACCAGTAATATTTGCTTGTACTTGACTCCTCCAAGTTGGCTGACGGAGAGGGCTAAATAATTGGAATATTTCCTAATCTTCGGTTGCTCCTCTTCTCCCATACTTTTGGTCTTCACTGTATTCCTGTATTGCGATTCCTACCACAATGGGGAAGTGAGAGGTGTGTGTGGGTGGAAGGACCCATTTTGGGGACTTCACCTTGGAGGTTATTATGTATTACTTTTACTGTAGTAGCATCTAGGGGCCCCAGACAGGGATCAAGGCCCAGTCATGCTAAACACCATATACATACAATAATGCCGTCTCTGCCCTCCTAGAACATGAATGGTGAGTCTGTGCCACAGCGAAAGCCTTTTGCAGGGTGGAAGCCTCACATGGCTCAAGCCTAAGGCCAAGCAAAATGGAGACTAATGTCCTTCATCTCCAGGCTACGAATGTTTTTGTAACAAATGAATGACACTTGGTCCAGCTCCAAACATGGTCAAGCTGTATCTGCATAGTCACCTTCCCACTCACACACAGCCAGGCAGCACAGCCCACCATGCTCCTTAACCTTGTGCGCACTGGTGAATTCGGTGCAGCACTCCTCTAGCACTTGGCTGGCAGCAATATACGCTCAGAGCGGCGCCCGCAAACCCTCTAGCACGCCACTAGCGGCTCTCCTACCACAGAGAGCTGGCAGGAAGGATGGCAGCCGTCACTGTTAAAGGGGCATGTATACGAGAGCTCAGCCACATGCCCACATTAACCTAAGCCTAGGCAAACTTCTAGCATAGCAAGAGCCATGCCAGAGGGGCACAAAGGGGTTTCTGCCTCTGGGGAAGAGCATGGAAAGGGAAGCTGGTGCTGGAAAGCCTCTACTTCCCCATTCATTGGCCCCTGTGAAAGTGGCTGGGAGGAGGTGGTAGGGGCTCCACTCCAAAATGTGTCATTGTGTCAGCACTGTTCACACTCCCCTGCCGTGGTCGGGAGACATAGCAAGTCAGGGCTCCCTCTTTGGCTGCTCCAGGGGTATGTGACATGACACCTTGCTTGGAGCTCATGGTAAACAGTTCATGCCTCTTGCTGAAAAGGGACTCTACTATAATGAAGAGTCATTCCTAGCATGGTAGTGTCTCATGAGGAACAATAACTTTATATTAGAGCTTAAATGGTGCAGTGATAGGTGGCCTAGAAATGTCTCCAAATAACACAGGGAAGAAGGCAAAGAGATGACAGAGTGAATCAGTCAGTAAGGACATGGTCCCGCAGAGTATTCTGCATTCTGTGCTCAACCCAAAACAGCACATATATCCCACTGAAGTCGACATAGCTACTCAGGTGTTTGAAGTGAATGGTGTACTTAAAGACTGTGCCAGACAACTCACAGCCCCCCCCCCCCCCCCGACTGAATACCCTAAAGATCAAAATGGAACAGAGTGGAGAAGGGGGTGGGTTTTAGGACAACTTAAAACCTCTCCCAAAAAAAAAAAAAAAGGGTTGCTGTGGCTAGAATCGGCACATACTTGTTTCTCGCTTCATTTCCTGGCAGCTCAAGTGAGGATTTGGCTCTCCACAAATTTGGAAGCCTTCTGAAATCCTAGAGAAGTGAACAAAAAAGGCTAAAAACAGTTTTCTGAACAGAGTTCAATGACAAATATCTGCTCACCAGTGGATGGTGAAGGTTAAGAAATCAGTGTTGCTGCTCTGTGATGTACAAGGACCATATCTGAGTTTGAAAAAGCACTACTTCTGGCTTGCTTTGCACAGCTAAAATGATTGAGTCCTCGCTTCATTTACTATGTTGGAGGAGAGGCTGGCAAGCCAGATAGGAGGAAAGCTGTAACCTGTAACTCAGTTTACATTCTCCTAGGCCATCGCTAGCAGAGCCTTCCAGAGATCTTCCTACAGGCCACCAGCATAGATAGGGAAGCACAGACCAGGGATTTCAAATGGGAAGAAGCAAGTGTGCGCGCATGCACAGGTTAGATATAAAACTAGCCTTAAACTTTTTAAGTCAAGTGGAGGGACTGTCAAAGGTGTGAACCAAAGAGCTTAAAATGCTTCCTAAAATACTGTATTGGAGCTGTAAAAAGAAAGTCACATATACCCAGAGAAAGTCGGGTTCACTTCCAGACCAGGGAACAGGCATTTATGACCACCTCACCCCATCTGTAATCAAGTGTGGCAGGTCTGAGACCACAGTCCCTTCTATAAAACCACAGATAAGCTCACTGAAGAGCCAGAGTAGAAATAAAACCCTCAGTTCAGAGTAATGCACACGAATCACAGTATAAAACGTACATTTTCCACACCTTGCAGGGAGAAGCTGTAAAGTGAGCTCCCCACACCTGCAGTCGCAGTAGCTTCCCTCTACCCAGGATGGCCTTTCTAGAAATTCCCCAGTAAACTGGATCCAGCTGCCCTTGCAGACCTGCAGGTAGTGGGTTGTAGCCCCTCTCCACAGTGTGCCTGAGGACCCATTCCCAGATATGCTGGGGGGGAAAAAAGCCACCTGGCATGGCATCTCTCCACAGCATGCCTGGGTTCTCCCATCCCAGCCCAAAGAAGTTACCCAGAGTGGCTCCTTTTGGCAGCTGCTGCGGTGGGAGTCCCCCGGGATGCAGCAGAAAGAAGCACTCTAGGTTTCTTCTGCCAATGTTCTTGGGGACCACCACCCCCCACAAGCTGTGGCCAAATTGTCAGGTAGCCTTTTTTCCAGCACAGGGGGGCACTGCATGGCTGCAGGGTTGGGGAGGAGGGGCTGGCACAGCTGTGCATCAGCAAAGGTTGGTAATTTCCAGCCTAGGGCTGGGTCATTGGCATAAATTATTATTTTTTTTTTTATCTGGGTCGAGTCCTGAGGTTAAAAATAGTTTGAAAACCAGTGCCTTACATTCCTTGAGGCCACACATTCCTTTTTAATGAAAGGATCTGGCGATTCAAGACCACAAAGGCTTTTCTCTGGATCCCATCACACTACATGATCCACACTGACTGCTCTGGCCACTCAGCTTAGATACATCTTTGAGCCACCCTGGTCTTAATGAAGATGGTCTATGGTCATCAGTGACCAGCTGGATAAATCCCAGCAGCAACCAAAGGGAGGGCAGGGACTTGGATTTCAGTCTCAGACAGAGTTGCCCCTCACCCCAGTCAGTGATGCAACATGACCCCTGCCAGAGCTGGCTTCTCTTGCAGCCTTTTCCGGAGTCCTTCCCCATAGCACCATCTTTTGCCTTTGAGACCCTCCAGATTGCACAGTGCATCAGGCATTTTTGAAACGTTTCCGGTGGGAGAGCGAATGATGATTTTCCGAACCCTGCCCTCACCCCCACCCGCAGGGAGCCAGGCAGCACACTCTGCTATACTCGGCATATCTCCAACCAGCTAAGTATAAACTTCCCAGCTGATGGGCCTGGAGCCTTCTGCCTCCATTATTAGAAAGTGTTTGTGTTTCAAAAAGGATTCCAGTGGCCTCCCTTCTGTCACCACTCCTCCCTACAGCCAGGCACGCCTTGGGACACAGAGGCTAAGGAGGAAAAATACAGCTGGTAGCCTTTGATAGGGCATTAAAAGATGCATTCCTATTGCTCCAGCTGACCATAGAGACACTGAGGACCAGATCCTCAAACATGTTCAGGCTCCTAACTTCCATTGAAATCTTAATACTTTTGTGATGTTAACAGATCGGCCAGAAAAACCCTGGCTCCCAACCTCCCTTAACTTCAAGCGTGTTCTACTCCCGCTCACAATGTTCTACTAATATAAGGAAAACAAAGCACCCTTGCAGCAGCTTCCATCCAAAGCACAAGAACAAGACAAAGACATTCACTGCAGCAACTTTCCCCTTGCCGCCCACCTTTGCATGCCTCTGCCAGCAGAGGCCAAATGAGAGATGGAGCAGGAGAGACCATAAAGACTCCAAGGACTTTGCTATTACCAATCCAAGGCCACAGACCTGTAACTGGTGCAACTACAGTGCTCAGAGGTGTGAAAAATCTCCATTCCTGAGCAATGTAGTAGACATGCTAAGCTAACCATCCCCACCCTTAGTGTAGACAGCACTATGTCAATGGGAGGGCTTCTTCTGTTGAAATAGCTACCAGCACAGTCCGTGAAGATGAGCCCTAATCCAGGAAAGCATGCCAGTACAACAGTGAGCCACGGGACAGAGTCTGGAGACAGAAAGAAGAGAGGCAGACAACTAAAACAGTTGTTCTTTATGCCATTTGTGAGCTAAAGATAGCTGCATGTTTCAGACAATTTAGTGTCTCCCAGTCAGAATTATAGTTAGTTCACAGTGATGACACTGAGGCACTTTATTCTATGCCTAACACCACATCTGTGATGTTGGTTGAGTCAGTCCATTCTTCATGGGCCTTCTTAACTGGTGTTGGACCTCAGGTCTCATCAAGGAATAAGGCCAGAAAGAATCCTCAAATTCTGTAAGAGCAGCCAGACTTAGAGTCAAGATTCGAAATCCTTTCAAAATTAATGAACCATGGAAGAGAAACAAATTTGCATGCTTCCAGGCATGAGCATGCTGACTACTAGGGGTCAGGAGGAGATTTCTCCAGAACAGCCTCCTAGGAGTTCTTCTGGACTTTCGTCAGAAGCATCTGGCGCTGGCCACTGCTGGGGATGGCTGGGTTAGATGGGCCACTGAGTGATAATGACAATCCCTATGCCAAGCCACTCAACCAGTGGGAGAGAATTTGTCAGCAGGGGCCTGAGAGATATCAGCGGCCAGATGAACTTCACCACTGGCTTTGGCGGAGAGAAAGACGGTGATTTTGGTTAAGGCAAGGCTCGACAAATCCTGGGTCCCAGGTTGCCATGGCACCCAGGATTTTGCCCCTGTGCCTACTGCTGTCGGCTTTTTAAATGCCAAGGGGCATTCCTTTCTCTGGCTCTGCCACGGCACTGTTCTCTCCCCCTTACCCCCCCAGCTGCTGAAAATGACCTCTCTCAATGGTGGGGAGTCTTGTGTGCTGCGTTGCTCCTGCCACAAGAATCAGCAGCCAAGGCAGTTTTTCAGCAGCAGGGGTCCCCTTTGCTGCCACACACGGAGGGACACCGCAGCTTTTGTGCTGGCCCCTAGATGTGCCTGCCTTCAGGGAGCTGTCCCACAAGCCCTTTGGTAAGTGGATGAAGAGCCTCCACCGTCCCCTCAAAGCCAAGAGAGAATTCGGGTTACTGCAAACAAAAAAAGGTGCCATCACTCTATACCCTTCTTTCCACACACTCCTAGCATCTGTCTCAGCCCGACTGAAGAGTCCATTTATACAAAAAGGAAGGAGAAAAGAAAAAGAAGCTGTGTAATAAAACCCTGGAGCAGGGGTCTCAAACACGTGGCCCCCAGGCCGCATGCAGCCCCTAAAGCTATTTCTTGCAGTCCGCAACAACACTATTGTTACTGATATTTGCAATATTGTTGCATGAAAAGGTTTTGGTGATGCGGCCCTCTGGCTAACATACTAATCCTCATGCAGCCCTCACAGTGATTTGACTTTGAGACCCCTGCCCTCGAGGCAGCTCCGAGGTGGTTGAGAGACTAGGAGCTCCCACTTTGCTCAAAAATGGTGTTTCACCCCCTACTGTGACCGTCAGTCCAACAACAGCCTGAATGGTGGACAAAACAATGCGAGCACGGGAGAATAGAAAGGTTGGGAGTCTGTGGGGCTTCTCCACGTGTTCCAGCCTTTCCTGATTCCTCCCTCCCGCCCATTATATTCCCTGCCACCATAGACTGGTCAGATCTCCCTTCCACACTTGTCAATGAAGCCCCTTCATCAGCTACAGGTAGGTTTAATTGAGCAACCACAAACACTCCCCCGAGATTTGAACACTCTACTTCTTTCTAAACTGCTCGAAGTCCCCCTGGCAGCAAAATGAGGGTCATGCATTAAGAGTGAGTCAATTCCCCCCCAGACAGATCCAAGGACCACCACTAGGCTACCAACCAGAAAAACAAGCCAGGCCCAGAGATTGTGGAGAATGCATTTTGTAATATTTACAGCAGCCAAGGGAGATGCTTTTGAACAAAGTGTGCCCTTGCCTCCAGTACTCCTCCTAGGTCAGCACATTTCAAATAAATAATGTGTGTGTGTTTGGTTTGCTTTTTACTTCTGAACAGAAGCTCAGCTCAGACAACACAGGGAGTTCCAGCAAGGTTCCTGCTTTGAGCCTGTTCTCCCACTGCATAAAAGACTTTTTTCTTCCCAAGCTGCATGCCTAGTCAGTGGTTTGGCTGCAATCAGAACCCAGAGGTGGATCCAGTTACCAGATCTTTGCTGTAATCACACTAGAAAACCCAAACTTGTGTGCTATTTTAGGAGCTTCCTGACCTTACAGCTGGTGTGGTACAAACTTGAGAGATTCAGTCTGTACTAACACTGAGCTAAGGCAAAGATTTACATATCCCTCTGCCAATGCAGAGAGAGCACCACATGAGGGAAACATGTCACACGCTGACCCATTGCCCCAACTAGTCACTAGTAGCATGACATGTGTCCAGAAATGGAAATCCACCTACTACCTCTGAAAGCCAGTGCTAGGAGTAAATCCCATTGGACTCCCTCTCAATGGAAGTTACCTTTTGATGGAGTAAACAGGAACCTAGAATCATGTGGTCTCCTAACTTATTTCTCACAGACTCCTAGGCCTTAAGGCCAGATGAGACCCTCACAATTAGTCCAACTCCTTCACATCACAGGCCACAGACCCTCACCCACCCACTCCTGTAATGGACCTTTAACCTCTGGCTGAATTACTGAAATCCTCAAATCATGGTTTCAAGACCCTTAGTTTCAGAGAATCCACCATTTTCTTTAAGTCAGACCAGTAAGTGACCAGTGCTGCAAGAGACAAAACAGCCCCAGTGGCTCTGCCAATGTGACTTGGGGGAAGATTCCCGCCTGGCCCCAGATATGATCAGTTAAACTTTAAGCAGGTGGGCAAGACCTACATGCACAGAGGAAAGGACTCTTTGGAGTAACTCGGAGCCCTTCCCATCTAGTGTTGCAGCGCTAGCCACGGGAGCTGTTTACTAACATCAGTTGCACATGGGCCATGTGACAGTGCAGGCCTCCTCATCATACCATCCCCTCCATAAATTTATCAAGCTCAGAAGGCATTTGTCCATACTCCTGAAAGGCCCAAGAACTACAACAGTGGAAGAAACACAGATCAGGATTAAGGCTCATCCCCAGATTGATAGGAAGGAGGGGTAGCTGTGTTGGACTGGAATTCTATGGGCACTTCAGGTCATGATTCATGTGACATGTTCAGTGTGCCCGAGGCCAAGCTATGGGGAGAAAGAGAAAAGGGAAGAGGGAAGGTTAGAGAATGGAAGAGGGGGAAAGAATTCCAGACACAGCAAGCCAGCATTTATTTATTGCTTCTAAACCTCTTCCCCCTGCCCCCCCCCAACATCTTCAAAATCACCACCTCTGTCAAAAGTGCAGTAATTGTGCTTGTTCCAACACCCCCTGAGACAGGCTGGTAATCAATAGTGCAAATATTAAAACCCATAAATCTAACCAACCTTTGACACTGGACTGCAGTTTGCCGATCCAACCCTACAGACAGGATTTTTCATCTAGGGAGTGACGCAAGGGGCTGCTGATGACCTCTAGATTAAAGGGTCGATTTATTTTAACATTGCTGTTTTCCAACCGTCTTCTTCCCCTGCCTACCCTGGCCCATGTTTTCATTTTGTGTTTTCATGTTGGCATTTGGTTCTCTTCAGAGCAGAATCAATCTGTATGCAGGGAGTAGAGGGAAAAAAAAAAAAAAAAAAAAAAAAAAGAAAATAGCCTGGCACAGCCCCAGCACACTCACATACAAAATGATGGGGGAAGATGTCATGTAAAAAGAATGCATGCAGGCAAGCGCGGGAGGCAGATCGCGTATCAGCTCCTGAACCGCCCTTTAACCAATACTTGTGTCGTTGGAACAAACACAGCAACATAAAGCTACAGAAAATATTCCCTTCCCCACATCGCTTAGAACAAAACTGTGCAGTTGAAGCGAGAGAGAGAGGGGGACAGCACAAACAGCTGAATGCTGGAAACAGTGGGATCCCAAAGTCTTGAACAAGTACCTGGAAAAAAGGAAAGAGAAGAAATGGACCCTGTGCCCCTTTAGGCTTCTTGAAAATATCTATAGAAGCTTGAAACTTTAAAAATAAATAAAAGGGTCTGTTTTTCCTATCATCTTCTAATTCAGGCATCAAGAAACTTCCTGCGTTTATGGTGACCAATGGAATTTTAATTGATGAACTTACTTTATCCAAAGCATCGATTAGTCATTGGAGTTAAATAAAAGCTAATCATTTAAAGAAAGAAAAAATGAAAAGGCCCAATTTTCCAGCTGTAAATGCCTGAAGCAAGGTCCCTAGATCCATTGTTTAGGCTTAATTTCCAAACAGGCAGAGCACCCCCAGTTCCTACTGACGTTCCTGGGAGCATTCAGAACACTCACTGAGGCCTAGGTCTTTATGTAACAGGAAAGCAGGGCCAGATCCATCACTGAGCCATCTCTGCTTGCCAGAAGGGTGGCAGTCCTAGGTAGCAGCAGCACTGCAGGCCAGGAATGGAGATGAATTGGAAAAACCTTGAAGGGACTGGAATTCATAGCCACGGGGTGGCTGCCAGTCAGGGCATGAGTCTAGCTGTAAGGGGGAGAGAAAGAGTCCTGTGGCACCTAAAAACTAACAAGGTTATTTATTGCTGGGATTTTCTCCTATGAAATGCCATCTTTGTCAGACACTTTAAAGATGAGGGAACTTACAGAATGGGATGACACAAATGCAGGGGAGTGTAACACATGGGAACAAGTCACACTAACAGCAAATCAAAGCAGTTGTAAACGATTCAAACACTGGGGAACAGCATACAGAGGAAGATGAGGTCAAATCACCTGTTCTAATGAGAGAACAATCCAAAGTCCTGAGGCAATGCAACTGAATTTGCAAATAAGTTCAATCTCAGCAGCTTCTCTTTGAAGCCTTGATCTAGTATTCATCTGTCTGAGCACCATAATTGGCAAATCATTAACAGAGTGATCACGAAGATTGAAATGCTGACAGTTTTAGTTTGTTGTGGTTTCTGATGTCAGATTTGTGCCCATTTATTCTTTGGCACAGAGACTGTCCTGTTTGTCCAATATATAATGCAGGGGGCATTTCTGGCACATGATGGCATAACTCACATTGGTGGGTGAGCAGGTGAATGAGCCTTTGATGGGGTAGTTGGTTTTATTAGGTCCTGTAATAGTGTCTTTTGTGCAGACGTGGGCAAAGTTAGCAGCGTGGTTTGTTGCAGAGAGATGTGCCTGCTTTGATGATTCTGTTGTTAGGTCTGTAGTCGCTGGTAAGTATCTGTTTAAGGTTGGTGGGCTGTCAGTAAGCAAGGAGAGGTCCGTCTCCCAATGCTTGAGACAGTGAGGGATCATCTTGTAGAATAGGCTGTAGATCCCCAAGGATGTGCTCAGGGCCAGCACAAGACGGTAAGCCCCGTAAGCGCTGCAGGGGGGCACCGATGTTTGAGGGGCACCAAAACGGGGACTGCGTCATTGCACTACCCTGGATGATGTCACTCTTCTGTGCCAGTGCTGTTGCGCTGCAGGGGGGGGTGCCAGATGCCCAAGCACCATTCCTGGATGTGCTATAGGGGTCTGACTTGGGGTTTGCAGGTAATGACTAGAGGCGTTCTTTCTTGGACTTCTCCCGTAGTAGCTGACTTTGGGGTACCCGCCTGGCTCTGTCAATCCATTTCTTCACTTTTGCAGGTGAGTACTGTAGTTTTAAGAATGCTTGATAGATGCGCTGAAGGTGTCTGTCTCTCTCTAGCTGAAAGCTCAGAGCAATGTGGTTATATGTTTGGGCTTGGCTGTAGATAATGGATTGTGTGGTGTGTTTTCAATGAAAGCTTGAGGGACCTAGGCAACTACACCGATCAGTAGTTTTTTGGTATAGTGTGGTGCTTGTATGTCCATGCCTAATATATACTGTAGCGTCCAGAAAATGGATCTCTGGTGCGAAGTGTCCCAACCCAAGTTTAATAGTGGAGTGGAAATTGTTGAAATCTGTTGAAAATCTTCAAGGGCATCCCTACTGTGGGTCCAGATGAAGAAGATGTCATCAATGTAGTGTAAGTAGGGGAGAGCTGCTTTGGGATGAGACTTCAGGAAACAGTGTTCTAAGTTGGCCATAAAAATGTTGGTATATTGTGGGGCCGTACAGATACCCGTAAGCAGTGCTGCTATCCTCAAATCTCAGGACTTAGAGACATTGATTTTTCTCATTAGAACAGATTTGACTTCATCTTCCTGTATGCTGTTGCCCTGTGTTTGAATCTTTACAACTGCTTTGATTTACTGTTACAGTGCGACCTGTTCCCATGACTTACAGAATGGGAGGAAATAAATGTAGGGGAGTGTAAGTTCCCCTATCATCAAAGCATCTGACAATGTGGGATTTTCTCCTATGAAAGCTCATGCAATAAATAAATTTATTAGTCTTTAAGTGCCACAGGACTCCTTGTTTTACTGAACTAGGCAAACATGGTGCCCCTTGGGAACTTGGCTATATGGAGGAAGCTTGAAGAGCTCACTCTAGCCTTCTTTCATAAAGTGCTGGAAGTAACTGAATTCCACAAGGAACTAAATAAGGAAAGACCATTGTTCTCCTGAAGCTGCAGCACTCTCGGGGGCTTGGCCTACGCCATGAGACTGGGCCTTGAGTCTTTTCATTTGTCCTCAGCTCAACAATGGGCTGAAGATCTGCAGAAGGAATGAAGTAAGTACCATCCCTGCTGAGTTTCTGGTCTAGCTGATTGACCTTCATTCTTGGTGCTTTTGAGCCTCTAATCACAGGGATTTGGGAGGTTACAAGTCTTTGAAGCCAGGTTCTTACCATGCTGCCCCTGTCCCCAGCTCTGTGCAACACCAAGAACTCAGCAGGGCCATGGAAAACAAAGGATATAGAAGGAACTTCACTATTATTTATATTGCCGTATCTCCAGCTAGGATCAGCTTCCCCACAAGGCAGGCTCTGCACAGAGGCAGACACGGTCCCTGCCCCAACGAGCGTATCCAGTGATTGAAGACATAAGAGGTACATGTCGCTGACAACTGGAGGTGTTGCGGGCAGGAGGGGTGGGAAGTAGTGAGAGGAACCACAAGCTCCCCGTTTTCTCCCTCATTTTCATCAGTGAAGATGCCTAAAAGGGCTCATGGCCCATTTCTTTTCCTTCCTCCTTTCCAGGTTTCCCTTTCAATAGGGTGCTGGAGATCAAATCACCTCTCTTTCCCCAGATCTTGCTTGTAAGCTCAAAAGACTGCTGTTGAGGTTGAAGTTTTGAGACCAGCACCACCTTTAAATCAAATCTCTCCTATGAAAAAGTCTGCCAGTCCTCTGATACCAGGCCAAAACGGCCTAACTAAACATTACCTGGTAGAATGCAATCACCCTCTGGACATTCTTTCCAACATGCATTGGGATTGATCCAAAACCCACAAGTCAGCTCAGTCAGGATGTTACTTTTGCTGGCTTTGGAGCAGGCCCATTGTCCCACTGCCTCTCTGCCAACTTTTTGTTTGACACACTCCAGGAATTAAAAAATAAAATTCTAAAAGTGGTTTCTTTGCTGCCTCCGACATGGGAGCATGTGTTAGTGCAGTAACCTGGGATATGGCTCACAAGGCCTGAGCCAAAGTCTTTGCAAGTCAGTGGAAAGACTCCCAAGCAGCCTTTGGTTTAGTTCCTAACTAAGGAGGACTGTGTCAGAAGCAGCTTTTAACAACCTCCTGAACCCACAGTTGAGCCGGATTTTTGAGACAAGATTTCTCTGCCTCGTCCGCTCCTCGCTATCACCAATAAAAGCTGGTTCCTGCTCCAAGGTGAACAAATGCTCATCTCTGCAGGAAGCTGACAGCTGTAAAAACCTGAGCCCTCTTCCAAAGCTTCTCAGCCCGAGAGGCTTTAGAGCTGAAGTTGTTAAACACACAACTCCCTTAAGAGCCTCCCGCATCCTCCTAACTAACTCCAATGGCTCTTTAACTAGAAATATTTCACCAGATCCCCATAATGACACTATTTCCTTCAGCTCTGTGCTGCTGGGCTTCTTCGTATCAGACAAGATTAGTGCTGCTAAGACCCATTTTCTTCTCCACAAAATTGTGTCTCATGCAGTTCCTGGTTAATTTCATACCAAGGAGGGTGTGATGGATTTCAGGAGAAAGGACCCAGAATGAGTAACTTTGCTAAGATCAATGGCTCTACAGTCTCTCTCTCTCACACACACACACACAAAATGCATGTATGAAGCACACCTGCACTGGGATTTTTGATAACTGTATTAATGTGATTCTAAATGTAGATGTGCTTTATTCCAGTGGTGAGAGAGATTCACGTAAGTGCAGCAGTATCAATTTCAAACCAAAATATGAAATTTAATGGAACTGCTTTCACGCTAGGTGGTCTGAGCTGCCTGGTGTAGCTACTCCAGTGGCTAGTTTGCAAAAGCCTAATTTCTCTCAAGCATGTCATGGTGACTATCTAGTTCCACTAATACACGTGTCCAGCAGAGGAGCGACAGATCAGGGCTGCTCTCCTATCTCTGCCATAATCTGTGTTATCTAGGGAGGCCATGGTGATGTCCTTGAGCAGCGTGGAGAGCATTGTGCAATTCCTTCTGGGGGAAATCATCCCTCTGTTGGCTCTGTGTGCCTGCAGTGTTTTCTTGTTTAAATCTCATTCTTACACTTCACTTCCTGCAATTATCTCTGCTGCCGATCAGTTTGGTCCCTCTCCAGCTTTTAGAATAAATGACAACTCACACACCATGGTTATTTCTTGAACCGGTCACTGCCTTCCTACCAGTCTGAAACCCCTTAAGTCACCAGAGGTGGTTCACACCTGTTTGTCTGTGCACTGCAGCCACTGATAGAAGAATTTGTTTTACCCTCTGTATTTGGAGAGTCTAAGAGGAACACAAACCACTTTCCAGTGTTTTTTTTTTTCTGTCTCACATAAGGAAACATTTTTAATTATCACAGCAACACCATACACTTACTGTATAAACATGGCATCTCCTCGATATCTTAAATGGCACAAAAAACCCAAACAACCCCACCCACTAATATATTTTAAGCCTAAGATATTTACCTCTTGAATTTATGCCTAAAGGGAGGAGGAAAGTCCAAGACAAAGATGTAGATTTACTCCCCCCCGCCCAACTCTAAAATAGTATAAGTAATTGCATGCTTAGTTAAGACATGCCAAAGATTTGTCTACAGGCGGCTCAAGTTCAGCTGAATTCACATTTGTCTTCCCACCCCTCTTAAATTTCGGTTTTTGTTTGTATTGTAATTTCTCTTCCATGCCACAGGAACTTGAATGAAATCCTACTGAGTACAAATACGGTCTGATAAGGAACAGTTTTGCGTTAAACATGCCTCCTCAAGGCCTCCTGAGTCCCTCATGCCAGCTTCCTCCTTGACTTGAGCGATGGATGGGACAATGGTTAATTTTGGGGAATGCCACACAATGGCCCTTATGAATCACTGGCCATGGAGATTAACTTGCCTAACAGGCACTTTTATGCTTGTTTGGAAAAGAATGATTTGCTTTTACAGTACTCAGAAGTCTCAAGTAGCATTCCTCTCCTCTTACATAGCAGGAAAGGCAAATGCTATTAAGCATTCAAAAAACTCTATTTGAAGTCTTAACTTCTGAATCTAACCCTACATGGGAAACATGAAAAACTGCAAGAAAAATCTGAATTCTTACAGTGAACCAGACTTACAGCACACAGGGTCTGTTCTCTCTGCACCCATTTCCACTGTATGAGAGAACATTCAAGGGTCTGTATTGATCTAGATTCTGTTGTGTTTATGCCTTCACCAAACACAAATCTGCTCCTGCTCCAGTCTTTGGTTCGTTTCTTGTATGTTAAGTGCACTCAAAAAAGGAAACATTTAAAAAGGAGAATCCTGCCTTCTGTTACCACCACCTTCAGTTAGTGCATCTGCTATGATTTTTGAAATCCAGATTACTTTTCTTCTTACAGCATGGCACAACTCAGACCGTGAAAATATTGGAAACAGGTCAGTTTCGCGTTTGTTTAAAAGTCAGTTCCTCAAGAATTTCACTTTCAAGCTCTCTGGCACTATGTTGCGAGGAGTTGCAAACACTGCAGGATGTTGAAGGCTTTTGATTTCATCTTTAATAATTAATTTTAAATGCTTTCCAACAGCTTTTATTTTAAATCTGAGGCCTACTACTGTCTTTTTGGACCATTAAATCTCTATTGACTCTTTATTAGATTTCACAGCAGCAACACTCTATGGTTGAACTAGTTACTCTGAGCATCCATCCTTAATGTAGCCAGTTTGGTAGTCAGCAATGTTCCCTCTAACTTTTCATAGGCTGTGTGCAAAAAAATTTCTTGAGAGCAAATTTTTGGAACCAGTGTTCAAATCTGTGCACACGCCAGTGATTGTGGTCAAACTTGTGAGTGCAATGAAGTAAATGTGTATGATGCAAATAATACCTAAATTTTATTTTGATATGATGGAAATGATTTTATAAATTACAAAACCTTATTTGAAACATGCTATTTGAAATTACCTACTTAAAGTAGTATAAAAATATTATCGCTTGAATTTTTTTGTGCGCACTTCATTTTGTTGTGTGCACAGGTTTCACCACCTCTGTGCACACGCACAGCTTAGAGGGAACATAGGTAATCAGGGCTGTGTGTGCATCCTGCAGTTCTGTGCTACTACATCCTTTATGAATTTAAATCCACGAGACAGTCTGAAATTCATTGAAATAACATCGGCCTTCCATAGAGCAAAGGTGAGGGCTTTTATATTATTTTGCCAAATTTCAAAGGGGCAGCCGTGTTGTTTGTTTTACTGAACTAAACTAAGGAGTCCCGTGGCACTTAAAGACTAACAAATCTATTCATTGCACAAGCTTTCGTGGGAGAAAATGTGTTAGTCTTTAAGTGCCACAGGACATCTTGTTTGGCTGGGATGACAAATAAAATAAATCATAATTATTCTACCTGGGGGGGACATTACTGACATGCATGAAAAACTGAGGTATTCCATTTCTTAGCAGAAGCTCAAAGCCTGAGTCATTAAAAAAAAGTCTCAGAAAAATGCAGCAAACAGAAAAAAATTTTGCTCATCTTTAACAATTCATTAAAAAATTCTCTCAACTTCCATACAGAAAAGAGAACGCCATTAAAAAATCCCATATGGGGGGGGGGCAGCCAACCATGTATCAAATATTAAAGAGGGCTAGTCACTGGATGATTAGGGTTTCAAACAGAATTGCAAAGGACTTGCAAAAAGGGAAGGATCAGTAAGGAAAAGGAGGGTCCACATTCCTAAACGCAGATACCGCTCATGAAAACGCATGCTGAGAACTAGCAGCATTCAGCCCAGATGTTTGTCAGTGAAGAGGTTTTAAATTACTCTTCACAACCAGAAAGAGGCTTGTAACACACACCATGTGGGACATGGGTACAAGTGTCCATTAAGCCCCGTCTCCCAACAGGTCGCTTGGTGTCCAACTGTGGCTGTTCACAGCCCAGGTCAGGGGTTCCCTTCACGTAGCCTCAATTTCATCTTTCCCCCTCCATCCCACTCCTCTCTCTGATCACAGCTTCCTCTTTTAAAGAGGAAAAATACTCCAGCGAAGAAAAATAATTTTCGAAAAGGCCGCCCTGCTCTTATTTCACATGCATATTTTTAAATGTCAACAAGAACTGCACAGACAGCACAATTCAACTTCACCTCTGGTCACAAAATATTCTCCCAGACCTTCTTTATGGGAGTTACAGGCCAGGGCAACTGCCCCTTTGCCTCCAAACCAATGTGTCCACCAGAGATTTTTTTTTTTCCTAAACCCACCCACCACTTTGTGTGGAGAGTGTTTATTAAATACAATCTATTCAAATTAATTCTGCTAACAGAGCCGTCCAAGGCAGGGCAGGCATGTAAATGAAGGCAGTGTCTCGCTTCCTAGCCAGCCCTGCAGAGTGATCGTCACACTGAGAGCCCTCCCCGTTCAATCAGTAACAGCAATGCTTAGTGTAGACAAGACCTGGAGACCCCCACCAGTCCATAACGCACATGGGTACAGGACACTGACCAAGCTACACAGGAGCAACAGCAGGTTTGTCACACATAGATGGGGGAGAATTAAAAAACTAACCACACCAAACCCTCCAAGCGCAGGACAGCAGAAAAATACATGAGGTGCGTGGGGGCTGCACAGGCAAACCCAAGTTGCACCTTTTAGGCTCAGTGCTTTAAGTCTAGGAAAATCACTGGGGGAGCGCGGAAAAAAAAAATGCAAAAGAGCAGGGAGTCGAGAGAGCCAGCCTCAGTCCCTGCCCATCCCGAATCAGATATGCAGGCAAGCACTCAGCCGCCAAGAAAAGATTAAAAGGCGCCTTTCCCTGGGAACAAGGACACAGACGAGTGCCACTGAATTCACAATTGCTCCAGAGCGGCGCAGTCCCCTGCACTGACCTTGGAAAAGCGAAGCTCTTACCCCCATGGTCTCATTGCAACCCTGAGAGAAAGGGGCTGGGTCCCCGTTAGGAAATGGCCCATGCCCCAGCCGGTATGTGGCTGATCAGTAGAGCCTCGCAAATATGCGGATATCCACAGATATCCTCATTATATCCACATCTGCGAATACAACATGGATATCTGCGGACCATTTCTTGCGGATGCAGATCGGATATGGATCCATGTATTTGTATCCGTGCAGGGCTCTACCAATCAGCGTCTCCATCTGGAGTCATCAAGGGTGCCTCCATCGGGGGGCAAGACACAAACAGAAAAGTGGAGTCTGGTTGCGGTGCTGAGGCTCCAAAGTTTGTGCCCTTGGAAAGCAGAGCACAGTCTGGGCAGTCTCTGTTCCCTTCTTTGCAGCTCACACACCCTGGCCTGCTCTGAGCAAGAGAGCAAAGCTGTGCATTGAAATCCAACGCCTCTGCGCTGGGCTGTTGCCATCAAATACCTGACTCCCCTCGCTTCTGGCTCAGTCTTTCTAAAGCTCTTTAGTAAACAGTTTCCTCCTCCCTCTGTAAAAGGCAGCAGATCCACAACAGGTTACTTGGCTAGGCCTGAGCTTAAACACACACACACACACACACACTCTCTGCAGGAATCAGCCATCTCCTGTCTGCAGGCAAATATGGGTTTGGAGCCTTATCTTTCCATCTTGTTCCCTTTCTTCCTCCATAATAAGCAGCAGGGGAATTTCTTTTTGAAATGCAGCCCTTTTCGGAACACTCTAAAGTGGAGAGGGTTTCCCTCCCTCGCCCCTTCTTTCACCTGGCGGGGGGGGGGGGGGAAACACACCCTCATTTTTGTACAAAACATTTTGCTGTTGCCAAGTAGCTACAGATCCCTTCATGCTTGCTTGATAAGTAACCAGTCAAAACAAGTTTTCTGCTCCAGGCAGCCCTGCAAGTGCTCATGGACAGCTATGTTTTTCTTCTGAGGGGTACTTCTATATCCCAAACCAGGCAGGGAGGGGAAGGAACAGCACAAATCAACAGCATGTCTGAAACAGGACAAAAGAAACTGCTGACATTTGGGGTTCTGCTCTGTATCAGAGACATAAGCAGGGTAAGGGGCATAAGATTGCAAATTTACACTGAGCTCTTCTTCAGCTCGCATTTGGCTTAGTTAGGTTTTTAAAATAGAAAATGTGAGTTCAATTCAGAGGGCTGGGAGAAGGAGGAAATTTGTGTAAAGATCATCCATCATCTCCTTTCTGGGGGCAATCTCTGCTTTGCTAGAGCTCTCTTGGAACACAAGGCTCACCTCAAGATATCTTTGGGACCAACACAATTGCAACAAGGCCTATGCCTGTGAGCATTGGTGACAGACACCCCCTGGGACAACCCACCAAGGACCTACAGAGCTACTGACACCAGTCTCCACAGCTCAAGCTGATGAGCTATGCTGTTAAAGTGGGAGCTGAAACAGACCCATGTGCTTGATGGATTGGATACAGGGTGAGATTTGTAACACACAGCAACCACGGAGTGACATGTTCCTGTGATGAAATGGCCCAAGAGTATGTGCACCACTACCCTCCCCGGGCAGATTTGGGACTGCCTGGTTGTGCCTCAAAGACACTGTACTGCTAACAGCTAATGGAGAGTCTTCTTTAGTTTAAATGGCTGATGTCTGTGCTTTTGGGGAAAAAAGGATCTGGGTTCTCTCTCCACTGTCACAATGGCATGCCAAGCGTACTGTCATGATGTGTAGCAAAACAAGTGCTGCAAATGTCTTTGAGCTGGATCTGTGGCAATGTTTTTCTGTCACTGCGTGTAAGGACTTATAGTCAGTTTTCTGGTGGGAACTCTGGTGTGCCCCGAGTCCATGCTGTGGGGAAGGGTGCGATGGTGGCTACTTGCCTCACTAGAGGTGCTGCTGTCAACAGCAAGTGGATCACAGACATAGCAACCACCTTTCAGTCATTCTACTTCATCTCTTGGCCAGGCCAAGATTGCTCCCTGGTGTGCACGCTCCTGTGTGTTTTGTCCAGGCTAGTTCTATCTGTGGTACTGATGTGGCCCCTATTACCATACAGCAGAGTGGATTTAGCCTCACACCCCCCCAGGAGAGAGAGAGAGAGAGAGAGAAGTGCTATCATCATCACAGACAGGGAATGAAGGCACTACGTGACTTGCTGGACATCACACAGGAATCCTGTCACAGTTTGGACTTGAAGTTAAACTAGTGCTCTAACCACTGAACCATCCTACTCCCCTTCCCAATAACCTGAGCAAAGAGGCTTCCTTCCACAGCATGACTGCAGGCAGGAGTCTCCCCCTTTCTGAGCCGGGAGAGCTCGCTAGTCTCAGCCTTTGATGCCTGAGGCAGGCAGTCCCTCATGCCAGAGGTCAGCTATTTTTCCAGCAGTCAAGGTGCAGACAAATGCACCCTACACCTCCAGCAGCCAGAGCCTTTTCATGCAACTGCCATCACCCAACAGGAGCGGTGCTGTAAGGGCTTTCAACTCCCTGGTTGTTGTATTTTATCAGCAAATTAGCTCCATTCTTCTCCAGAGACTGGACTGCATTTTCAGAATCATCAGTATAATAAGGATGAGCAGGACTGCTGAGTGAACAAACCAGGCTGTGCCGGAGACACCCCAGATCTGCCGTCTCCTGGCATGGGGTGATGGTGAATCACAGCACCCTTTGGGGAAGCATGCTCCTTGCCTGCAGGCTGGAGGAAGAGGATGATGAGCTGTGCTCACTCCTCCCAGCCAGGTGATGACAAACAGGAGTTTGTAACATGGGGATGGCATAGGGTTTCTGTGCACTGAGGGATGGCTCACTATGGTCCTGATCCCATGAACAGCTCCACACCACCAGACCAGCACAGAATCCCATTGACCTCACAGGGGTCCATCTCCACAGAGCTCACTACAGTCTTACATACATGGTAAACATCCCCATCATAGAAGTGGAAGGGACAATGAGAGGTCATCAAGTCCTGTCCCCTGGACTTCTTCTCCAGATCAGATGAACTGAGCAGGCAGAGAGAGCTAGCACCACAGGGGTGGAGGAAGCAAGAAGAGTTTAGCTGGGCTGGTATGTCAGGGTTACAAATACTATGATTTACCAGTGCACGTGAGGAAAAAAGACTGTCAAGGCCACAGCCTGTGAAGTCACCAAGTTCAGGACCTTAACAAGAGGCACCTGACAGATCTCAGCCCGCCTAGAGAAAATGGGAATGAGTACTGACAACTGGGAACAGAAAGGTGAAAGGGTGGAGGAAAAATGAGGCGCAGAATCAAGCACCATTAGAACAATAGACCTGGAGTTAGATTTAAAAAAAAAAAAAAAAAAACCCCTCACTGCCTTCTGGAAGAATGAAGGATTATAAAATATTGAAAAGATGTCTAGAACGCCTGGCTGATCGATCAAGGGAGATGATCAAAGCGTGTGCTCACTCCATGCTCTGGGTTTAGCCAGAGGAGTGGAAGAAAGGTTGTGGGTTTGTTTTTTTTTTTTTAATACTTCCTTGGAGAAAGGGATCTCAGCTCTTTGAAAATGAACATTACACTAGATCCACTCAATGTCATTCGAGCTTATAGAATTTCACAAACCAAATGGAAAGGTAGCCAGGAGATTGGAGCAGCAAAAAGTAATGGATTGGAGATATCTTAGAGCTAGCAAAAATGCCCCAGCAGGAGCTTGATCTATCTCAAAAGGTGGGAACTTTTGCCCCCTAACCACGTTCTTCAGTCAGGGTTTGATGTTGCCCTTTCCCCTGCGGTCAGGGCCCTAGTATCTTTAGGAACTCTGTCTCACTGGAACAATTTGTTCCCAAGAAGGAACAAAACACCAAGGAAGGAAACTGGGTTGCAGGCTATGCTGAGAGTTTGGGCATCAGAAAGTTAGGACATGAACTATTCATGACTTGTTGGCTGCGTTTGAAGCAAGTCTTAAAGCCGGGGATATTTTGCTGGAATATCTCCTGTATACTATCTTGACTATTTATGCAAGTGTTAGCCCTGGAATGGCTGAGTTATCTGTAATGGGCAGAAGACCAGAGGCAAGGCATTTATGTAATTTCGAGCTGCAGTTATTGTTCTATTTTGTAGCGTAAGTGGTCATTTTGCGCTTTGCTCCATTACAGACAGTGTGTTTAGTTAAGTGTGTTGATTTAATGTGCACACATTCTTAGGCTATTTAGTGGAGAAGAGCTCTGAATAGGATTTCTGCTGTGCTGGCAACACAGAACTCCTGGAATATTTTCTGTTTAGTCTTTTCTCTCCCATCCTAGGGATAAAGGGCTGGTGAAACTACAGATCCTTAGGTGGTATGAAAAATCAGTTTACACCACATAAGAATCTAGCCCAGTGGTGAAAGTCCACTGAAGACAGTACGATTACATCAGGAATTAATTTAGCCCCATAATTTTCAACTTGCTGGTCCACACAGACTGTCTGAGGGGTCCACTAAAGGTGGTGACCACCACAGAGCTGTGGGTTTTCAGCCTGTGGGCTGCAGACCACGTCTAAGCTTTCCAAAGGAATCTGCACCTCCCCACAAAACATTGTAGAGGTCTGCAAATGAAAAGAGGTTGAAAACCACTGCGTTAGTCCATGGCACAGAAGCAAAAAGGACAAGACACAGCTTCAGGTCAGTCATTTTACTCAGATGTACGCTGTGTCACAATGATGGCTAATTCTTGCCCATACAGAGCATCACACTATGGACAGAACTCCCACTGACTTCAATGGGCCAGCATCTGGTCCTTGGTGAATGCCATTATCACCTGTCCCCCACCACTCAAACAGCCCCCAAATTAAAATGACATCAGATGGCAACTATTAAAGCTGTAAGAGGGGAAGATCCACCAAAAAACACCAGCACGTTGTACGCACTTTAGTGAATCAGATAGGTTTTGAACTCCCCTTTATATGTGGGGCTTAACCTACGGGAACAGAAGAGTTGAGGGTTTTCTGTGTTTGAGTTGAACAAGATACGCAAACACACCACCACTATCAGTGCTGGGGCAGGGATACACACACAGAGCCAAGGTCCATGCAGCTCATGGAGCTGTGCAAACACTCCCCTCCTGCTGCTCTTCCTCCCCATAATAGCAGCAAAGACAATAAGCTGTTATGATTATGGGCACTCAGTTCTGACTGACAGATGTACATCACTCTCCCAGCCAATTAGGGATGCCCCTCAGGCTCCAATATTGCACCGGCAATATGCCAGGGGCTCCTGCCAAGTGCGCAGAGTGGCTGTTTGTGTAGCACCTCCATCCTAGTGCACAAGACACAGGGAATGAAATTGATTCAAACCATCGATGGAACGAACAGAGCTGGAGTGGAGTGCAATACAGGCAGTAAACAGAGAGCATGCATTCCCACAAGGAAAGGGGCTGTACGTCTGTTAATAACATTGATAAAGGCATTTCTGCACAAATAGATTTCTGGTCTCAGCAGCATCCTTTTAACCTTGTATGTTTCTTTGAACATAGGAGCTTCATGTTTCTCGCTTCATGAGAACAGAGATCTGAGTGCCTTTGGTACATACACAGCAGGATTCTTTCAGGGTCCTAATGCCCAGGACCCAATGCAGAAGTGACTGCTTCCTTTGTGATGTGGGACAGGGGCTGGGGTGAGGGAAGGAAACTAAGTGGGGACACAGACTCGGCATAAGGCTTAGCATTGAGGGGTTGGAACCTGCTAATGGTTGCTATATTGCTTGTTCCAGGTACGGAGGAGGCATCAGGACAGTGGGTAGAAGAGGCAGAATGGGTTGTCATACAGTACATCCAGGTAGCCGGATCCAGCAGGCCCACCCTGACGAGCTATCAGGGGAGGTACCAAGCACACCTCCCGTGCACCAAACCTTTCCTGACATTGATATTTAAGGCTGACTGATGACTATTCCTGCTGCAGGAGAGCACCCAGCTTCTGGGGCTCATAGGAGTAGTCTCTATGACAGACACCAGGGTGCTCTGAAGAAGCCTCCACACCCTAGGGTCTATCTAAATTCGCAGCCAGCCTGATTACAGATATAGCTCCCGAGTTCTTCTCTCCCGCACGGGAGCTAGCATTAGGGAAATTCGGCCACATTTCCTCAGCAGGGAGTTCTCAGATAACTGCTGCACAGAGGGGCACCTCTTCAGGGTCTCAGCTGCCGCTGAGGATTTTAGTTATTGATGGGCCTGCACCAAAACCTAGGCCACAAGTAAACAGCTCAGGCCACATCATGCCCTTTATGCCACAGTTGGAAGCTATTCTTCACTAGCCACGGCTGACTCGTGCACCTGCCGAAGTCAACGGGTAGGATGCCACTCACTTCACTGGAGGACTAATCCTAATGCAAACACTCACTGAACATTTTCAGCAGGTCCTCTTGGTTCCTTCCAGCTGAGTCAGGGGACAGAGAAGTGACTCTACTAAGCTAACAAGACTAACAAAATTTATTTATTGCTTGAGCTTTTGTGGGAGAAAATCCCACTTCATCAGATGCTTAGCTTCAAAGCTTCTGATGAAGTGATATTTTCTCCCACGAAAAGCTCATGCAATAAATAAATTGTTAATCTTTAAGTGCTACAAGGTTCCTTGTTTGTTTTGCTGAGCTAGACTAACACGGCTACCCCTCTGGAACTTGTCTAAGCAGTTAGTGGTCTTTAGGGCTACTGGTGCACCATCAGAAACCAACAAAAAGGACTGTGATTGACTCTACAGGAATCCACACTACAGAACAGGTCTGAAACTTGCTCACCATGGTGCAGTGCTTTAAGATTTCCTTCCTCAAAGGGTAAGAAATGGTGCAGAGACTCTCCAGAAAACATTGGTGCTCTTGGGATGGCATTAAAAGAAGCTCCTTCCCTTGGAGCACTACAGTTAGGATTTAGCCCCTGGGAGTCCCCTAATGAACACTCACCTATAATTTACATAACCAGCCACCAGGGATACCATTATTTCCAATAACACCACTATTAGAGACTCATTTACCAGGTTTTATAGAGGAAAAAAAACTTGATTCTTCATGGGAAGCTGGAATAGAAGGTTGCAGCTGCTCTGGCTACAGTCAGACAACATATTTAGTTTTTACAATTAATTGTAGTGTCCAAACCCAGCCTGGACAGTTTCAAGTCGTCTTTCTAGACCAGTGGTCCTTGACCTTTTCTACATTACGTTACAACAAGAGCCAGTTTTTAAATTTCCTCATCCTTCCAGAGTTCCTGGGCCCCTTCCCATCTAGCCAGCTGACAAGCAAAAGTGGTTGTTGCTGCCGCCCGCACTTCCCAACCTCTTCTCAACTCTCAGGTTGAAAATCCATGATTGAGACAATGAGTGTTTGATCCTTAATTGGTGTAAATCAACTTCACTCAATTAACATCAATAGAGCTATGACAGTATACACCAGTTGAGGATCTGACCATGTCTGTCTGTGAGCTTGGTGCTTGAAATAATCCATCCAGCCACCGCCCTTCCTCCCCCTGTATTTTCAAGGACATGCTGCCATCCCTCCATGACCTGGCAATGGATGGAGATGGCTTTGAAGCAGGGAGGTGGTGAGTAGATGACTAAATTAGATTCAGATTTGGATCTCCAAGGTTGGGGGGCTGAGATCCAGGTCCGTTGTAATGAGATCATGAGTTCCCTCCTCCTCTTCTATGGTGAATTTGGATCTAACTTAATACCCAAAGTTGAGAGGTGTTTGAAATAAAACTTCAGATCCAAATTCATATGTAGACAAAAAGAAATGCTTCCTGATCAGGGTGGGGCTGCAAACACCGAAGTAAGTTAAATGAGTTTCAGTGCTGAATGCCCTCAGATATTTTTGAAAAACTCACCCATGGAGTTTATGATCCTATGTCCCACTTAAGACTGATTGTTTGTGAATCAGTTAATCTGCCAGAGAAATGTCCTCTCCATAGGGGTGAGAAACCCCTCAGCTCATAGCCTCTCACCAGAGGATTGGAACAGAACAAAAACCAGAGGAGAAATTAACATTTTGATTTTGTAAGACGTTCCCAATTTGTACCTTGAAGGATGGAAGCAGATATCTGAGTACAACTTGGAGAAAAACGTGGAAGGGCCAAGGAGGCTACACACTCTAGGTCTGTCCTCTGAGTACTTTGCATCCCTCTGCATCAGGCTACCGCACAGACAACAAGCCTACCCTCTCCATGCAGTTGGGATGTTCTCAACTCCACCTTACAGACAGGGCAGGGAGATCAAACCTGCCTGTTTGATCTTAGGCAAACAGATGGCTTTTCTCTGGCCATCTGTTTGTCTCAGTGCAATGCAATAATTTGGGACACAGCTTCCATTATTTCCCAAACCAAAAGAAGGGAAATAATGTGGAGGGGAAGATGAGGGGCATGCAGAGCCCTCTGGCATGGGAGAAAAGAATGGTGGACACGGGCATTAGATGGGGGTACACAGACCCCCGTCACACAGGAGAGTGCGAGAGAGGGAAGTTAGTGTCCCTGAAATAGAGGAGGATGGCAGGGTGGCACCCAGGGCACATGTGAGAATGCAGGGTGGTGTTAGGAGCCCTTGAGGTGTTGCTACTCAGCCAAAAAAGTGAGAGAACCCCCAGTGGTGCAGTCAAGTACTGATCATCAGTCCTCGAGTCCTAGTCCAGTGCAACACCCAGAAGCCACCCTCTCTCCTTGATCCAGCTGGTTAATGCTGTGTTCTGTGCAATGCCATGCATGGGTTCTGGGTCAATGCTGCGTTCTGTCCAGTTCTGAACATGTTGAAATCCTATGAGCACTCATGGAAACACCGCAGCCCCCAGCACAAACAGAAGTGTTTTATTTTAAAGCTGGAATTGTCTCTCTCCTCCATAAAAAATATAAAGTCACGCAATTTGCAGGAGGCTCTCGTTTCGGGAAACACCTGGAGTCTGCACTTCCTCTGGGAAGGGCAGGAAAGTGTCCAAAGAACAGCAGCCAAGGCTGGAGCCCTGAGGGAGGAGGAGCAAAGAGCTCAGAGTAAAGAGCTGAGCTCCCTGACTAGAGAAATAGAAATCACATGTTCTCCTGCAGCATCTGTTACCTGCAATCTCACGTCACAGTTTTGATTACCAAACACTTTGAGGTCCTGTTCATGAGCAGTGTTAACCACCCAGGGATTCGGAGTCACTGAAACCTACTTGTCACTGCAGTCACACCACACAAGTGCAGCGTCCTGAATAGTCCACCACAATGAAAGATCCCCACCATGCAGCTCTCCTCAGATAGAAGACTCTGCTCAGGTGACATAGGCACATCCCAACATCATTGAATCTCAGTGATTTCTGTGCCAAATGTGCTCAGTTTATTGGCAAAACAATGGGTCCATCCCACACAAATGGTTAGCTCTGTAAACTTCAGGCCATATCCAGCTTCCAGTCAAGTCAGTGAAAAGACTCCCTCTGGTTTCAATGGGAGTCTGATCATGCCCATCTATGTACAGAAGATAGACAACCAGCACATCTAAAAGCTGAATATGGACTAGGATCTGAGTTGGCTTCTTTTCTTCCTGTGCATTACCATTACTGAGATTGGGCCTGGTCTACACCTATACCATAAGTCTACCTAGCTGTTTTGTTCAGAGGTGTGAAGTAGTAGGTGCCCTAACTCCTGACGTAGACATGGCTAGACTGACAGAAGGATTCTTCTGGTGACTGAGCTCCCACTGCTCAGGAAGGTAGATTAGCTATGTTGACAGAAGAACCCCTTTCCAATGATGTAGGGAGCATCTGCATGATGATACTACAGCTGCTGTAGTGTAGCTGTCCCGCTGTTGCAGAACTAAAGCAGAAATTTTGCAGGCCACAGTAAGGCCTCACTGCCACACGGGCATTGGCAAAGGGGCTGGACCAAGTGTGAGTGGAACTTGGTGAACAATTCTGGGGATGCTGTTCTGGTAGAAGTACAAGGTAGCTCACCTCTCAGCCCAGGTCTACAGTAAAACATTTGTCACAGTAACAGCATTGGCTAGGATGTGACATTTTGGTGGCGGTTCTACACCATCCAAACCCCTAGTGCATACGCTGGCTGACAGACAAATCGTGCTTTTACCAGTTTAACTTATTTTGCTTCCAAAACCAGCCTACATTGTACCTAGCATATGCACTCTCTGGCAGTTGAAATGGTATACTTGCCAGAAGGGCTTGTTGGCAAAGCTTTTCTGTTGTAGACCTGGCCTTTATTGTTTTGGCTTGGCAAGGTTAACCAAGAGAAGCACCCAGCACTTGGATACACAAGAGGGGTACAGCTGCTGAGTCAGGAGAAGATATTTTTGCAGTCTCTTTTCAAAGCAGAGCTGCACTTTGTTGGTCCAACTTAAGCCACAACAGCACACACAATACACCCATAGCCTACCCCACTGAACCTTGACATAGCCACACACCTGACACTAACATCACACTCATAGGCAAGCCCACCTAGAACTGTGCTGCTGCCACAATCACTTGGAAACTCACACGAAAAAGAGGGACAGGACCCAGGGCTGTCTACTTCTGAACTAAAGAAGAATCTCCATGGGGGCTTAAACACATACCAGGCACTTCTAGGGCCTGGCATCAGAAACCAGTGGGATACACCCACAGTAACATTACAGTCCCTGGGGTGTGGGAAATACAGATATCCATCTTTAGTGAAATTCCTTTACATTTCTTGGAAAGAGTCAGAGCATATACACATCCTCCAAGGTTGTCAAACATGCTTCATGCTCCCCAGAATAGCTAAGTAGGGCTGGCCTAGCTGTAGGGCTATTTGAGGGAATGCAGTTTCTGTGTCTGCCCTGAGCATCATGCTTCCCCAGACGAGGAGCAGGTAGCTTGTGCCCCTTCCCCTGACCTTCTACCACCACCACCACCAAGGGGAGACCAGGCAGGTGGCGAGTATCACCCCATATCACTCAGCAAAAGGAGGGCAGCTGGGTCACAGGCAGGTGAGTGGAGCTCCTGATCCAACGGGGAAGATGTAGGGAGAAGCGTTGTACAAAGCCAGCATACCTGGTAGTGGGCAGGTCTGGACTGCTGGGCTCTGATGACCTGGAACAGATTCTGGAGCTGACAAACTGGCAGACTCCTTTGGTCACCAAGGGAGCAGAGAGCAAACCACTGTGATAAGTCTGTGGCATGATGGCAGAGACCACAGTCGCCATGAGGGGAACATCACTATGCCCATTCAGCCATGCCAGGATTTCCAAACCCTGTCCTTGCTGCCATGAGGCAGGCGTTTCCCCTAGTAAATACCCAGCCATACCTGGGCAAAAGCTATTTTTCCACTGAAGCCTCCCTCCGCAGGCAGAGATGAGCCCTGGTGTTCTAATCACTTGAATGACTTTCCAGACAAAAAGAGGATCCAGTCATTTAATGACAATGATTAAGGCGTCAAAACTTCCTTCAAGCCCCCGGCCTGATAAAAAAGGCTGCTTCCACAGCACAAAGGTGTCTCCCAGGCATTCCTGATGGCAAGCCCTGGGTGAACTGGAGAAATTAGGATGCTCCCCAAGAGCCAGACACCCTCAGCTATTCCAGAGGCTCTAGTGACATCTGCTGGACTCTACCCCGTCCTCTTGTGAGGACACAGTGGGGCCATCTTAAAAATACTGGAAAGAGGCAGCATTGAGGAGATCTGGGGTGTTGTCTAGTAAACCTCTCCTGTGTTCTTAAGGTTTTTTTTTTTTCAGGAGCCAAACCACCGTGCTCTATCCAAGCAATGGTTTCGGACCATTGCTCTAGAGGACAGCGTAGTCGCACACATGCACGCTCCCACCCCACAGTGTCATCAGTGCTCCTAGCTTGCCAGGAAGAACAGTTGGGCCCAGTTATTAACCCATGCCTAGACTTTACCAGCTTGTGAATACAGGAGCCATCACTCATGGTGAATACTACATTAGCAGGGGGTCATCCCGGACCCTGGCAACCTACAGCCAGAATCCCACCATGTAAAGCCAGCAACTCCAGTTTACACACTGTAGAAACAAGCTCAGCCTTTGGCATCAGCAAGTCTACATTCACTATAGCACTCCACCCTCCTTCCCAGCTAGCACAAGGTGGAAACGCATCCTCAGGACAAGTTAGTCCACACCTCTTGAAGTGCCACACACTATAGCTCCCTGTAAGAACAGGCTTGGGGGAACAGACTCCCAGAAAGCCAGAATAAACTATATGCCCTATTGATTGGCTGGCACTAGGAATGATAATCCTCGTCAGTAAAGGGAAATTGTGGCTGGTCCATACGGTCATCAGCTATTGCACAGAGCGTTCAGTGCCAGGGTAGCAATACCCAGGCTTCCTAGACCAGTGGTTTCTTACTTTTTTCTTGGGACCCAGTTGAAAAAAGTAATTAATGCCCAAGACCCAACAATTATGTCTTTAAGCAATGCATTCTAGTCTTTAGGCAGCAGCAGCAGGGGGCCCCATGACTCGTAACTGAGATTCTGTGAGCCAGTACTGGATCCTGACCTGTGGTTTGAAAGCCATTGGCCTAGACTCATCCACTACAAACATTAGTGCAATAAAGATTACCAGCTATAAGAGGAAAATATTAATACAAAGTACATACATGGAGCTGCCCAACATTCATCTGCAGCAGGCCCAGTAATGCAGTCCCAGTCCCATTTGCTACCCAGTGGGCACAAGGTCTCCAATACACACAATTTATTCAAAAGCAGTTCTTCAGCAAGGCCCCTCACAACAAAGTGTGTATCTCTTGGAGCAGTTTTAGTGAGCATCACAGACCGTATACATGTAATCGTTTAGGTACCATCACAGGGTTCACTCACCACTGGCAGCACCTCAGGCTAGGCCATCTTGGGATTAGCTCAGTCAGCTTGCACTCCCCCTCTGATGCTATCTTCTCCCAATTTATCTTGCTTGGCCTCTTCCCTCTCTCCCAGATCTGCAGTCTCCTCTTGGTGGCTTGGCTCTTCGAGCAGGTCATTAGAGTCTCCACTTCCAGGGAGTTCACTGTTTTTCCAGGACAGCTGTCTAGCTGATGTCCCCCAATGCCTCATGCCAATACCTAATGAAAAGTAGGCATATCAAGACCCCCTACACCAAATTCCAGCCCAGGGACCCTGTACCAAGCAGCTAGAGTCCCTATACAGTCCTATGTCTCTGCTGCTGTTTCCCTGAGCATCTTCCCACATATCTGGCTTTTCCTCCCTCAATGGGCTGGCCAACTTCTAACTCTCTCCACTCACAAAATGACCACAACCTTTCCCAGCAACAATACTTCATTCCCCAGCCAGCTACCTGGCTTTATAAAGGCCCCGCCTGTTCCTGCACAGGTGAGTCTGTTCTTCTAATTAGAGTTTTCTTCTCAGCCTTCACACTACTAAGTTAATTGGCCCACCTGGCCTCCATTAACCCCCCTCCATTCTGGCATGGGATGGGCATTCCCTAAATGCTTCAGGTACTCAACTCTGCCATGTAGCACCATGTTGTTGTTCTGAGGAACTTTGAATCTACCGAGAAACAACGTGGCCATTTACTTTTCCATCCGTGCATGGGCTTTCCTCGCCCAGGAGGAGCACTCCAGTCTCTGGTCTATCACCTGTCTACACAAAGGGACCTCAGTAGGTCATCTAGTCCAATCCCTGCACTGAGGCAAGGCTAAATATTATCTACTGTTATAGCATCGACAGTTGTGTGTCTAACCTCTTCTTAAAAACCACCAGTGATGGGGATTCCATAGCCTCCCTAGGTAATTTGTTCCAATGTTTATCTACCTTGACAATTAGGAAGTTTTCCCTAATGTCTGAGTTAAATTGTCCTTGCTGCAATTTAAGCCCATTGCTTCTCGTCCTGTCCACAGTGGTTAAAGAAAACAATTTATCACTCTTCTGTTTACGACAGCCTTTAGGCACTTGAAGATTGTTATCATGGTTGTCCCCCCTGCTCCCAATTTTCTATTCTCCAAACTAAACAAACCCAGTGTTTTCAAGTTTCTTTATAGGACAGGTTTTCTAGACCTTTAATCATTTTTTATGCTCTCCTCTGGACTTTCTCCAGTTTCCACAATCTTCCAGAACCATGGTGCCCAGAACTGGATGCATTACCCCAACTAAGGCCTTATAAGTTCTGAGTAGAGGGAAGAATGACTTCTCTTGTCTAGCTGCAGATCCGACATCCCAGACCTATCTATTGCACACGTGCTTATAAATGGACACCTCATTCCTACCCAAGACTGGGATTTGATACAGGTCCAGCCCTGACTCAGACTAGATCCCAGCAACAAAAACATTCTGCATGTGCTTTCCCCATTGCAGATACCTCAAAATTCAGCCATGTCCACAAAAGCATCATCCAGTCATGTCCAGTCATTTAGCCAGGCCTGGATTGCTATGAAGGTTTAGCAGGAAATATGCTATCATTCCTCATCATTGCAAGACTGTATGGTTGTAACAGGTTGTAAAAATGAACAAGCCCTTTTTCCCTGTCTGTGTGTGTGTGGGAGGGGTGTTCTTACTAAAACAGCTCCATGCTGACACAAGTGGCGCTTACATTAGAAGCCTGAAACCCGCTAATCAGATTTCAACAGTGAATTAATAAATGTGTGTATGTGTTACTGTGTTTGCCAATCCTCTGTCCTGGAGATCATAAAAGCAGAGTGCCACAGCCTATTCTAGGTGCAGAGGGCCTGTCTCAACTCCAGTGAAATCAACAGGCCTCTTTCCATTGACTTCACTAGGAGCTGGATCAGGCCATCAAAAATGGAAGAGGAAAAAAACAGGTGACTTTGAGCACGAGACCTGAAAGCTCCTTGTGTAGCTCCCCTCTCTTTTCCTCTCCACTTCTGACCATAAATTTTGATACTGCTTCCTTCCAGTGTGCAGACCCAGTGGGTAAAACCAGCTCCAGTAACAAGAGGAGCCTGGCACTACTATTCCCTCTAAGCTGTGCACATGTGGGTGCACACACAGGTCATGAAACCTGCACACACAACAAAATAAAGTGTGCACAAAAAAATTCAATAGTGCTAATAATGGTGCTCACAAAAAAATTTTTTTGCACACACAAAGAAATTTTTTGCGCACACAGCCCACAAATAATTAGAGGGAACATTGCCTGGCACCTTCCCTGTGAATTGTGGTGCTGCTTTCAAGCCAGGTTCCTTTGGAACCTACATTCAGAATCTTTTAGGGTCCAATTTCCATTTTTCTAACAATGCTTAACGACTTCCTGAAAGCAGCATGTTGGTCTCCAACTCCTGCTTCCTCTTCAGATGTGGAGCGAAGGTTTCAGCATTGTTTCTAGGCATTGGGACCCCGTGACTAATCGCCCCCACCCCTGAATAATTCCTACTGACCCGTGGGCCCCTTCTCATGAGGGGAGTCAGTGTCTCAGGTGTGGTGGAGCAGCCCCTCTGTTTAGCAGGCAAAAAAGCATCACCCAGACTTTGCAGTAGCCTCAGGAAGAGAAGAGAGTTGAAAAATTGTTTTCAGCATTAAGGGAGAGAAAATGATCAAATTAGGAGTTGGAGGAGGGAGTTGTTTATTTAGAGCTGATTTTGATTTTCTTCTTTCAAATATCAGCAGGATGCTGAGCCCAGCCTCATTATGCAAATAGAAGCAATTAGAGCTCACCCAGGCTTTCACCATGTGATGCAGTTTATGGTGTTCTCAGAAATTCTTCTTGTGACATGAGAAGAATAACAAGGGGGCTTGCGTTGCTGTGCTCCGTCTCTCTCTGCGACTCACAGCATGGTGGATGTTGCCATTTGGGAAAGTAAACCATTTTTTATTTTATTTTTGGGGCAAAAAAATTTGTTGAGTCTCAGAAAGTCTCTTTAAGCTCCATCCCCAGGGACCGTCTTTTTACTGTGCTTTGGGTAATGATGTTCCAACCAAAGCAGTGCTGTGGGGTGACAACAATCTTGCATGAAACTAAGGCTATGTCTACGCAATGGGCATGACAATGGGATAGTACTGGAGTTATGCATCCATAGACGTACTACCATATCTCTATAGTGAAGATGCTTTCTACAGTGAGAGAAGAGGTTTTACAGTCACCGTAGGTAATCCATCTCCCTAAAAGTCAATAGCCAGGTTGCTAGCAGCGTTCTTCTGTCAACCTCACTGTGTCTACAGCAGGGGTTAAGTTGGCATAGCTATCCTTGAGCAATATAGCTATGTCAATCTGGATTTTAAGTGTAGACCAGGGCTAGATTCCCCTTGTTCTGGTACTGGAGAGTGGAGGTGAGTGAAGATTTTTACAGTGCAGCAGAAAATGGCACCAACGAACAACTCAGAAAGACCAATTTTCACATCTCTAAACTGGCATTTTCTGGAGTGAAAGCAGATTTGCACTGAAAATGTGCCAAAGCAGGTGGGTTTTGCCTAAAAGAGAAATCAACCATCTTGTCTTTGAAATGCTATGGAATTAGCTGACCTTGAGTGAGAAACAGAAATTCACATGAAACACCACAAAAAGGAAAGGATTAATTTTGCCCCCCTGTGAAAAGTCCTGTTTAGGTCTTGTCTACACACAAAAGATGCACCAGTTTAAAAAACTGATTTAGTTAAACAGGTGCAAACCTTTGTGAGGACACTTTGATTTGGGTGGCTTATATCAAATTGAATATCGACAGAAAAATTTGCACAAAAAATTTGACCCAATCAGCTTAAAAATCTACCTGCACTTAAACTGGTGCAACTCTGAATTTAGAGGCTTCAGCTGTTTGATCATCGAATGAAGATAGAGGCTGACAGCCAGCACAGAATTAAAGACTGCCCTCCTCTAACACATCTATCTCCCATCGGCCCATAAAAAAAGAATTTTACATGTTGGGTCAGATTCTGATCTCAGTTTTGATGGTGTAAATCCAGAGCAACTCCACTCATCTCAGTAGCTGTCTCCAGGTTTACACCAGTGTAACAGATCAGAATTAGACTCATCATCTTGTTCTCTTTTTCTGTAGATTTCTCTTACACACACGAAAGAAAGCAAGCAAAAGAAAAAGGCAGACTTGCAGTACTGTTGGTAGGGAAAGTATGTCATGCATGTTAATGATGCTTTTTTAATTTTGATCTCTCTCCTGAGTCCCCTTTTGATGCAACTAGAGGTTAGTGAGTTAGCTAGGATCTGCCATATCAAGCAAACTTTGCAGTCTGTAAGAAGAGTTGGAAGGGCTCTTTACTCTGCCTTTGAGGATAATTAACTGTGTTCGCTCACTAGGTGTAGAGTCAACACACAAGATCTACAGTCTACAAATCTGCATAGGACAGTGCAGAGGTGGAAAGTTCTCAGGCATTTCATTCAGCCCCAAGACACTGCAGGGAAAATGTGCTGAGATTCTTTGAGAGATGAGGTGGATGAGGTTCTCTCTCTCCTAACCCCCCCTCTTCTGGTCTTCAAACAATTCCCCAGCCTCACTAAGTTCATTAGCAGAAGCAAGCTCCCCACAGACTAGACGCAAAGAGCCACCAGGCCCTGCCATAGTAGCAGACGTAAAACCTACAGACACATCACCACTGCTGCGATGATGATCAATACCCCCTACAGCACACCTTTCAAGCTCCCTGGGTCCTACACAGGCCTATTGTGGTATGCGGTGTACCTCTTCTAGTGCACTAAACACATCTGACGAAGAGGGATGCTCTCCCACGAAACTCAGGTGATAAATAAATCTGTTAGACTTTAAGTGTCAGAAGTCTCCTTGTTTTGCTGAACTAGACTAACACGGCTGTCCCTGTGGAACAATGTGGGAGAAACTTATCAATCACGACATCCTTCAGTGAACTCAAGCAGAAAAATGGTAAAAGCCTAAAACACCTTTATCCATGGAGGGACACCCTTCTTGAAGTCATCACTTAAGGCATTGATCCCCAAATGTTTTACCCTGAGCCTTCCCCCTTACCTAGAATGTGCCTCTCCCAGCTATGTCCGGGAGCAGGGCCACAGTAGGGTCTGGGGGCTGTAACTGGCAGTGGTTAGCACACTGGCCAGGGACCAAAGTGGGGAGGCGGGGTGCCATTCTCAGGGCCTGAGGCAGGGCCCGAGACCCAAGGCCACAGCCGGGGGCTGGGTAAGGAGTGAGGCAGCAGCCAGGTGCCGAGCATCAAGACCACACAGCAAGTGTGAGAAATCAGGATAGGACTGAGGGGTAATAGGTGCCTATATAGGAGTAAGTCCCAAATACTATCTGGCCACCCTATGATCACTCCATATTTGACCTCAAAGGAAATCTGAACAATGTCTTCAAAAGATGAGTTAAGGACCTTAAATACATAACTTTGCTAGCCACTAATTAGGGTATGTCTATCCTGACGGCTGCGATAGACTGGTGTTCCAGGAGCAGTTAGCAGCGAGTCTGAACTCGCTGCTCCGCTCCTGGAAGTTGGCCCCGGAAGTCCTGGGGGCCAAAGGACATATGGGAAAGCCAACAACAAGTGACTTGCCAATTTCCAAAGGGATAGCTGTGTTAGTCCAGCAAAAAAAAACAAGGAGTTGTGTGACACTTTAAGACTAACAGATTTATTTTTTGCATGAGCTTTCGTGGGAGAAAATCCCACTTATCTGACGAAGTGGGATTTTCTCCCATGAAAGCTCATGCGAAAAATAAATCTGTTAGTCAAAGTGCCACACGACTCCTTGGTTTTTTTGATGTCATACTGTCTGTCTCACCTTGTGTATAGCTGTGGCACTTCAAGGACAGGTTTTCTTTTAGCACACAGCTCCTCCTAACACATCATGAAGGCACTGGATGGGAGGAGCTCTTCTGTCAGGCACCCCACTTCCCCAAAAGGTGGTCACTAGGTTGATGGGAGAATTCTCTTGAAGATCCAGTACGTCTGCATGGGGATGTAGGTTGGTTTAAGTGCCTTGCACAGAGACTGTGGATTTTTCATACCCCTGAACGACGTCGTTACACCAACCTAATTTCCTGGGGTGGAATAGCCCTGAGTGCCTTCCCAGACCTGAAGAAGAGTTCTGTGTAGCACAAAGGCTTGCCTCTTTCACCAACAGAAAGATATTACCTCATCTGCCTCATCAAATATCCTGGAACTGACTTGGCTACAATACTACAAACAATAACTGAGAGCCTCTGTTATACAATCTCATTACATTTATGTATGAGAAAGAGAGAATCTTAATGCTGGGATTTGGAGGCCAGGACTCCTGGGTTCTATTTCCACCTATGGCCCATCCCCACTGTGTCATCATGGACTTCAAGATCCTGGGATAGAAAACACCAGAGAACTTTTGTATTAATACTATTTTGTGCAGGGTTTGCAGAGCAGAGGGGGTGCCAGAGTGTTGAGCAGAAACTCTTAAAGGATTAAATTCTTACCAAGACACACTTTTCTTTTCCCAATAACCCTCCAACACCACATGTCTGCAACACTGGGTGACTGGTCCCCAGAGACTAGCCCTTGAATAAAATGAGTCTCACCCTTTTTCTCAATCAGCTCAGTTTAGAACCAGGTCAGAGCTGAAAAGAAAAGTCCGCTGCATTCCGAAGTCGGCTCGAAAGCTTGTCTCTCTCACTGAACAGAAGTTGGGCTGACAAAAGAGATTACCTCTCCACCTTCTCTCACTCACGTCCATGCGAGCAGGCCATGAAACGGCACAGCTGGAGTTACACAAATGGAGCCTGGGGGGTGAGGGAGAAGGCATGTTACTGAGAATAAAGCGCCAGCTTGCTAAAGCGTAATGGTGAGTTTTCATACATCCTTTTGTAATTTTCAGACCTTTCTCTAAGCAGCTATGCAGGGCTCACCTGTCCATCAATGCGCCCCGAGCCAAGGTCCACACCCTGCACCTGGCTCTGCAGATGCTTCACTCTGAAGAAGCCAATTCAAGTCAATGGGAGTATTTGTACACACACTTTAAAGTGTGTGGTGCAACTGACTGCAGGCTTGGGGCTTTCAGTGGAGCCTAAACACCATTGTAGATCTAGGGCTGTGAGCCTGTTGCGCTCCAGACCTTTTCCTGTCCCACAGAAAGAAACCACTGGGTGGTTTGCAATTGGCTTAAGAGGGCGAAGACCAGATGTCACAGGTCAGAACTCACTACCCATATTATTCTCACCCAGATCAGCTGTGTCCATGAAAGAGTCAAGGAACATCTAGAGGGAAAATCAACGTTCTCACCATATTTGAATGCTCCTTTATTTTAAAGGGTGAATGCCAGTTTACAAGAACACTGGAAATACGTTAGCCATCTCGGCATTAATAATGGAGATGTATGATTAAAACTAAAATCATTTTTGAAGTCTGATTTCATTTTAATCACTCATGTGTCTGTTCAAGCTGAATGATGGGCAAAAAGCAATGAAAAGAAACTAATCAGTTTTAGCTGCTAGTCCTTCAGCACTGCACAAAGTTGCAACGTTTGATCTGTAATCACAACAAAGGGGGTGGATTTAAGTCAAGGCAGTTCCTCCCATTAATCCCTCCCTTCCGTTAAATTCCCCAAACACATTGCTATTAGTATCAGGTTTTTTAAAAATCTTTACACAGAACCTACATCTTGGGCCTGAACCACTTGACAGTATCCCATTAACAGAAACAGATAACAGGCTTTAGGACCCAGAAGATTATAGGACTGTTCTGCTCCACCAGTGGGTCTGGACCTGGAAATACAGGTGTACCCCACCCACCGAGACCAGCAAAACTGGTGTGTCTCTAAGACCCAGTGTGAGCCTTTCATGCAAAAAGCTGATTCAGCTTCAGTCAAGTCATTCTGAGAGACAGACCATTTGGCAGCCAACAGCTAAGAAGATGCTGTTTTGCAGTAACAGAGCCGAACGAATAATTCATAGTGAATCAATTATTCACTATGAATTTAGTCTCCCTTTGTTAGTGAATTGTCTGTGAGCGGGTTACAATTATCCCATATTTATTTGCGACTCAAAATCATTAGCTAAATTATTTAGACAAATCATATTATTGGTCTACAGATCATCGGAGGAGAAACTTAGGGAGAGCAGTTGATACATGAAATTAAAAAAAAAATCAAGCCACATAGGTTAGTTTGGATTGGATCCTCAGCATCATTATTATTACAGAATATCTATATTGTGGTAATACTTATAGACCACAATCAGGTTGGATCCCCTTATCCTAGATAAATGCTTTAACAATCTGTAATAAATGACACAATTTCTGTTATCTGACTAGCTTAATGCAACTCTGAGAATAAATCAAGTTTCTGGTGCGAGTATTCTCTAATATTTCCTTAAAATTGTCTGCTTCTTGCAAACATTCCTGCCAGTAAATTGGTTCATTGGAAGATACACAGAAAGGAAGGAGACCTCATATAAAGCAAATTCAGGTTTTGTTTTGACTGAACATTCACTTAGTTGTTTAAATAAGGTGTTCACCCCACTCACCTTAATAACTCACAAAAACATGCACACACAAGAGCAATGTGTGTCTAAATATAATTTGTTCAGACTGGAGTCATCTGCTGTTACTAAATCCAATGGGCTAGATTCTGTTTCCCACAGTCAAAATAAGGGGCAAAAATATAAGCTTGTCTACATAATACATATATATAGGTTTGAACAGCCTTATTTCAAGCCCACAAACCATATTCTTGCTTGAAACATGGGACCAATTCACAAACAAAAAATGTCCAATTGTGTACCTGGTATATTGGGTTATGGAGATCTGAAGTCATCTTGGACTAATAGGAGACAGGCTATTGTGTCTGTGGTCCCTTTAAAAGTGCAGTTGCTGAACCAGCTCATATTTAGAAGAAACCCAGAGCAGAAAAAGCCGTTTGTAATAACAAGGGAGCTCTTATTTTATTTAAACAAACAAGGAGTCCTGTGGCACTTTTCTCCCACAAAAGTTCATGCAAGAAATAAATTTGTTAGTCTTTAAGTGCCACAGGACTCCTTGTTTGTTTTACTGAACTAGACTAACACGGCTGCCCCTTTGGAACTTATTTTGTTTGTGGCGCTCGAGACAGTTTTGCAATTTCAGGGGAAAATATTGCTAAGTAAGAAGACCTACACTGAACACTTGTGTTTAAACATTCAGTGTTGCTGACTCTCATAATTTTATCACAGATCTCACCAAATTTTGGACTTTTCTTAAAGCTCCAGCTCCTGGAGTCAAGTGATCATGTGAAACTATCAGCTTTTAATAATTAAAAAAGAGAGAGAGAGAGAAAGAGAAAGAGAGAGAAAGATTAGCTTCTAGCCCTCCTGGGTACAGAGAAAAGTTTGGAAATATGGCTGCTAAAAGCTCAAAACTACAAGACAAATAAAAATAATCTAAAATGTATTATTCTTTTAAAATACCATAATTTTTAAGACAATCTCATGCATTTGAGTCCCTTACTCATGATTACTGAATGCTTGGGATGAGCAAAGCAATATCTTCTGACTATAGCAGATTTGTCCAGCAGAAACTAGAGACCTTGTTATTCTCAGACATGGAAAGCAACTTACCCAAACCAGTTCCCACTGAGGCTAGGTACTTCCTGCTACAAGTTTAGAAGGCTGTTGAGCTGTAGCATAAACTGTCCACACACTGAGTGCGCGTCTGGTTTTAAGTTGTGTATAATTTTTCTTCATCCTCTTGAACACTGAATAAATAAACTCTCCCATCTTTATGTGCTGCATTTCTGTCGTGATCTACAGTTTTCACTGAATGCTGTATGTATTGGCTGGTAGGTGGGTGCATTGCTGCCCTCTGCTGAATGGACTCAGAACGGCACAACTGTGTGTCATGGCTCCCAGACGCTTAACCATGAGTGAATATTCTCTCTCTGCTCAGCTCGCAGTGGGTTGTGCTTTATCTGAGTAGAGGTTTTGGGTTCTATCCTTGCCACTTTTGAGGAACCACAGTGCCCACCAAAAAAACCACCAAGATGGCCAAGGATTTTTTTTTCCTGATACCATGTACTGTCCCACAGGATGGGGTGGCACTGTCGCTGTGAAGTACTGCTGTAACACCTGTTACGCTCATCACTCCTGGGCTTTAGCCACAGACCTCCTAAGCCAAAAACAGGAACCTGTCCAGTTTGCGTTAAAGGTCAGATGCTAAAGTTATTTAGGCACCTAAGTCACATTGTGGTCTACAGAAGTTTGAGGCCTAAGTACCTTTGAGGATCTGGGCCCAAGCTCATTAGCTGGGAGCTGTTGCAGATTCAGACTCTCCCGAGGCAGAGGGCACATAACGTACATTGAATTGGATTTTCTGGAGGACTGCAATGACATTAAATAGACTGGTTCTTAAATGAGCCGAGTGCAATAGGCTATTGTGGGTTAATACTCACTCAAGGTAAACGAAAGAGGTGAAAAATAAGAAGCGAACAAAAAATCTTCATGACTGTTTCCTGACAGATGTTTCATTATACCAAAGGAACATATTTCCCCCTGCTGTATTGATATTCTGACTAACAAAAAGCTCTTGTTCAAAATACATTCTTTTCCTCAATTTGTCAGTCACACTTAAAAAGGTACAGGAACAATTTTACCAGGGGCAGACTAACAGCAAACAGGGCCATTAACAGGGCCTCGTTACTAGAGCAGAGAAAGAGACAACATCCAGTCCTGCACATGGAACCCACCTTCCGGAGCATCACGGGCCTGATCAAAACCTCCTAAAGCCAAAGGGAGTTTTCTCCATTGGTATTAATAAGCCTTGGAGCGAGCTGTAAAATTGACATGAATTTCCTTTAGGCAGACGGGAGAAATTTATGGAGTTTGTGTGTGTCTGTTTGAGGGGAGAGGCAGGGGTACAGGTGAGCCTGGAGTGTGGTGCAAAAACATCATGAATATTGATCTATGAGGTAACTGTCCTCAGGGCACGAGAGAGGAGTGAAATATCCCAGCTCATGTACGCTTGAAGCCTCCAGACTCATGTGCACAGCTGCATGCCCTGCAGTGCCATTTCTTAGACGTTATTCAGCTGCACTGAGAAATTAAGTGCAGTCTAGAGCAGTGCTTTTCAAACTTTTTTTCTTGGGACCCAGTTGAAAAAAAATCATTTAAGACCACAATCTAACAATTATGTCTTTCAGCAATGCATTCCAGTCTTTAGGCAGTGGCAGCAGGGGGCACCACGACCCAGTACCTGAGCCTCTGAGACCCAGAACTGGGTCCTGATCCGTGGTTTGAAAACCACTGTTTTAGTGACTGGAACAAGGGACTGGGGGCTGGGATGTCTCCCACTGGTTGCTGTGTCCCTGCTGACCCACAGCAGGATCTGGTAAGAAGCCTAACCTCAGAGGGAGATAGTGAAGTGTAATTAATAAGAACATCTAGCTTCTCAGCTGAATGGTGTTATACAAGGGCAAAACAATCACTCTTAAGTAAAACAAAGGTAGAGTCAATGCATGAAATATCATCTTCCTTTTCTGTGGCACCTTCCATAAGAGGATCTCAGAGCTCCACATATGCACCAGTAAATGAAGGCTGACAACAAGCCTATGAGACAGGTAAGTGTTAACTCCATTTTACAGGCACAGAAAGGCTAAGTGACTTGCCCAGTATCATGCCACAAATTAGGATCACCCAGACAGCCTGACTCCTTATCAGCTGTATGGACTCCTGGAGATGGATCCACACTATGAAAACCCAGGATCTGATCTGGCTTTCTGACTGTCCCAGTGTTGAGGGGAGAAGGGATCGATTAGTTACAATGTGAAGGGCCACTTGCAAGACTAGGCTCCAGTCAAATTCTTACCCATCTTCCCACAGTGTACTCACATCTGTGAGCTAGCCTGGGCGTTCACTTCTGCTGCCTGCACAGTCAGCCTCTCCAGCCAAGTCAGTTTGCATCTGTACCCAGGAGCTGTTTTCTTAGGTGCAAAAGCTGCAGTAAATGCTAATTTTCATGTCAGTGATAGAAGAATCAGTAGAACTAACCCCCTCCATCCCAATGGAGTTAGGAGCTCACATACCCATAGGGAAAGGGCTTTAAAACAATGTTGAGTGTCAGTACTTACCAGCTCAGAAATACAGAAAGAACGTGACATTCTTGGCCTACAGGATTTGCTAGTGTCCCCTCTAATGCTTCTTCAAAGCCCTTGATGCAATAGGATTTTCTTCCTTGAAAGCTCATGCAATTAATAAATTTGTTGGTCTTTAAGTGCCACAGGACTCCCTGTTTGTCCTCCCCCACTGATGTAATCAGGACTCTGCAGACATACACCCTCTACCCCAAGTCAGAGCCCCATATTACAAAAGCAGGGCATTTTTTTCCTGCATGTGTTTATCCACTTAAGGCACAAACAAAATTGTGGAGTTCTGAGGCAGAACTGTTGCGGGCTGTGTTGAGACCCCAGGTGTATCCAGTGTCTCAGCTTAAATCAACCAGGTCTTTCTGGAAGGCTGAATTACCTACAGCTAATTTGTCTGTCTGTTTCTGCTGTCTGCACCAGACTCAGGAAAGCTCCAAAGGGGCAGCCCTGTTAGTGTAGCTCAGCAAAACAAGCAAGGAGTCCTGTAGCACTTAAAGACTAACACATTTATTTACTGTATGAGCTTTTGTGGGAGAAAATCCCACTTTGTCAAATGCTTCAAAGTCTTTAAGTGTCACGAGACTCAGGAAACTAAGTTTCCAGCCCATTCAACAGCACGGTTACTGGAAATGCCAGGGCCATGAGACACTGGCCAGCTCCCCCTCACTCTGACTTCCAGGCCTACAGGTGAAGGAAGTACATGTGGTTTTCCCTCTGTTGTTTTAACAGCTAACTCTGCTGTTAACTAGCCCAATTTCCATTGACAGGCATGGGAGCTGCCTCTGCTTATTACCAGAGGTTTATGCCAATGAAAACCAATTTAGCCCCATGCTTCTATCTGCATGAACAGGGTTTGCAACCAACACTTCCCCTCTCCTCCTGCCCCAACAGGCTCTGGGCAGAAACTCAGATGAAGTGGGAGGAAGTGGCATTTAAGACAGGTAACCCCTTAGTCTGGCACTGCCATGAGCACTCAGGAGGGCTGGCCTGAAAACTTCCAGAGGAAAGTACAAACAACAAGAGCATTGACCACTGAACAGGCATTCAAACTACAAGCCAACTTATGTCCAAAAAGTAACAGCTGGGACATCTCACAACAATGGCAGAGAAGGAAAAAGACAAGTGTGGTTAAGTGTGGGCCTGCCAGGACTGATCATGGTTGTTGACTTTTTTCTGAGAACAGGAGAGGGGTGGAGGTTAAAAATCAGCCAGACCTAAAACCAGACAAAACTATTTCCATATGCCAATAAAACACTATGTGAAGGATTCTCTGGAGCCCTGTGCTGCATTTAAAACAGAACTGACGGACCAAGAAACACCCGAGCAGAGGTTGTGGTTTGCAATGAACCATGGTGGCCATGCATGGACTTTCTCCTGTGCCCAGAGGTTTTGGAGAGATGAGGAGGGGATTCCCACCTTGCCTGGCATTCCCAAGCCTGAATGAAATGGGCTTCCTAACCAAGGAACTGCACAGCAGATGCAGTCCCTATGGCGTTGTTTGCTTTGTAGCCTCTTTCTTGGGGAGATTGGCCACAATGAGTCCCAAGCGCTAACCTAACAGCCTCAAGTTCATCGCACTTGTGTCTTTAACAAACTCAAAGCCCAGAAGCAGGAGGGAAGGAGTCGCCAAAGAGTTAAAAAGCTTTGTTGCATCCAAGAAGCCAATCCAGCTGGCCTTGCTGGGATGCACGCTTGGCCTAACAGGCCTTTTGCTCATTCAACTGCTTTCTATTTCACAAAATCAATGGAATAGCAGGTGGGTTTATTTCTGAGCCCCTCTGGAGTCTGGAGGTGGAAGTTGGCACTGGTGTGAAGGAGACAGTTGCTGCGACAGCATGGCCCAGTTTGAAGCACCGCAGGTCATCAGGTGTGTTCAGATGCAGCTCCCCCTACGCTCTCCCTTTTATTCACTGTTGAATAGCTCAGGTCAGAGAACAGAGCCAAAAGGCTTTAAAAGATGCACAATGGGCTCAATTCTATCCAGCTCCCTTTGAAAGCCAGGGGTGCTTTGCTACTGATGTCCACAGGACCAGCCTGTGGCCTTCTCTCTGCAGTAAAGAGTGGCAGGTGATTACTGCTCAAAGGCTGGGAAAGGCTTTGGCTCTGCGAAGTGCCTAATGCAAACTGATCAGACAGTGTCACCCTTGCAATTGCCAGGGCTCTTCATGGCATTGGTCCCAGCTCCACTGCCAACTTGGTCTTGTAGTTAAGTACTGGGCTGGGATTCAGCTCTGGGTTCTGCTTCCTGCTCTGTCTCTTGCTTCCTGGGTGACCTTGAGCAAATTTCATCTCTCTCTAGCTCAGATCCTCCACCTGAGGATGAAATACTGCTGCCAAGCTGTGACTGTCTTTTACTATGCGGTTCTAGCATATCCACTGCAATAGGGCTTCAAGCACAGGGGAGATCCTCGGTGAATATAAATAACCAGGGAGCCTTGCACAGTGACAGCCCTTCTCCATAGTGATGGCGACCGTAGCAGAGCTTGGATGGAAAAAGCCTGCAGATCTGGACACTGGCACGCATGCTACACATGACACAGTCTGATGCACAGAAACAGACGCTTCCTTTGGGGACCATGGACCTTCCAGGCCACTGACGTACATGGTACAGCTCATGTGAAATTACTAAAGGTGATGAAGGGCAGTGAAATTCCCTCCTTCTGCTGTCTGGCTCCTCACACATACAGGTGCTTACTACTTGCTTGCAAATGAAGAGAGAGGTGCATCTGTCAGAGTTCACAACAGGTGGGCCCACACTCAGGACAGCCTGACACAATGGAAGTCCTGTTTAATGGTTAAAGCACAGGATTGGGATTCAGGAGATCTCCATTCTGTTTCCTGCTCTCCTGATACTAACTGCCTCGATTGCATAGCAAAATGAATTGCTTAACTGTTCTGTGCTTCAGTTTCCCTGGGAGGGATTCTCCCTGCTTTGCTCCAACCGACGTATGCTACGGGGCAGCAGCCTTGAAGTTTCCACAAGGGGGACAGGGAAAAACTCTTCCATGCAGGGACCCCGGGTAGCCCACCCTGCTATAGAAATTCAGGTGTGTCACTCAGTCAACCTGTGTAGCATCAGGAGCTTGGCTGGCTGAAAATCCTAGGACGCAAAGGTGGCTCAGAGGCTGAGCCATCCCTTTTCCCCTTTAGTTTCACTACACTATAAAACTGCATGACCCTACTGTTATTGTTAACTTGCCAGGAGCCCACAGGCTCTGAACAACAGGGAACAGACTGGAGCCACCCTCATCTATAAAACAGAGGTCTTGCCTACAGCCACTATGGGCTGCTTGGATCCAGCTGGGCACCGCCCGCTAGAACTACAGCCTTGGGAACAAAGGCAGGAAACTTTTGGCCAAAAAAGCCCAGCTTTTAGCTAATCAGGAAAGGCCATTGGCTGATTTAGCCCATTACCCAGTGCCCGGCTGTGAGTTATCACATGGGCAGCAGAACGGCAGGGAGAGTACAGGGAAACTTGTCAGTGAGTTCTGCTAAAACCGTGGAATCAGAAAGGGCCTCGTGTTCTTTCTAATCTAGGCTGAGTCACCAATTCACCATGTCCTCAGGCAAGTCACTTAGCTTCCTCGTTACTCAGTCAACTCATCTGTAAAATTAGGGAAAAGCTAGGACCTGGCTGGAAAAAGAAACAGATGCTGCCCCTGGGCTGAACTGCTACAAAATGCCAAAAAGAAGACATTTTCCCCATATCTTGAGCAATACATCTCAGGATAAACTGAGGGGATTTTATCATTAGTGTCCAGGTACATGGCAAACACTGTACTTAGTCTCCCCATGTGAATGGGGTGTGCATATGTATAGCTGAATTCAAATGGTGGTGGTGCACAGCTCTGGGAAGTCGCTCCCCTACCTGTGACTGCTGGGCTCTCTCCAGGAGAAAGAGGATACCTGTTTAATATTAACCATGATCACCCTCGTTTCCTTATCAGATCGGCACTGGATGCTCAGCATCTGTTAAGCTTCACTCGACCTGTGACAGTTAGCTAATGGTAATTGCTGCTCTAAGAGAGCCTGTAACAGAATGCCCCCACTCAGTGGCTGATGATCTGAGCCTGGGGAAGTAACCGTGCTGTTATGGGGAAGACAGGTGTCACCATGCACTTAGTTTTGGGGACTTAATCCAGATGCTAATCTTCTCTGCATGCCAAAAATCCTTCTCCTACCACTGCAGTCTCCAGGAGCTAGATGTCCCCTTTCTCTGATGTGCTGGCATTTCATCTGTCACCTGTCCTCTGCACACAGGTATAAACATCTCTGTCCGTGCCACATCCCTTTTACTCCAACTTTGTCCTGAAGCAATTAAATGGTACATAAGCAAATACCTTCAACCTGGAGAAGAGCCATTTGCTGTAACACTTTAGAAGTTGTTAGGGATTAATTTGGATCAATAAACCTAGTCTGATGAGTTTCCCAGGCAACAACCACAGGTGACTCTTCAATCTGAGAATCTCTAAGCATTTTTTAAACCCTCCCAACAGCCCAATTATGTAGGTAATGATTATTTTGGATGACTGTAGCATAAACAAGTCCCAACTGAGCTCAGGGCTCCAGTGTGCTACACACTTTACAAACCCTAGCAACAGAAGGTCTCTGCCCCAAAGAGCTTGCAATCTAAAGAGACAAGACACACAGAGGGTGGGCAAAAGGAAATATCAGTATCACCATTTTGCAGCTAGCAAACTGAGGCACAGGGCAATTAAGTGATGTGCTCATGGCCACATAAGAAACCAGTGGCAGAGCTGGTAAATGAACCAAGATGTCCCAGTCTATTAACACTCATAACACCCTCCTTCCTCTCATTTTAGCCTATTTAACCTCACTCAGACAGCATAGCAAGGTTAAAAGACTTGCCTATGATCTAACAGCCAGACAGTGACACATCTGGGATTGACACCTAGCACTCGCAACTCCCTCTTAAACACTCAGGCCTTACACTTCTCATGTCTTGATCCTGTGTGAATGACCCAGGCCAGGGGTTGACAACCTAAAAGATAAGAAGAGCCATATTTAAAAATTCCTTCAGTAACCAACTGTTTTGAGAGCCACAATGGGTGCCACAAACAAGGACCCCTGTGGCACTTTTAAAATCTAGCAAATGTATTTATCATATGAGTTTTCCTGGGAGAAAATCCCATTTCATCAGATAACTGAAGATGGAGAACTCACAGAATGGGTATAGTTTCCTAGTGGTGGAAACAGGCGTATGGAGGGAGCCGGGAAGCAGGAGTGGGGCTGCCGGCAGGGTCCCCTGGTTGTGGTCTGGTAGGGAGCCTGGTACATGCTGCCTGCAGGATCTCCTGGTGACTGGGGGGAGACTGGAGCCCAGAGACACAAAGGGGCAGCCAAAGACTCACAGGTTGCAGATCTCTTACTACAGATCTCACCTGAATCACAGGCTGAAGCTTTAAATAGGTGAGCTACAGCAAAGCTGTCCTCTGGACCATCCCCAGGAGCCATGCTGAGTTTGTCTCAGTTGGAAGTTGTTTCTTGCATGCTGTACAAAGTATAAAGTTCTAAGGACTGTGACAAGGATTGTGCAGAAAGCCGCGCTTTGAACAGCCACCCTGCCCTGATCTGCCTTAGAACAATGGGCAGTGACTGGCGTTAGACTGACAGATATATCACTTGCGTAAGCATTTGGGGAATAGCAGTTAAAAGGGCCCCCATTCAAACGGCAGTTCTGAGAGTAACCGCCATCCTGTTATCTTGAGTCAAATAATTTTGACTTTAATCATTCCAAGAACATCTCCAACTTTGTTACATTCATTAACATGGTGAAAGGAAAATCTACTACAGCCCTCTGTCCCATTACAGTCACTGGTGGGGCAAGCACTTTATCCTCCCTTCTGGAGCAGCTGTCTGTTTCTCCATCACAATGATTTTTCAAATTTCATTCGAAAACAATAATTACATCGCCTTTGACATGCTCCTCCCAGGCCTCCACTTTTATTCCCGCTCTCGTTATTTCTATTCTATTCAGGTTCTTACACTGCGCTCATCACCACAGCATCCAAGCGCTTTCCTCTAGTGCACCAGGCAACGTGACTAACAGCTGTCATGTGTCTGTTCTCTCATCCTCTCCCCAGAGGGAGAACTGTGTGCAGTAGAGAGTTTTGTTTTGAAACGTATTGTGATGCAGAAACACACATGTTGCTGTATGTTTATGTCAGAGAAGCCAAGGTCAAAGAACGCATCTGGCACTTAGAGTGGCTGGTGGAGAGGGCTGCAATGGTCTTTGATTCCTGGGGGAGTTAATTCAACTGTCTTGGGCTGACTCCCAAGAACATCTTGTCTCTGGCACAGATGAGCTTTCCCCTTATTGTTGAAAGTTTTATTGCGCTGGAGGAGTAGAACTGTCAACCACAGTCTTCATCCCAGAGGTTCAATAGATGTTTAACCACTGGAATAAGATGCCTAGGGAGGTTGTGGAATCTCCATCAGTGGAAATTTTTAAAAACAGGTTAGACAAACACCTGTCAGGGATGGTTTAAGAGGCTACTTGGTTCTGCCATGAGTGCTGGGAACTGGACCTGATGACCTCTCCCTTCCAGTTTCTGTGTTTTAGATAAACTGTTCCCAGGCCACCAAGCACTTTGAAGATAAGATCTGAGACTGTTAAATGTGAGTCGCTCTTCTATGAGAAGCCAGTGAAGGGGGCAGAGGATACATGTGATGCGTTTGTGGTAGCCCTTGTTGCTGTGACGATGTGCTTCAGCATTTTCTAAGGGCTGAAGATTGAATGCCCAGGTATGTTGCAGTGCATTGACCAGTTAGAGATGACAAAGGCCAGAATGATGGGGAGGGTGGGTCATGGTCTGACAGGATGAAAATGGAGTTTCTTAGGTAACTGGAGAAAACATTATTGTTGTAATGTAATTACAGCAACTTGTAATGTAATACAAGTGTCGGTCAGGAATCCAAGAGCACCTCTAAGCTATGGATCTAATGGACCAAGTGTGGATGTGTGGCTTTAGACAAGGAAGGCCACACTGCGGTCTTCAAAGAGCTTTCTTCTGCCCCTCATCATCATCTGTATCTTGCTCAGGTTAGGCTTCAACCCGCTGTTCTTCATGCATGCAATTGTCAAAGCACTGGGCCAACTCCACGGTAAGGGTGTGTTTGTATGTGGTAGATCTGGGTGTCATCTGCAAATTACTCACATTTGAGTCCAGGTTGTCTAAGTAGAAAAGATCTTAGATGGCATGTAATGGAGATTCTTTGGGAAACTACAGCATAGCGGGTCCAACAAGTTGTCAAATGCACAAAAGGAGCTTTCAGTCAAACAAATTCTCTTTGAGCAAAATATACACTGAATCAGACTTTGCCTCATAGAGTGCTTCACCCTGCCGTGGACAGGACATTCCATAGATGCCCAGACAAACGGTTTCAGATGACTGATCCCTCTCTCTTTAAAGAAAATCAACTTACGAAATTCCATTAAAACAAAATTGTTCAACAGAAGTTAAAGTTGAACAGCTAAGCACTTAAGGGATGCCCATAAAACCATAAAACTCTGCCCTCAGGTGCATAAACCTCTTCAGTTACATGATCACATGCTCCTTCTCAAATAATGTAATACATACACCAGTTTTTCTCCTCCTTTAAGATGCATCTTGTAAAGTGGAGAGGGAATAAAGCAGGCTTCTGTAGGAGTCCCAGGCCTCATCCACTATGCATTTCTGTTAGAGGCTTTCATATTTTCTATTTGTCTGGTATGCACAGAGGGACGCCAAGGAGTATATGGTGCTGACATGTGTACCTAATGTTACAAAAAGAGCTGTATTAGCCTGTTTTATTTGTAAAAATAGTATGTGATCACGTAATTAAAGGCTGCATCTTAATGCCACGAGGAAGAGGGGTTTGCACGTACAACTTTCTCTGGCACAGCTTGACTTTCAAACACTTAATCATCCTACTTTAACAGTCTCTTCACATTTTGGATAGAATTCCAAACCATGTTGGATTCATGGAATTAATTCCATCCCCGAGTTCTGGTACCTCCAGCTCCAGTTTACACTGTCACTAAACCAGCTCCCTGCCTTGAATGAATGAGATTAGCTCAGTCTTTCCATGAATCACTGTAATGTGAGGCAAGCTAAAAACTGTGGCCACCAACTTCTGGTGGCCTTTATTATATACATCCTTCACCCTCAGACACATGCCCCAGGCATGTGGCAATATCAGGAACTCTAGGAACTGCTGTTCAAGAGAAGGAACAAATGCATCTAGCTACCTAAAGAAATAATCCCTGGAATGACAGCATGCCACAGAGAGCCTCACAGACAGACCCTCAGTCTCCTCTGTGAACATCTGGGGAAAGACAAGAACTCAAAGCAATAACAAAATCCTTCAAAGCTACAATGAGCAGCACCTTGTGATCATAACAAGCTGGGGTCCTAAGTTAAAGTCTAGTGTGCCAACATGTGCACACCGCCTGCTGCAGCTGCATCATTCCCATATGCCTGGGTCTCCAGGCCAGGGAGAAGGCGAGTAATCTATTGATGCTTGAATAACAAGACAACCTAAAATCACAGATTCAAATCCCAACAAACATGGCCATCTTTCCAAAGAAAGCTGACCTAAAAAAAAAAAAAAAAGATTTTTTGCTCCTGTCACTTAGGCCCTTTTGAAAATTTTACCTAAGATCATAAAAGAACAAAGTCTCGTGTAGACCTCCAAGATTCTGTGACATTTTGGAGACAGCAGGAGGGACTTGCCATAGTATTGGTGGCCACAGCTCCTGCTCCTGCTGTTTGCTACTTGGCTACTGCTCTCCATCCCCAGAGGTAGCAGTATTTCTGTGACGAGCTGCACATATGCTTTGGGAGGCTTCAGGCTGGAAAGTTTGAGATCTATGCACAAGAGGGTTCCAAATATTGCTAGATTTACAGCTGTGGTTAGAACATTTTGTCAAAGGATGTATGGAGGGCAACAAGATGTAAGGTATTATAGTTCAGGATCAAGGTTTTGGTTTTAGGATTACATCAACAGCCCAGCAGTATTTCACACCCATGATGAGCTGGGATCTGGTTTGCCAAGGAGGTGAAGTGACCTATTCCCTCCTTGCTGTCGTGCTAGTGTTTAAAAGCCATTCAGCAGCAACAAGTCCAAAATACCTTCCAAAGTAAAATCCCAAGAGCAGGCCATGAAAAGCAGTTTCCTATTGCAGGGGTGAGATGCCCAAGATATCACCTACATACCTGAGGCCCCATCTGGGCATGCAACCCTTGCCCAAACAATGTGGACACTGATGGAGAGCATATGCACATCTCTCTGCTTGACAGCAGGCTGGAATCAGCCTCCCTGTGCAGCCACCGCAGGGCAGTGGTTTACGACAGCATTAAATAAAATGTTCCCAGAGTTTCAGGTAGTGGAGATCCTACCTGGCTCAGCGCCACAGAGGCCAAAGCTGTCAGGGAGACTATTTCAGCCTGAAGGGCAGTTTACCAGAAATGACATAAAGGGAGAATATACTGCAGGACTATTAACATTCCTTCCAACAGTGGACAGCCCAAGGTTTTGATTTTTAAAGAGGCAAAATTTTGTATTTCCTTTCTCTTTCCTACAGATTTTTTTTTTTAAACAGCTGTAGTAGCCTCTCTCGCCAAGAGGACGGTTTCATTTACACTCTCCTCCAGACCGAGGGAGCAAGAGGAGGAATTTCCGCTACAACTCAGCTCGTCAGTGGGGTGAATAAAGTTGGATTTTTAGCCTCACTCTATCCTAAAATTATTCCTGCTCCTTCCTAAACTGGATGAACTCCCCCCCCCAACCTGAAATGGTGGATCAGGATAATCTCCCATTTTCAGTGCTTAATTTTTGCCAGGACTCACCACTGGACTCAACACTTCATGGCACCAATACCTCCTGCCACCCAGCTGTTCCATGACACCGTCACTAGCAGCTGCACAAAAGTAAGGGTAGCAAAACACCAGACCATGCTACTCTCATTTCTGCACAGCTGCTCGGGTGGCCTGCCTTCAGAGCTGGGCATGCAGCAATCAGCCACTATTGTCTGACCAACCAGCTTGAGTCCTGGCATCTCTTTCAATATACATTAAGCATGGCCTGTTCCTAGTCAGATGGGCCAGGCCATTGCTCCCAGGATGTTTCCCATTTAAAGGTGGTACAGTCAGTGTCTAACTGGTTAAGTTCTGAATACATAAGTGCTCCAGAGCGCTTAGGTCAGGCTTTATTCCTTACAAAAGCCCCAGCAACCCGTTCCACAAATAGTGAATTCTCCATAGTGATCCCAGCTGTACATGAAGCTAAAGAGCAGCCTTGGAAGTAAAGATTGAGCCCTCATTAGCCATATATACATCATGCTAACAACAAAAGACACTGTGCTTGTTGCACTAACACCATCGGGAGTTCTTTGCATCCAAATCTAATTCCCATTTTACAGACAGGCCAGCTGAGGTGGCTCATCTAAGCTCACCAAATAGGTCGTTAGCAGAGCTCAGAAGCAATCCCAGATCGCCTATCACCCAAGCTGGTGTCTTATCCCCTAGGTTACTTTAGATGGCCCTTAACTGATTTGTGGTGACTGGTGGTCCTCAGTTTTCTAATGGCTGCAACAAAGTGAGTTGAAACAGAGATGGCTCACTGGTCAGTTGTGTGGGCAGATTTAAAGAGCGGAGCATGCCCCATGCTGTAGTTTAGCGCTGAGCAAGTGAATGTTGGGACGGAAGGTCAGCCTGCAGCATCACAAATGCCAACACATTGTGGCACTTGCCACTTCTGAGTGTGCATTTTGAAACTATCATCCATGATGTGCAAGATCATGTCTTTGCCCCCAAGCACTGCGTCACCTCCCGTTTGCTGTGACCTGATGTCTTTGGCTCGGGAGCATGACATGCTGCAGCAGAGGTGAGAAAATAACCTCGAGGTGAGAAAATAACCTCGGCTCTTATGAACATGAGGGGCCAGAAACCAACCCTGCTGACTTTGTGCACAATCTCCCCTCCGCTACAGGAGTCGTCCAGACACAGAGCTGGGTTGTGCGAGAGTTCCAGCCATCCTTCCTTACACCCTGAAACACAGCGTCAGACACTTTACTGGTTTACAGTCCTTTGGAACAGGCCCCTGATTTTCAATTCTCAGACTGCTCTCTGTGCCAGCACCACATACCCTAGGACGCCTGGCATCACACAGCTCACTTTAAACCTCTCTTAAAAACAAAACAAAAAAAAAAGGGGGGGGGGGAGGCTTAAAATACATTTATACTTCAAAACAGCTTATTTGTGTAATTACCAAAATATCGGCACAATGACTAATTAGTGAGCTCCTGCTTCATACCCCGTAAACAAATGTATTTGTAACCAATTTGCAAGCACTTTGCATAAGAAGCCCAGAACACTCATGCCTGTTTGATGCATTTTGACATTAATTTGATAACAGTGCCTTAACAAGGAATCCAAGCTCCCTGGCTATAAATATGCCGCTTTTCCATTTCCTTTTATCTGCACAGTGAAATAATGTTGTTTTTCCCCCTGCTCCAATAACAACCATACAGCCCTTTCATGAATGCCCTTTCTGTCCTTTAGCATTTTCAAGGCATTTGTTCTGCAGACAGCAAAAGGGTTTTGGTTGTTTTTTTTAATTCCTACATATTTGAGGGAAAGTGGTGTCGGTTCTGTGATAATGGGGTGTCTGGGAAGTGCTACTGAGAGCCTGGTTTGTTTAAAGGGAAACATGTTCCTATCCATCCATAAGTTCACTGCTTGAGCTACCAAACTCGTCTTTCTATCCCCCTGCTTCAGTACACTGGCTTCCCTTTCTCATTGCTGGCTTCACCCAGAAAGCAAACAAAACAGGCACTGGAGGCCACTGGAATGAGCAAGCCAGCACAAAACAGGGCGTGGAATGATAATCTTATAGACATCTCTTGAGGTCAAACACTTTGCGCACTGGCCTTGTGATCTCAGCCACTAGTGTCCTTGGAGGCTGGGGACTGAGTCCATCCACTGGATGCACAGGGAGGGCTAAAAGCACATGGCATGAAGATAGCCAGAACCTCTTATAGGATCTTCATCCATCACAAGCAAACATTAAAGGCATTAAAGAGCTGGGGAGGCGAGGGGTAGGTGGTGTGGGATGGTGAGGCAAGGGGACCGCTGAGCACTGCTCTTGTCCCTCTAATTCTATTGCTAAACCCCTTTTCATACTTTGGCCACCACTTGCCCCAGTCACTGCAACGACCTTCCTCTCTGGCCTCCCCACAGACATCCCATTTCATCCTCTGCCAACTTACCTAAACTGCAGCTGCTGAAAAAGCCTCTCCTACCTTCCCTGATCTCTTTGTATTCTTTTCTAATGCTCTCCTTTGCACTATCGTCCATGCTGCCAGTTGCATGGAAAACTCTATGCGCATCATCTGTATAAAACTGCAGTCGCTCCTAAAGAACCTAATAAAATCAAGGCCTCATTGTGTTAAATGTTGCATATAACGTAGTAGGAGATAGTCCTGATCCAGAGAACTCAATCTCTAAACAGACAAGACAGGCAAAGAGTAAGATAAAGGCAGCATCATTAGCCCCATTTTACAGATGCAGAATTGAGGCAAACAGACAGGTGCACAAGCATTTGTCTGACTTGTCATAGATTTTAATGTCAGAAAGGACCAATGTGACCATTTAGTCTGATCTCCTGTACAATGCAGGTCACAGAATCTCCTGCCCGCTCCTTCAATAGATACCCAACCTCTAACCAAGTCATTGAAGTCCCCAAATCATGGCTTAAAGACTTCAAGGTACAGAGAAACCACCAGCTAGCGACCCAAGCCTCATGCTACAGAGAAACATGAAAGACCCCCAGGGCCCCTGCCAATCTGCGGTGGGGAAGTAATCCCCTCCTGACCCTAAATATGATTATCAGTTAATCCCTGAGCATCAGGGCAAGATGCACCAGCTAGACACCAAAAAAAACAATTATCTATACCAACTCGGAACCCACCCAAACCAACATCTTGTCCCAGGTTGTTGGCATATTTACCACTAGCAGTCAAAGATCAGTCAATTACCAAATTAGGTTGTCCCATCTTGTCTGCGGATGCTTCTCTGAATTTTCAAGTTACAAGCAGGCAGCCATGTTAGTCTAGTTCAGCAAAACAAACAAGGAGCCCTGTGGCACTGTTAAAGACTAACTGATTTATTTACTGCATGAGCTTTTGTGGGAGAAAATCCCACTTGGTCAGATGCTTTGAAAATGGAGTCTCCTTCCAAACAAAGCTCTGTAAATAAATATTTGTACCTGACACCCTGACTTTTCCTCAGCCCAAGAACACTGGCCCTTATCTATCATTGTGGTAGGGACAGCACCCTTCTCTCAACCAACTGGTACTCCCAGTCCAGCCAGACCAATTAAACAGGACAGCCCTCAACATCAGGAGCTGTTTATGCTTAACACAGAAGTAATTTTAAAGGAAAAGAGTGGAGAAATGGGGAGTGGAGCATGCAGACAAGCAGGGGGGGGGGTGCGCGCGCATGCACGTGCATGCACATCAGATCACACAAAAGTAGCAATGATTAAGGTGAGCCCCTGCATGGCAGATGCATCATCCTTTCCTGTCTGGAAATTTTATGAAAGCAACCAACCATCTTTTCTCCCCTGCTTCCCCACCTCTGCCTTACAGATTGCAATATACCAACCTGTCCGCTTGCTAGTTCATTTGGAGAGCAATGAGAGAGCTTGGAGCCTTGGCTCAGAGTGGCTGTATCTAGATATCTCACATTCCTTCTCTATCACTCCCTAAAGGGAGCTCTGGAAGAGCTTCTTATGGCAAATGGATGGGCAATCAAGTCATGACATTACCTAGTGCTGGAATCCAGCTCTGAGTTCACCTTTCCATGCACGTATCACCCCTCCACCAGCACTTGGCCTCAAACTCAAGTTGTGAATCAGCAGCCTTCCTGAATATTTTTTATACTGTGTCATACATGGTTGGATGACCTCTATGACCTGTTCTACCATATTTCCTTCATCTCAAAAAAAGGCAACCTGCAGCTACTATCTCTCCTATATCCAACTCATGGGACAGTTCAGAAACTTAGTAGCAGGGAAGTTCCAAAGGGGCAGCCGTGCTAGTCTAGTTCGGCAAAATAAACAAGAAGTCCTATGGCACTTTTGAAGACTAATAGATTTATTTATCGTGTGAGCTTCTATGGGAGAAAATCCCACTTCATCAGATGCTTGAAGATGGAGAACTTACACACAGTCTGTAAGCTCCCCCACCTTCAAAGCATCTGACGAAGTGGGATTTTCTCCCGTGGGAGCTGAGATGATAGAGAAATAATTTTTTTAGTCTTTGGAAGTGCCACAGTAGCAGAGAAGTGGCTGTATAGAGTGGAAAGACAGTCAAAAGGTTGCAACAGTGCTGCTCCCAGCTCAGTCTCTCATGTGCTAGGCAAGTCACTTAATTTCTGTGCATGTTTCTCAAACAGGAAAATTGAGATAATACTTCATCTTGGTAAAGCGCTCCTAGATAGTCTGCAGAAAGGCATTATTAGCAGTAAACAATTTGAAGGCTGGTTGTCTTCTGGTTTGTGTTTCCTTTACAATTCATCCTAGTGGGACTCCCCACCATATCCCAGTACAGCTGATTCTAGAGTTGCTGACTAAAATGTTTCAGTTATTTTTCCCCAATTCCCCCTCTCAGATTATTAATGCTGAAACATTGCGGCAAACCTCAGCAATAACATTTGGCATGCTGTAATGGACTCAGAAAGCACATTCCTTCCTCAGCCACCTCCTCCCATCTCCTTCCTCTCTCTGAAAAGCACACTGAGATAACAGTTATTGGAATGATAAAACAAAACCCATCACTTAAATATTTGAGAGGGAGAGGCAGAGAAGGCTCCTCACGGGTTGCATCTTAGGTCAAACCTGTCAAAACAGGAGAGGAAAAGATATGCTTTAGTTCAAGCAAGTTATTTTGGGGAAGTTCTGTGGCCTGTGTTACGCAGGAGGTCAGGCTAAACCATCATAGTGGTCCCTTAGGATCTACAAGAAAGATCTCTGAAATCATAAGCCACTTTCAAAGTGATTTGCCTGCATCCAAAGCTAGTTCAATTCCACCAGATGCAAGATGCTCAACGCTCTAAGACCTGGTTTACACACTAACTTACTCTCATTTAGTTAAACTGGAGAAACATCCAGCACATGCACTTATTAGTTTAAAACTGGCTCTGTTTCAGTTTTGTTTGTCCCAGCCATTTAAACTCAAGTAAGCCAGGTCTGAAGAGATTTTAACCATGTGCAAACATGCGGCTACAGGATTTTCACCATACCCATTTAAAAATCACACCTTTTGTTATACAGGCACAACCATGGGCCAGGCCAAAGACACATGCTCTAGCAAACTTGACAGCTGTTGGTCACTGCTGGAGAAAAGACAATGAAAACTGTTGTATAGACATGGTGTAAGAGTTTTTACCAAAGTGGCCAGAGCTTGAAGGTTGTTCCACTGTAGACAGATCCAGAGCCTGCTCCTATTCCAGCTGTGAACTTGGCACGATACTCCAAAAATCTCACTCCATCAGGTTTAGAGAGCTGACATCAGACACCAACCTGCTGTACTGGACCCTCATGAAACCTCACATCAGGATTGCCTTGGATGTGGCAAAGAAAAGGTGAATGGACCCAGAGGTGCTGATCCCCGCTAATCCTAACCCAGCTGGGAAGTCACCAAAAAACGTTTGATTAGTTGGAATTCAGTCCATTGATTATTGTTAATGCTTTCACCACTGTTTTGTATATCCTGGTTGTTTTATTAGATTCTGGATTCCCTTCTCTCTCTTTCAGTTATGGCAATGATCTCCGGTCAAATGCTTCCTTGAAATAAGGATGCAGTGATTTCACTCAGCTACAGAAATGGACTCTGACTACCCGTTGGGTCACGTTCTGTTGCAGTCAGATTGATCAGCCTTCTCCTCTATTGCCAAGGATGCCAGCTGAGGCACTATATTAATAAGCAGGTCCTTTCAAAGAGGTCCTCTCCTCTGACTCTGGTAAAATACATCCATCCCTTGAGAGTGCCCATTATTTAACTTAACCATGGCCTGAAGACAAGATGGTTGTGCATGGACGTGCATTACTTAACCTGCCTATGCATGTTGAGAACTTGGATTCAAATTCAGAGCAGGCAAAGTTCATATGTAAGATACAGTCTCAGCCAAACAGACACAAGGGGGGACGTTTTCAGGATAGGGCATGTGAACTCACAACTGTCCTGCCCTGCAGCAGTGCACATACCAGTTAGCCATTGCAAGTTTCACTGGTCAGCTTGTGCACAAAGTTACAGTGGTGAGGTGCATTTTTGCATATGTAATTCTGGAGATCCATGCTTGTGCCATGATAACAAAGACCTAAGAGCCAGGAGCTCTACATTCTAGTCCATACTCTGTCAGTGATGGCGTGAACCTGGAGAAGTCATTTCACCTATGTATTCCTTTATTTACTCCTCTGTAAACTAGAGAGTTCCCCTACCTCAAGCAGTGTTGTGAGGCTTAGTTCAGGGCTTGACAAAACTGGTTCACACCTAGGCACCAACAGTTTTATTTTTGGTTGCCAGAGGGTGCTCCTCTGCAGCCTTTCTGCAAGGGAACGTGGAGCCAGGCTACCAGCCTTGGTCACCGCGGCAACCTGGCACCCATGTTTTGTCAAGTCCTGGCTTAGTTTATTTAGACAAGTGCTTTGTAATTCCAGGAGGAGAGGCACTATAAAAACACAAGCTTGCTTCAGTCTTCATTGAGCACATAACTGAGCTCTGAACTACAAACAGCAGCAATGTTTCAAGTCAAAACCAAAGTGAATTAGCAGAGCTGTGCCCAGAAGCTCACAACGTTCCTATCTGCAACATGCTTAGCTGTAGCTAGTACCAATACAGTCCTAAATGTACCCATATAGCTCTGTCTGTTTAAAGTTAAACACAGAAGTGTGGCTCTCAGAAACACATTTCCTCTCCCCTTCTTTTTGTTACTGAGAACAATAAAAGGCAGACGGCAATGAACTGGACCCATTTTAAAATCAGTTTCACTCTTTATTTGAAATCTTTTACATGCCACAAATGTACATGAAAAATTGCACATTGCAAATGTAGTTCACTGTTATGAACAATGAGCCAGCTGTAAATACAAGTGTAAAACAAGTGCACAGATGGAGCTGTTAAAACTGAGGAGTTTGTCAGTCACTTGCAAACAGACTGCCTGGGCTCCTGGGGTCATTCAGCACATTACAATCTAAATCTTGGTTCTTGGAGCCACCTCCTCTAGCTGTCATATTATTAGTGTAATGTTAAGTCTTCAGCCGGTGTGACACAGTTCTCTCACTGCACACTGAAACAGTGGCTTCAGTAACGGTTATACCAAAAAAAGTGGGTGTTATTTAGAGGCCAACTGCTCCTTTAATGTCTTTATCTAAAAATCCAACATTTTGGCAACAAAGTGTCACCCTCTGTTTGCACAGAAGAGCTATAGGAGAGTCTCAACAGAATAGGGACTTCACACTGACATTTTCAAAGAAAAGTTCTGATAGGAAAACATTTCCCTAGCAGCCTTGGGCAGAGTTGCAGCTTCCACTTCAAAGGACAAACTTCAAACCCAAATCCAATGTCCTAATGGTTTTGTGCTACATTACTTAATTGTCATACAGCTAATTAGCACTGCCTGATTTCACATTCTCAGTACATAGAAGTTGTTCACATAAGAAGGGCTACTTACAAAAATAAATAGATAAAAGAAGGCACCAGGCATCCAGACTCCTAGGACAGGAACATAAAACGCTACACTTGAGCATTTACAAAGCTAAAATAAAAACCTTATAATTAAACCTAAATTGATCAGCCTTCCTTCAGATTTATGGATTTTAAATTTCTATAGGGGACACATATGTAAGTGTGTGCGCACAGACATGTACACAGTGCGCGTGCGCACACACACAACTTACTTTGCCAGTGTGTTGTAGATCTTTTTAAAATTCTTTTTCTCTCCCTATCTTCAAGTAAGATCGGGATCAATAGATGGTACAAACTGACCCCTCTCCCCAGGCATCGGGGGGGGAATAAAAGAGGGAGGGAGAAGGAGCAGCGAGAGTGTCAGAGGTCAATATGACTGAAAACAATAGATATTGATGTCTCCATTCATTTCAAACAGCAAAAAGGTCAATGTCTCCCTTGCTTCATGTTTTATGGCCGAGATCCTGCTACTAACAGCAACCATGTTAATAGCCAGGCCTCATCCATCCTTTTATCATTATTTCTAACCAGGTTAGCCATTTTGAAAATTCAAAGAAAGCTAGAAAGCAGTCGCTGAGGGAGGGAGAGAGGGGAGCTGCCCTGGAAATTAATGGGAGAGATGTTTTTCATTAGTGTTAGAGACTGCATCTCCCCCTGCTCGGGCTCTGCTTCGTTCTGGTTTGTCCCTCGCTGCCCCCTAAAAAATGAAAAGGGCCTGAGGCAACGTTCCTTCACTATTAATCATTATTCCCAGTACGACATCCCAATCGGTTTCTATGGAAATGATTCTCCTGCTTGAGAGCCCTTGATGCGTCTAATCGAATGGGGAGGCAGCCTCTAGATCCTGCAACAGAGATTTTCCTCTGCAACAGTAGCCAAGTAGCGTTCACATTTGCTCGTTTTACGGACTTATTCTCCTCCAGGTAGAAATGAAAGGCTTTGGCCATACACACTATCAGCCAGGACTGCCACTGGATTTAGCCTCCCATAAGCAGATCAGACAATCCCCCCAACACCATCTGAAGTATGAACTGTTTGCTAGAGTAAGTATTGGGATTTTGTTTCTGAAGTTGAGAGATCCCACTGTGAAAGTTGGAAAGCTGGACTTTCAAGGTGCTGAGCAACCCCAATTCCCAGAGGGACAAACAAGAGTTGAGGGCACACAACCCCTCTTGGCATGAACCACTATGGTAGCACTCCTCTCCAAAGACTTTCATCCCTTCCTCCCAATATCAGGCAGGCGACAGCGAATTCTGTTAGCCCATGGTCACTGGCTGTCACTGGGCATCCTGTGGCCAGCAGCAGGCTAAGTCCCAGTAACAGGCAGTTGAAGATGTCCACTCCCCATGTGAGTGTTGGTTGTACATGGTTCATTGGGGCTTTCACAGGGAATGGAAACTCTCAGTGGCAGTTTCCACTGTTGGGAAGCTCCCCAATACCCATTTTAGTCTCTGTTTTGAACCTGTCACCTTAGAAAACAAGGACATTGATACAGAATGGCAGCTGGTCCTGCTCCATGTCAAGCTGCTTCGGGAAACTATCCTGCTTCCGCAATTCCTCCCTGTACGCAAATAAGCACTGTACTCTATTATTTGTCCTCCAAGCCAGATAATACTTTAAATCTTTACAATAGCTCTAATGTGAGGCTGTGCATCCGATGGGGGACTTGGGGCACAGAGAGGTTAAAGAACTTACCCAAGATCACACAATGAGCAAGCGGCAAAGATGGGACCTAAACCAGCTTCCAGTCCCACGCTCTAGCCAACAGATCAAGCCATCTCAATTCTCTTTATTCTATTTCCGTACTGCTTAAGTGCCGCTCTGAATGGTGACAGATGAGCATCACTGCCAGCAGTCAGGAAACCTGAGGTATTGTTGTTCTTTCAAATGGGGTGGGAGGACAGGGTTTTAAACAAGGTGCCCCCAAAACAGCCCAAGTTTAGCTGAGCCAGAAGTGAGAAGAAGAGACCTAACAGGACTACACACCCTTTAAAGGTGTTTTTTCAGACTCAGGTGACATTTGCTCAGCAAGCCTATCTTGACCTAAAAATGAAATCACAATAGAACGCATCAGGCAGTGGGAATGGAAGGCCACTTTGTTGAACATGTTTCAGCATCAGTGAACTTGTGACAGCAACTTTTAAATTTAACTTTAGCAACCTGTCCAGTTAGTGTCTGAATGCATTTACCCAAATACTGGCAGAGAACAGGAGTCTGTGGCCAAGCTGATGGTTTGCTAGCAATGAAGACCAGTGCCAGCAGTGGGGTCAGAGTTCTGATCTAAAACCAGCACCCCTTCCCCAGCAAGCCATGGGCCAGCAAAGACTAGAATATTGCACAGTCAGGCCCTTGTGCAGTAGAAGTGATCCTCTTTCTGCTCAAGAGAATGGTGTTTGTCAGAAGAGCGTCTCTTGCACAGATGGCCAGGAGGAATTTTGGGGGATGGTGGGGGTAAAAGAAAAAGAGGGAATTTTGTATTAAATATAAACTGGGAAGAGGGACAACAAAGAGTCCTCCTCTAGTCCCCTTTCCTCCCCAAACCTGCATGCAGAATCTTACTGCTGACTGTGCTTTCAGTCCCGTACTCTTCTCTGCTCCGAACATATGGTGCTATGTTTAATAGCCCGGCACTGCCAATTGGGGACTATTAGGGTGGGTTCTTTTCCCAGTGTAAATGTTGCAGAATATAAATTGTAATTAACACCGATGCCAAAATAGCACTTAGCGAAAATAAGCACATTATTAACATCTGGTGACTCCTGCCTGGAGTGCAGAAGCGGCGGAAATTCTCACTCACAGTCAGAGGATTTGTAGCAGGGATGGAGAGCACAGTCCCATGGTTGGGACTCAGGGTTCTTTTTCATCCCTTTACCAAGGCCTGAGGTGCAAGTAGCTGGCCTTTCTTAGTCCTTACTATGAATATTACGGTTCGTATTAAAAATGCAGACTTGCTCATGTGTACACAGATGTCTATGTAACATGCCCCAGGCAATACAATAACAGTCATATACATATTTGATAAAGGGATCCACTCCCTTTTACCTGGAGGTAAGACAGAACAGGTATCACTCTACAAAGGAACTTACCTAAGTGAAGCATGTTTTATCACCCCAGTACAGTTTTAAAAGGAAGAATAATGAAAAGAATGGACCTGTTAGAAGAATGCATCTTTTTTAACGACAAAGCCAAATCCAAACAGATTTTTTTCCACCTGTTCAGCAGATATCACAGAAACCTGATCCTTCTAGCAGGAAGAAAATGGAAGCTGGAAGCTTCCCCGTAACTAGACTCCATTGAGATGTCTCTTAACAGTGGCCCATTGCTTGTTAGAAAGAGAAATCCCTAGTCAAGGTGTGAAAGGCTTCTTACCTATGACATTCAGGCATCACTATGCACTACTCAAGGACGCTGCTTATTGGCTAGGACAGCTCCAATTACAGACCCAGAAGGAGAGAATAGTCTCCAGATGTGGAACCCCTAAGCTTTCACTCTTCTCCATGCTGAAGTTGCTAGGGGTTCAAGAGGAAATAAAATGCATCTTTAAGTGAAGCTTCAGTACCTCCCCACTGCCTAACCCCAATAACCTGGGTTGGAGCAGGAATCCCCCCAGCAGCTGTACACAGATGATGTGGCCTCACCTGGACAGAGGAGTGACTTATTTTCCTGCCTCCCCATCCCCAAAAGCACCTCTGATTTGTGAGGGAGAGAAAAAAAAAAAAGAGGCCAGCCTGATAACAAAAGGGTTCAACCAAGCAACAGGTCCAAAACGACGCTGGAAGAGACAGGGTTCTGGAGAGCTAGGTAGAAAACAGTGGTAGGAGCCCAGAGAAGAGGAGACAGCTACCTACCTATCCATGCTTAACAGAAACTCCACGAATCAGAGGTATTTTGGAGATATCAAGAACATCTAATCTAGTGACCCAGCTATGAGGGCTCTGACTAAACCCACTGACGTGCCACAGTAAAAGCACAAAACCCATCTTCTTGTGTATTTAATAGTCACAGGACTAGAAGCCCCACACCCTTCCTAGCCAATCTGTCCTGTTGGAAAAGAAAGGGAGAGAGAACGTCTAGCTGGAATTCCCACTCAGGGAGGGGGGAGCTGAAAAGAAAGATGAAATGAGCTAACTACTTGGTGCTTTCAAGGGTAAGGGGTGCGCTCCAAAGCCCAGAAGAGAACAATTGTGCTCATGTGGATTACTTTGGTAACATGCAGCCTCACTGTTCACAAATGGCTGATGCTGGGAGCATCATAGGCAGATGTGTTGTTGTCCTATCTGTACACCTGTGGGTTCCATCAGGCTGACCCATGATTGAACACACAGGACAGAATAAACAAGTCTGGAAATTTCTGACCAGTGACAAAGGGACTAGGGAAAAGTGTCCAGAGCTATCATCACGATGTGTTCTGCTATAGAATCCACCCTTTGAAACAATAATGTTTTGACACCATTCCCTTCCTCAAGCAACATAGCTGTTTGTTATATCAATGGGGTTCAAGAATTTCCATACAATGGAGACTGGATAGAAACTGCTCAAACTCAGGTGGCTAATCTCCAAGGACCAGGATAGCCCCACATTTTACCAGGGAATATTCCACTTAAAGTGAAATATTACCACCACCACCTGGAATACTCGTACTGAACAAGCACTCTTTGGCCTCTGCTACAGCTATTTGACACTTTAGAACAACGTCCCCTAACTGGGGAGCAAGGAGGAATGTTCGGAGAGCATGGCAGGGCCTGGGCCAGCCCCCATAGGAGACGGGGAGGGAGCACCACCCAGCCTCAACTTCTGCTCTGGCTCCATCCCTCAGCCATAGTTTCTGGTTCAGCCCTGGCTCCCAGCACAAGCATAGCTCCTGTCCCCACTCCCAGCTGCAACCCCACTCCACTCCAGCTCCCAACCAAGCTTCCAGTCCCAGCTTTGGCCTCTGCTGCTGTTCCAAGCCACAGCCCCTGCCCCACTCCCAGCCACTGCCTCTGGCCCAAGCCATGGGCCCACTCCCAGCCCCAGCTGAAGGGGAGGCATGGGGCAAAATATTCAAGGACCACTGCTTTAGAAAGTGCAACATAAATAAGGCACTCTGAAAAGTGATGTAGCCCACTACAAACTCCTAAGGACAGTCAGTAGAGCAGGCCAGGCTAATGAAGTTACATTCTAAAACCACTCCATATATCTCTAAAATTAGCATATGCTCATGCATGTAATTTGGGGATAGAGCTGGTCCACGAAGCAACCACCTACACCGCCAGTTGGAGCAGTGCTCTAACATGTCTAGACTACTGTTGATTCCTTTGCTTTCCAGTTGATGGGACCCATACTGGAGATCTGAGAACATGGAGTCTGTGAAATCTCGAGAGGACTCGAGACCCTCCCCACAAGCCAAATGGCCCAAACACTAACAGCAGGGAGAATGCAGCAATGGCCTTGAAAGGTTAACAATCGTCATTCACTATTTGGTGGGGGGGGCGAAAACCAAACAAACTGAAGAACTTCTTGCAGAAAACACCACCCTTAAAATATTTGTCTTCACATCTGTGTAACTATGTACACACATTTATAGAATGAGAGGTATGGTGCTTTTCATTCAAGCAATACACCTCTGTGCCCATTTTTACCAAGCAACCCTAACTCTACATAGAACAGGCCCCTTACTTTGACATTAATAACTGACTCAAGCAAAGAATGACGACCGAGGAAACAACAGAGCATACCATCAAAGTACACAAGGACCCTACAGAAATATGCTGGGCAACAAAGGGTAGAATGCAAGAATGGGAGCATTCTTTAAGTTAGTTTCTCTTACCTTTGACTAATAAAAAGTAAAGAAGAATTTGTTATTGACCACAAGGAAATATCCATATGATTCCAAAAGGCTTTGATAGTGTATTTTTATGTGCAAGCATTACCAGATCGGTCTGTTTGCGCCAACAGCAGAGCCCAGGCTCTTTTGCTTTTCAATTGCACTGATTTAAAGTGATAGTTCAGAATGCAGTAAGGTGGCCATAAGATGAGAAGAGGGATCCAGGCCAAGGAGACGTTCACACGTTTATCCCAATTGCTCTGTGCTATGCCTACGGCATAATCACCACCATAGGTTTGGAGGTTCCTCAGCCACTCTGCTTTTAAACAAGGTAATTTCATCCAAGTGCATCATGGGGACATCTCTGATGATCTCCGTCAAGTCCTCATGGAGTAGAGGGAAAATGATGACATTTAATGCAGGGCGGTCTGCCTGGAAACTAAATCAGAAACACATTGTTAGCCAAGGATAAATGCTAGTTCTGCAACAAGGGAAAAAACTTGTTCAGGTAGAGGAGGAGGCAGCAGGAGGGGGAAAAGGGAGCCTGCTTAGACAACAAAGGAATGCAATCCAAATCAAATTCTCTCACCTGTGTGGTATTATATTACTTTGCAGTGAGTCCACTAATTTAGAAGGATTCTGAAAGGAGTCCCGATCCAATCCCAAAATGGATATTGGGAAGTACAATGTGCAGATCTTGAGAGGAGGAAGAGATCCTCAGAACTCTGCATGATATTTCCTTAGCTGGGTCAAATGCTGGTGGGTAGCAATTGAAGCCCTCACCAACAATGGCAGGTTATACAGCCTGCAAAATCAGGATAAAATTGTTTGGGATTTGCCCCAACACTGGGCCTGAAATGATCACTGAAGGCTCAGACATACAGCATATAGTATAGAAACACTGCAATTAGAGAAAAAGGAAAGGCTGCAGAGCTCTAAAGTTGCAGACATTAAATGTTTATGGGTGTTGGAATAATATGCTGACAACAGTGTGGTTTTTAATAAAAGCCACATAACAGCCTGTGACAGATACACACAATTCTAGTTTTGAGTAAACTCAAAAGCAAATAGCCACATTTGCCACTAGAATTTTGCTTTCATACATTTTCTGAAATATTATCCTTTACTTCCACTCCTTTCTACATCAATCTTTCTAGCCCCAGCCCATTCTGCTCCTAATTTTTTTGTCACTTCATTCAGCAGCCGTTGAGCATCACAGACCTTTCAATAGAGAGCAGACAGATGTGACAACAGGAGAGATAGGAGCAGTGGGGTTTTAATTACAGAGCAGCAGAGAAAAAAGCCAACAGAAGTTAAATTCATATGCAATAATTTTTAAATGAAAGTGGACCCCAGATAGCAAGTACTAAGTATGACAGCAACTCAGAGCAGCAACAGAAGAACCCATTTTGAGGGCGGGTGAGGGGACAACAGTGTAAGAGAAGATGATCAGAATGAAGACAGGTAGGTCTTTTAGCATTGATTGGCTGATGGGGATGAGCCAATGTCTATGTTGCTGTTACTAGAAGAGTTACATAACCATGTTTAAATTCAGGGAATGTATTGGAAGCATTTAAGAGCAGGTTAGATAAACACCTGTCAGGGATGGTTTAAGGTGGTACTCTGTCCTGCCATGAGAGCAGAGGCCTGGACTCGATGAACACTCATGGTCCATTCCAGTCTCTATGACTCTACGTTGCTAGTAGGTTTCTCACCGTCTCCCTGAGCTGTGTCCAGGGTTTATTCCTTAACTGTTACAGGGTAGCCCGGATCGCTGTTAAAATACAAACCACCGAGGCAGAACTTCTTTTAACATTCAGCCTGCAAATCAAGTTTCTGGCTTGCTGCAGTGTCCACTGGAGACCACAATTCTCTCTTACTCATGTGTCCATACAAAGCTGAGCACACTCACCACACTAAAATAATTACTTATGTTATGGTGCTACAGGAATGCAGTGCTGTAGAGTGACAACATTCAGGTGCTAGAACCCCACATCACACTTCAGGGTAATTATTGCTGATTAAAGATTAATGCTGACAGATATATTGCGCTGGAGTTCACTCCACAAGCGGTTGGCATTCCTCTCTGGGTGATGGATTTAAAGCGCACCTCCCATAAACTGCTTGCTTGCTTCAGTGCCAACCCTTATGCACAGAAACCTCTCCCGAAACAGAGCCATAAACCTGCCACCCTTGCCTCCAGCTCCTATTTCAGGACCCACTTCCACAGCAGTGCTTGCAAGGAATTAGCCAACATATAATGGCTCAATGAAAGGCAATTGGGTAAAGTTGGTATTTATGTAATGTCAACACTAGGATAAAGCAAACATATTGAATATTGTCTCTTCCCTTCAGGTCTTCATAGGCTATTCATTTAAGTCCCCAATCCTAAAGAAGGAACGATGATGGTGGACACCCCATTCCCCCAAATCCGTGAGGGCTCAGCGCAGGGGTCCACCTATGCAGGTTTCCATAGTTTTGGGGCCTAAGACTATAAGCTCTTCAAAGCAAAAAAAATCATCTCCTATTTCTTTGTTTGTACATCATCCATTGTTTCAAAACCCCAAGCTCAGCTAAGCCTCTGGATGCTACCATATCATCACACAAACTACAAATAGTATTTATACTTCATTAAAAAGTGGGACTCTAAACAAGTTTACACATAATTTGCCTCAGACTACTGAAAAACACACATTAAACGTGCCTTCCAAGAAGCTGGATTTATGTACTTACTTTTTTGAAGAACTTTGAACATGATCTGCAGCAAAACAGGCTAAAATATGCTTTGAATGTTGTGATTTATATTTTTTCAAACTGGAAACTGCATGTTGTTGTGAAACTTGTAAGTTGCATACCGCAGCAAGTTTATGCCTGCGAATTCTTTCCATGTTCAATTTGCGCAATTTAAAATAAAAATGAAACGCACATGGTTTACCATTATTCTCAGCTGCATGTGCGTGCAAAGCCTCTCCTTTAGCTGCCCGTTTCAAAACAGCTTTTAACGAGCTGCTGTCATACTGTTAAAATGGGATTAGCATTTCCCAAAAGCAGGCTCTTCTGCAGATGCTGTGAGTATGATCCTTCATATCTCCCCCGGAAGGCAATTCCATTCTTCATACACCTGTCCAGGTGGGCTAGATTAAGCAAACAGCACTTGGAAATAGCACTAAAAGACCCCAGGCACCGGGGTGGAGATGGGGAGAAGGAGAAGAGATTGAGTTAATGAGTTGCAGAATAGCTGCAGTAATCTCCTTGTAGGTTCTTCCTGCATTCCACACCTGGATGGATTTCAATCTGGATCTCTCTCTGAAAGTGTACAGCATGTTTAGCAAAAACCTGTAAGATGGAGGGGATGTGGTTCTGGAAAGACAAAAGAGCTGCAGCTTCAGACACGACTCCCTGTTCTATTCCAAGGGAAACAAGCCAGAAATTGTGAATGTTGCTTACTTTCTCCTACAATTTATCTCCAAACTAGACTCGTCATGATTAATCACATGAAAGTAAATTTTCTATGAAACTGACTAGCTGGCTCCTTAGTATTTATCTTTTAATTGGGGAGAACCTTTAGGATAACAAAAAAAACTACATGTTTTCCATAGCAACCTCTGTTCTAGTAGACTCAGCCTCAAATTAACAAAAGCCCTTTTCACAAAAACAGGCTTTTAAACAGTATGTATTTAGTATGAACATCTGCAATTGGCCACAGTCATCCATGGAGCAAGAAAATGCATATGCAGATTGTGATGTGGGGCCCACTTAAAATTCATTTTGGCATTAATAAAGGCAAGACCCTTCCCATCCTATCCCACCCTATAATTACACCTAATGTGATGGACAAGGCTGTCAGCCAAAGAGGGTTAATGGAGCTTCATTGCCTGCCCCAAAATTATGTCAGAGTGGGTGTGGACTGGGCACAGTAAGAGTATTTTCAAAGGAACAGCCTGGTAAATAACCTACACTACAGCCTCAATTATTTCCAACTGGCACAGCAGGATCCACTATGTAGGTCACAGCCAAAGTCAAAAAAGAAGGAAAAGTTGGAAACAAATCAGTACTTCAATCAGATCCCCCCATGTTTTTCCCCCACAAGACGAAAGAGTCACTATATTGAATTTATCTCATGGCAAACACCCATGTATGTGCTATCAGATGTACTTTTAAAAGGACAGAGGATGAGCCCCTTAAACTTAATCAAGAGAAGTTGCATGGAAAGGGCAGTTGAGAACAAAGTTTAGCAAAAAGTATGCAACACTAAAGCACAGATTATTAATAGCACAAATTAGTTATTTGCGTTGCAGTAGCTCCCACAGACCGTCATTAGAAAAAGGTCTCTGTGTGGTAGGTGCCGCACCAACTTATTTTCTTCTTGGTTCTGAAGCAGGACTTTGACCATGACATCCTGCACAGAAACTAATTTCCCCCTTTCCCTGCTGCACCCAAGACCTCCAGAGAAATACTGCAAAGGTGCTGCACACTACCAATGTCTGAATTTGGCACACTACTTCATATGTGCTAGTAAGCAGGTGTAAGGGCAGCTAAGATGGGAGAATGTACACAATGAGAGGATGGAGAAGAGGTGCATAGTGGGAAAATCAACAAAGACAGGATGAACGTAGCTCCTCTGCTAGGAGACTAAGGCAGGAGCCACAAACTGACAAATTCAGGACTTGTGCTTCCAGGGCCATGAAGACCCCAAATTAGATCTGGCGGTGTTGGGGGGTGTTTACCATCTAGGAGTTTTGTGATCTTCAATGGAGACTAGAGAGGAGGCAGAACTGGTAGGGAGCCAGGAGTGCCATAATCTGGGGAAGCAGGGTACCCTTTGGTTGAATTGATCCAGATTCCATTTTGAATTAATCCACTATCCTTCAACTCCCAACATGCCCTGGGTTACCTTCTGCCCGCTTCTCGGTGTATAAATTATACAAGTTGAGACCCTACACATCTACTTTTCATTTTAACACCATTTACACATCGCTTCCGATTTTGGAGCCTTACTCCAGAGAACAGCTAATTAATCAGGGAAGAGGAATTTGCTACAACTCAAATTTTGCCCAGCACCTGGTAATACGATTTTTTTTTTCAGTCACACATATGTAAGTGCACACTGTTTCGCCTTAACGCAAACTCCAGCTGCTTTGTTTCTGCTGGACAAGACGCACGCAATTTAAACATGAGGCTGAAGGCCTAAAAGTAATGCCAATGTACCTAAAATTCCCTTCCCTGAAATGCGGCATGGCAGAAGCCACAAAGTGTACAGAAGGAGCATGGCACAGCATGCAGTTCACAGTACACATTGTGTGCAGTTCAGAGTAGATTAATTTAATACCACAAAGGCTGTGAGCCAGAGGGGGCAGGCAGGTCAGCTTAAGGCATAGCCTAGCTGCACTTTTGTCCCCAGCCACACCAAGCATACATGCTATTTGGTGCTGCTGCTTGGGTCTCCTCCAGAATTTCAGTCACCAGACCTTCTTATGATGATAGCCTCCAATATAAATCTAGACACGCTCCACACACACACACACACACACACACACACACACACACTTCCCTGCCCCAGTAACTTCTCTGGGCTCATTTCCATCTGTGCCACAGCTCTGGCTCCAGAAACACACTGGCGTAATTATCTCCAAGGTACTTTTTTTCATGAGGCAGAGAGTTCCATTTACATCTACCTGTCCTTTGCTGAGTCTCCCAAGAGGATTACAAAGCTGGTTGGTAGCCACTGTAAAGTGTGCCAATTCCCCTGAGCCATTCTTGCTGTGCCCCCCTCTGAAATCTCAATGATTGGCAGACTCCAGCTTGTAAACCTAGAGTAGCAGTTGCAGTCAAGAGCTCCACAGGAAAACAAGATTCCTGGGTACAATAATATACCCTCAGTTTGTTCATATTCAGCACAACCAGCCACATTCACAGCACAACTCTCTTTGAAAGCACTTTTTGATAGCATGGTCTCAGAGCACATCTGCTGTGACCAGAACTGTCTCCAACAGCATCCTAAGTAACCTAATCAGTTCCCTCATTTCAGTTTCTTAATTACATCCGCCAACCTCTGACCAATGGGTGTGGACAGGACTCTTTGGAAGTTAGTCAAGAAATGACAAGTCAGATTCTCCTGTGGCTTTCCCCTAATTTTCAGTGACACCATGTCATTTCCCAGCAGGGAAAGGATATGGTTGTGGTTAGGAAATCTGAACAGGGGGTGACATCACTGAGTATGCAAGTATGCACAAGTCATTTCATAGCTCTGTGCCTCAGGTTCTCCATCTGTAAAATGGGCGTGCAAGGTCTCTACCTCCACATGCGTGCTGGAAGGCTTCATGGTAAAGTGCTTTAAGGTTATGTGCCACTTATGACGTGGAAGATATGGCCACTGAGCTGTGGACCAAGCAGCTGAACGTGAGTGGTCGTGTGGAGATTAGGAAATAGGGAACAGAGGAAAGATGCTAGAGGGCCCAGCACGAGTCCTTAGGCCTGTTCTCTGCCAGAACAAGCTGAAACACACACACAAGTTTTTTCTTAACATCTTCTGTAGATTAAGATGTTATTGCAATAGCTGCTCAATTAAGTGTATTTTCCCTTTTGGAAACACATTAAAGCTACGTTTCTATTCAGACTTCATCACACCCACATGCATTTATGCCACGAGGCACCAAAGCCAGATTCCACTGGGCCTGTGTACCCAGGAGAAGTAAGAGACAGGACTACAGACCGGTTTGAGGACTGTGTCCAGATCATGCTACCCTCTACCACTTCCTCACCTAGCACCCTCCACAGTGTGCATACAAATAGCTAGGAGGGGTGGTGCAGGCTAGCAACAGGAATGTAGCTGGGAAGGGGATAGATGGGTGACCCAAGAAGAAAATACTAAAGTCCCATCAGTGACAGCCACAAATCAGACCAGTTTGCCTATAGAGACCTAGCCTTAACTAGCCCCTGTCGAGGCTAAGCTGTACAAATGGTGGTTGCAATATCATGCCCAGAACACAGGCAAATTTCACCAAGCTCTCCAGTGGGTAATGTAAGCTGACATGGATGCAGTTTATTATTGATTCAGTCTGAGACAGGATGATTCAGGGGTTTCTAAGAGCAGGAAACGAAACAGATAATGAAAGCTGGAAGAAGAGTTGGATGATTCACTATGCCAGCCTAGCAATACATTAAGCCTTCTTGCAATCATAGGCACAGCACATAGTATGCTTAGGCTACTGAAGTGGGTTTGGCAGCTAATGTGCTAATATTGGGCTCACACGGAATAACAGTGTATTAAGAGACAGATTTTCAAGGTCAGAAAGAAGTGGGGAAAAAGACTCGGCTTTGAATCTAGAGTAAGCCATAAGGCAGTAATATCTTCTCTTCACAATGTCAAGATAATTCCAACACCCAGGTGGGACAGCACAGGAGAGGATGGAGGAGAATTATGCAGAATTCATAAAGAAGATTTGTAATTTTGTACTACCGTCACACCCTCACAGCAGTTTCCCTCCAAGCTTTAGCACTGCAAGTTGGAGGTAATATCTACAGGAGCAGTCAGAATTTCCACCAAAAATCTGAACTGACAGACGTGAAGAATAAGAATCCAATGGGGCCGAAAAGTGCATTCACTAAAAAAAAGGTTGACCAACTGGATTATTGGAAAGACCTTCAGAGAAGAACACCTATACTGATTAGTGGGGTGGAGGGACTCACTTCTGAGGACAGTGAGAATTAAATATTCCTAGCTCAACTAAATGACAATTAAGGAGGGAATTCGGGACGGGGAACCAGATAAGGGTTTTCAGGGTGTAACCATTATCACAGAAGAAAACTATTTAGGAGGATTCAAGAGTTTATATTTAGAAAAGGATAAAAGTGAGCTAAGGAAGATTTAGGCTGAATACTAGCAAAGTTCTCTAACACAGAAGTCTAATTAGACTGAGGAACAGCCACTCAAGGGAAGTGGCAGGCATCTATTTCTGAAGTCATTTTAACTGAACAGCACTTATGTTACAATGCTGAGAAGAACCTTATGTCTCAGGGGGTTGGAAAAGATGACTGGGTACTTCTCCTCCTCTCCCCAGTTCTGAGGATTCACGAGTAGAGGAGGGGCTAAGAGAAAGTGGAGCTGCAGAAGAAGAAAGGAGTCCTGTGGCACTTAAAGACTAACAGATTTATTTATCGCATGAGCTTTCGTGGGAGAAAAGCTCGTGTGACAAATAAATGTGTCAATCTTTAAGTGCCACAGGACTCCTTATTTCTTTTGCTGAACTAGACTAATACGGCTGCCCCTTTGGAACTAGGGGAGCTGCAGTAACAGAATGTGGAGTCAGTCACTTTGCAGCATTGGTGCAATAGGAAACACAACATTTTAAATGCACAAAACACTGCAAAATTTGTCTTCAGCAGTGCTACGGAGACAGCTGTGCAATACAGATGGGAAAACAAAGGCAGAAAGGCTAAGGTTACCAGACGTCCGGCAAAAGGAGGACATGTCTTCCTTTTTGCCTTCATGTTCTCTGTCCTCCAGGAATTTTAAAAATAGGTGCTTTTGTCTGGCTTTTTACTGATCAGGAACAGAATGTTAAAAACTCCTCAACAGCCAAGTTATGGAAGGGGGGGATCTTCCCCCAGTAGCTGGAGATCAGAGCTGGTCACATGCACACACCGCCCAGTGACAGCTGAGCACAAACCAGGCCTTTACACTAGGACCTCAGGTATCCCTTGACTCTGGAGGCTACTTTTACAAAGCTGCCTGGATAGCTCAGTTGGTAGAGGAAGTGTCTTTTAATCCTGTAGGTTCAAGACCTGCAAAATGCATTTTTATTTTTGACCTTTGCTCCCCACAAAATGGCTAAACTGGGTGGGAGGGAAATAGGGATACTAATAAAATGAAGGAAAATAAAGTCTACCATAAATAAAATTACTGACAAGGGCCTATTAAATAAAACCACTAAAGGGACAGGTTTGAACTGGACAGAAACAATTTAGGACTTTTTTTTTTTTTTTTTTTTTAACTCTAAAAATGGGCTGCTGTGGAAAATGAGAAGTGAGTTAACTGTTTTTGTTTTAACTTTTTTGGGTACTTTTCAAGTTTGTATTTGAAAATCTAGTTTTTTAACTTTAGTCTCATGAACATTAATGAAAGGGTCACGAAACACTCATTTAATGAAAAAATCTAATTTTCGGTAAAAGAAAACATTTTGGTAATTTTCTTTATTTTAAAATAATTTAAAAACACATGATACTGTGCAGTTTTAATGCTGCAGTCATTAATCATTACCTATTTTCCATTACATAATATGGTAATAACAGTTATATTAATACTACATTTTCTCCACGTCCTCCAACATCCTCCTTTTCAGACCTCCCTGTCCTCCCTTCCATGCTTTGGTATCTGGTAACCCTAAGAAAGGCTGATCTGTCCTAGCTATAACTGAGAGAGTTACAAAACTAGGCCTGAAAAATTAAGTGCCCAATGCTGCATCAGTTCCCTGGTCACCCTGTTACTCACTCCGCTATAGTAGTTGGCCACCACCTTCCGCAACTGCTACAACTAGTCAGAAGATTTCAACAGCAGCAGCAAGTATAAAAGATTTCTACAGTAATGCACTCTGGAGAGACAAGGAACCGTACCAAGCTGTGCAATCGCCACCCTTCATCGTGGACCTCCTCAAACCACTGCAGTTAGCCTGCAGAGAGAAGCTGTCCAGCCCCGCTCTGACTAAGTCTTAATTGTGAGCTCAATAGCACAACCCTAAAGTATTCCTGAGGTTTTCACTTTATACACCAAAACCCCTCCATGATTCTCCTCTTTGATAAAGGTCTTTTTATTGCTGAACTACAGCTACATTTCCGTTGTGTCTATGGTGTCTTGACAAGGAATTTTCAGAGATTTCTACTGTTTACTGTTGAAGGGTGCCTGAAAATTGCTGAGGCGATAGGAGCGATCAGTATCATTTTCTAGAGATTAAATATTGCCAGTTGCAAATGAATAAAAATAAGCTGATAAAATTTTTAAAAGTCACTAGACCCACTACAACATTTGCCAAACATTTATACCACACCCCTTTCTGCAGTCCATTCTTTGCTGGTAAACTCCACAGGAAAAGGAACTTCTCTTCAGCATTTGTGAAGTATGATGCCCACTAATGGTGCCACGTGGAAGTACTATGCAAAAGTGATTTGAACTCCTTTTCTGCAAGGTTTCTGGGATGAAGAAATACATTGCATGCACCCCAGTGTCAAGACTGGCTACTGATCTACTATAGACCACAGCTCCACCTCGTGGAGAGTTATGAAAACTTCATTTCAAAAACCTCCCCTGGGTGGGAAAGCCACTTGGAGAAAGCAATGTCATAATGGTATAGAAGTGTCTAGCTGTAATAGGATTTGACACACTGGTTATGTACAACTATTTTTAAAATCTACAACAACTTAGTAAAACAAATCCCACAAGGAAGCACTTAATCTTGCCTCCTGAGGAAAAACTTTCTTGCTCAACAGAATTGGTCAGACTGGAATCTAAAACCATCATGCTCCATATTCATGAAACATAATATTTACAGTACATTTCTAGAATTAACACATGTAGCGGTTTTAATGGAACACCTACTAAAGTAAATTTAACACCCATCTGGAGTGAAATATTTCAGAAGTGTATTTCTGGTAGTGGTAATTTGTAAATCTAAAAAGGAAACAGCAGATTCTCATTAGCTCCGTATTTAGTCCGGGACTCATATGGTCCCCATCACCAAAATATCTGAGCACCCCACAATCTTTTAATGAATTTATTCTCACAATAGTCCATGGATCAGGGTGTGCTGTTCTCCCTGTTTCACAGATAGGGAACACTACTCCTCTAATCCCTGAATCCTCCTCTCTTTCCTAAGAGGGAACAGCATGTGCTTGGATCATAGGAGGGACCATTCCCATACACCCCCAATGCCAAGAAATGTATTTGCTTACAGTGCTGTAGTTAAGTCTCCACTGCAGCTGAGAGGGCAATGGGGCCACATTTCATTCGCTGAACTACTGGGGAAGGCTCCATAACAGGCCTGCAATCTCTATTGTGTGTCAGTGCAAAGGACACAAAATTGTATCAGAGGCATCTGCGGAAAAAGGTGACCACCACAACCAGCACACACACATACAGCACCCAGGAAAGAGAAGCTAGAACCAAATACCATAAACATGCCAAAGTTTAAAAGATCAAAATATGCATATGCGTTAGATCCTGAAATAAACTAAATACACACAAAGAGACCATTAATACTGAGCTACCTACTGGGACAACTACATTTCTGAAGCTGGCTACAAGCCAAAAATCACACAAAGCCTTCCAGTTATAAGACTGTCAAGAGTTAGGGAGAAATATATGCCACAGCCATGGTATGCACCCTCTATCACAGAGGTCCAAAATTTAAATTTTCATTAAAGAAAAAAAAACCTGCCTCTATCCCTTCTGATGGGAAGAAAACCTTGAAAACATGAACTAAGTGTAAAATGAGGCAACAATCTCTTCTTGGCTCTGTAGAAAGCCTGACAGCAGCTCTGAGACGAGTGAACTGTCCAAACTTTCCAATGACCAAAGAAAATTTGAGTTTCAACATCCTTAGCTCTTTCACTAATCACTACAGTGTAAGCAACCAATTACTGTGCTTGTCCAAAAATACCTCCTCTTCTCACCAAATGCCAAAAAACCCAACCAGCCCTTGGCAACTGCCAGGAAAATCAGCTTCAACCTGACAACTTTTATGCTTACAGCTCTGTTGTTCATACAAAAATCTCTAATGCATCAGAGATGTTGGGGCATAAAACAGAATTTAATGTCAATGAAAGCAGGGTGGGTGCTGGCCTGCTTTAAAGATGGAAGTTCATTTGTTAAAAGTCTACTCTTGGAGAACGAATGCCATGCAAAGTTCAACCCCCACAGCTCCTTGGCTACAGTAGCCACGAGATTAAAGGACACAATTATAAATTCACAACAGGAGCTAAGCTGTTGGCCCACCCACTAGTGAGTCAGCAACGTAGGCACTTTCTTATCCCCCTTTTACAGAAGTAGAGAACATTAAAGGGAATTTACTGAGGACACAAAGCAAGGCAATACCAAACTGGTATTAAAACACCAGACTTCTGCCTCCACCCCCCCATGCTCCATCCACCTTACAAGGATTCCAAAACTCTGGACATCTGATTGTGTCCTCAACACCCAACCTTCCTGTTTATGATTATGGACCATCTCCTCTACCACTGAGTCCGCCAACATCCTTAGGAAGGCTGCAGCAATTACTTACATAGAAAAATTACATTTTCCTAATACATTTTCCACTTTTTCTAATATAATTCAGCAGCTGGAAAGAGAAAAGGCACCATGTGACCAGTCTCCTTTCTCTAGATCACCAAGTGAGTCCCTTCTGCAGACCAATGCCCAAATATCACTGCACTAGACCGTTTCAAACAGATTCCACCAGAGCCACCTCTGCACTTTAAACAGAAAATCTTTCCAGATCTTCAGTTCTTCAAATGCCTTTAAAAGAACAATTATGGTGCACCTCTCCATTCAAATCTATCTCCATTCCCAGGGTCCCTCCAGCACCCAAACCAGATCATCTCTGTATTTCTAAACAAGAAACCCTAATCCATAACAGCAACAGAAAAAGTTCTGCTATCCTCCCACATGGCTCAGAGGGAGGGAAGCAAACAAAGAAATGCTTGGCTTTAAGTCCATGCCCTCGTTCCCATGCACCTAGCTCTCTGTGTTTTCTGCCCTTGCACAGAGTCCACACAAATAATTTCCCAAGCAAAACCACTATTGTCTTGCTCTGAAATAAGGATTTTTTAATCTCATGTTTGCTGAACCAGTAATATAAGATTTGGGGATACAATAGCAGCATACTAAAGAACAATAAGGAGTCCTGTGGCACCTTAAAGACTAACAAAAAAGAGGGGTGAGGACAGACATTAGCTTTCATGGGCTGGAACTCACTTTGTCAGATGCATGAAGTGGAGACTTGATTTGTTGGATACACAGATGCATGAAAAAGTGAATACATATTAAGAAAAGAGGGCAAGTGCTAATGAGGTAAATTCAATTAGGGTGGAAGAGGCCCCATCAAAACCATCGACAGAAGGTGAGAACTGTCTAACAAGGGAACATTATTATTTGTAATGAGCTAGCCACTCACAGTCTCTGTTCAGACCAAGTTTGACTGTGTCAAGTTTCTACATGAATTCCAGCTCTGTGGGCCCACGCTGAAGTCTGTTTCTGAAGTTTTTTTGCTGACATATGGCCACTTTCAAATCTGTTACTGAGTGTCCATGGGAGATCAAAGTGCTCTCCTACTGCTTGTTGAAAATTACCATTCTTGATGTCTGATTTGTGTCCATTTATTCTTTTGCACAGAGAGTCTGGTTCGGCCTATGTACATGGCAGAGGGCACTGCTGGCACGTGATGGCACATAGCACGTTAATGGATGTGCAGCTGAATGAACTCCTGGTGTGGTTGATGTGAGTAGGACTTATGATGGTGTCACTTGAGTTGGTATGTGGGCAGAGCAGGGAACAGGGCAAATCTATAAATTAAATTTAAATTTAGTGTAAATCTATCCAGCTATCCACACAACCCAGCAGAAAGGTCTGTCCTATCTCAGGGACTCTCCTTCTGTCACACAATCCCCACATCCTGATACAGCTCTATGGTAACACAGAAGCCTACTTTCACTGCCTCTGACTCAAGGAATATTTCTACCACACCAACCTACAGATACCTTCCTCCCAACGCTACAAGAAGAATTCTACATGAACACTTTCTGATGCCCACAACAACAGATTAGACTTTTACAGAAAGTGCTTCTGCTGACTTTGCACAAGCTGAAATTGTAGACAAACAACATCACTTGCCTCATGACTTCAGCCATGCAGAACGCAACATCATCTGCAGCCTCAAAAACAACTCTGACATTATAATCAAAGAGGCTCACAAAGGAGGGGCTGTAGTCATGATTAAGTCACATTAGGAATGAGAGGCTGGTAGACGACGCTCTTACAGCACAGTCTATAGGCCACTATCCCCCAATCCCAAGAAAAACACCAAAAGAAACCACACCACCTGCTCAAGAAGCTCCCTGAAGCAGCTCAGGAACAAATCTACACAGACACACCCCTGGAGCCCTGACCAGGAATATTCTATCTGCTACCCAAGATACATAAAGCTGGGAATCTGGGATGCTCCATCGTCTCAAGCATTAGCTCCCTTAAAGCAGGATTCGCTGGCTATACAGCCTCTCGCCTCAGGCTCTATGCTATCAGCACTCCTAGCTATCTTTGAGATACCGACTTCCTAAGAAAACTACAATCCACTGGTGATCACTAGAAAACACCTTCCTGGCCACTAGACCCCACTACACCAACTTTCGACACAAAGATGGACTATAAGCCGTCAGGAACAGTATCCCCAATGTTGTTATAGCACACCCGGAGACTGAACTTTGTCCTTACCCACAATCATCTCAGACTTCCAGTCAGCAGCACTGCTATGGGAACCTGTATGGCCTCACAACATGCCAGCATTTTTATGGCTGACTTAGCTTCCTCAGCTCCCATGCCCCTGCTCTAACTACACTACACTGATGGCATTTTGATCAGCTAGACTCACGGGAAGGAGGTCCTTTAGGAATTCCACTGGAATTTCAACAATTTCCTCCCCACCATCAACCTTAGCCTGGACCAGTCTACACAAGAGATCAACTTACTGGACCTATAGTGCAAGTAAGTGATGGCCACATAAACAACACCCTATACCAGACTGCTTTACCTACCTGCATGCCTCCACCATACATCCAAGACATCACATGATCCATTGTCTATAGTCAAGCCCTAAGATACAGCCACATTTGCTCCAGTCCCCCCTAGACAAAGACAATCACCTCCAGGATATCTAGGAAGCATTCCTAAAACTACAGTACACATCTGGGGAAGTGAAGAAACAGATTGACAGAGCTGGACGAGTACCCAGATATCACCTACTACAGGAAAAGAGAAACAACAGCATGCCACTGACCATCACCTACAGCCCCCAGCTAAAACTCCTTCCAGCACATCATCAAAAATCAACAACCTATCCTGGAAGATGATCTCACACTCTCACAGACCTTGGGTGGCAGGTCAGTCCTCACTTACATATAGTCTCCCAACCTAAAGCAAATACTCACCAGAAATGACACGTCATACAATAGAAACACTCACCCAGGAACCTATCCCAGCAACAAACTTCACTGCCAACTCTGCCCACACAACTCAAGTGACACCAGGGGTGTCACTGGCTGGGGGAGGGACCCGGGGCACGGGCCCATGCTCCCAGCCACCAGACCACGCCCCCTGGCCAGGGACAAGGCCCGGCACCGCCGGCCAGGATCAGAACCGCCACCAGCGCTGGGCTTCGGGGCACGTACCCCAGGGTGCCCAGCGACACCCCTAGTGTCACTTGAGTTGTGCGGGCAGAGTTGGCAGTGAAGTTTGTTGCTGGGATAGGTTCCTGGGTGAGTGACACCATCATAGACCCTAACCAAATCAGCCACACCCATCAGGAACTCATTCACCTGTACATCTGCTAATGTGATACATACCACCATCTTCCAGCAATGCCCCTCTGCCATGTACATTGACCAAACGAGACTTACTCCGTGCAAAAGAATAAACAAATACAAATCAGGCATCAAGAATGGTAACAATCAAAAACCAGTAGGGGAGTGCTTCAATCTCCCTCGACACTCTGTAACAGAGTTGAAAGTTGCTACACTTCCGTTAAAAAACCCTTTCAAAAACAGATTTCACCATGGAACCACAGACCTGAAATTGATAAACTCGACCTTCTCAGATTAGTTCTGAATAGAGACTATGGGGCTAGCTTACTATAAAAAAACCCGAACATTTCCTTCTCTGGCAATTCACATCTTCTGGCAACTGTTATGACAGGGCCTCTTCTACCCTGACTGAATTTACCTCATTAGCGCTTGCCCTCTCCTTAATACGTACTCACCCTTGTATGAGTATATATACCTAGCAAACTGTTTCCTCTTCACACATCTGACCAAGTGGGTTCCAGCCCATGAAAGCTTACCCTGCCTCCCAAAGTCTTTTTCTGTGTCTAAGGTGCCACAGGATTCCTCCTTGTTTTTGCTGAAAATAGATTAACTAGGAAGCATACTAAAGAGCTATGCTGTGCTAACTAAAATTAGCATTAGAACATCTAGCAATGAACTAGGTAGCAAAATAGTGTCTTCTCAGATTTATTGCACATCTTTTTACCCTCACACTTGCAGATAAATCACAGTCAAGAATCATTTTTGTCCCCATTTGGAGGCATATTTGGACAAGGACCTAAAAAGTAATGCTAAAAAAGTCACATGGTTAAAAGACTTGCTAAAGCAGCATGGAAACCTTAGCGTTCTGCTTACACATCATTTTCTGTGTTTCTTTCCTTGGCTTTTATTACTAGCGACAGTTGCAGGAGAACAGGATCTTTGTTGCTTAGGAGAGCATCTGCTCCTGCTGCTTATCCTCTTCCTGAAGTCATAATCTTAGGTGACATCAAAATCGTTTCCAGAGCCACAAATTACAGTGTCAGAGGATTATGACTTCAGGTGGGGAATTAACAGTAGGAGCAGATGCTCTCTTTAAAAAAACCCCTAAAGATCCTGTTTGCATACAAACATCCCTATTAATAAAACACAAGGGAAGAAAAATAATATGACAGGCAGGATTGTTTCTAAATATAGAACAGTTTTCCACATTTTCTGTGAGGCATCGGCTGCTCTTTGGAAAATTACTGGGAGTTAAAATATACAGAGATGCAGAATTTACAGAAGAGGTAGGGAGCATAGAAGAGGCAGCAGAAGCAATCTGCAATATGGTCAAGGAACAGCATAGCTCAACATAATAAAAGGATATTAAAATTCTGGCCAACACAGCAATGACATCTTGGACAGGCATGTAAAATGAGAAAAGCAGACAAGGGATTTTTAGATCTTTCTTAGGATACCCATGGCACACAGATGAATTAGATAAAGCAATGCTTTTACAGATATGAGCGCCTAGTAAAACACAAAAAACACTTGACACATCACAGAGACGTTTTTAGTCAGATGTTTGTACATTTTTCAGTAGCTACTATCCCACAGGAACATGTGTGCTCATAGAGGCAGTAATAAGCAGTCTTGGATAAATAGTTTGTTAGGTAGCTAATACATCTTCTGGATTTAACCCTACGAAACAAGCCTGAAGCTGGAGAAGAGTAGGGGTAGAGCTACCATCTAGGATTCAATCAAAATAATGCAATTTGACTGGAAAGTTTTATTAAAAAGTAACAAAAGGAAATCCACAAAAGGTGACTAAGAAAACATGCCAAAAGCCTTAAGAATAAATATAGTTGCAGTCTCTATTTAATGGGAAATATTTTGTGAGATGGCTGCCACCATTAGAAGGTTCAGAAATACCAAGAGTAATTAAAAGATTTTCAAAAACGGTTCACACACATATGAGCTTCTGAGCAGCGCAAGGGTCTAGATAAGACTTAAGAAGAATCAAACACACAATGGCAACACCAATAAAACCCTTTGCCAGTCAGAAAGCTTTGAACTACTCTACTGGACACTATTGGTAAGCAACATTCACAAGGGATGCTGGTTGGTGAATGAGCTGTAGTTACTTGTGAGAAAGGAGCAAAAGCTCATGGTTGGACATCTTCAGTACTTAAAATGCTGCAAGATGTTTTGTTTGCATGGAGTCAATGATTTATGATGTAACTGCATGATTAAAACTTCTAATCAGTCATCATGGGACAAAGCGATTAAACAAATGTTACAGAACACCACCACACTCTCCCATGGATTGGCTCTTATAAAAATAAGAAGCCAGTGTTTATGCCAAGGAGTTAAATTTCACCCATCAGCTCTGTGGCATTGTAACAGGCCAGAACACCATGCGGTGCTCTGACACCTGACCCATAAAAAAGCGGGAAGGAAAGGCGGTGGGGATAAATCCTGAACCGCACCAGAAATCCCACTTCAGCCCATCTCTCACTCACCTCTTTACAATAGACTGCTGAAGATTTCTGCAAACTGTGAGAGATTCTCCCATAAACATGTGGCACATGATGACCTCAAGGCAGTTAGCCATGAATGACATCACTGCATCAGACTGCACAGTCCCACTCCGGGAGATGATACAAAGGCGTTGGAGAGAAGAGCAGTGACTCAGGGCCTGGAAAAACTGGGTGTTTGCACTGAAGTACGGCTGCTCTAGCCTGCAAGAAAAACACAAACAAGTCAGAGGATGAACTTGTATGTCTACTGCTTTCAAACAAGTGGGGATGCAGTATTCATATGGGCTGTGAACGGCACTGTGGTTTCTCCAATTTAGCCATGTGCTGCCCCCTTTGAAAGGAACAGGAGGCTTCTGAGATCACGAGTCGTCTGGCACTGTCTATATACACAGCACACATGATAGTCTCATGTCTGAGTGGGGCACCATCACACAGCAAAGGAGATATTCCAATCAGAGTCCTCTCACTTACAGAATCCCACCCTTCAGCAATGAGCTGGTTACATGACAGCAGCACACAGCCTGAGGCAGGCCCACGCATGGCTACATGGCATCTAATCGGTAGGCTAGGTGGTGCGAACCAGGGGGCCTGCTGCTCATACACACCAAATGTTGAGCTAGCTAGTCACATTGAGCTTATTGCATAGCCAAGACAAGACTCCAGGCAGAGCACACTGAGCATGAAAAACTGATTCACAACAGACACTGATGGAGACCTAAAGCCTCTGAGCCACTAGACAGAACACCTCCAAGTCCTCACAGACCAGAAGCAGCAAGATGGAGCAAAAAGAGAAGTCAGACAAGAATCTGTCACAGTACAAGCTTCGACACAACCTCTCCTATATTTCGCACAGGCAGAAGAGTTGGTCTGGATTTGATTAAGGAAAGGAACCCAATAGCGACTCTGCAGCATATCCACCATTTCAGAAAGGAATGCATCAATCTGAACATTCATTGTGGAAATTACTAAATACCTCCTGCCATTTCATCAGTTTTTGGAAGTGATCTGTTTCCAGGCTGTGACTCTCAGCCTCACTGAATTCTGCATGTACAGAAAGCCATTGTATAGAAACTACCTCCACTGCAAACGGTCATATCGGTGGGAAGATACGGCTGCCCAATCCAGGTTTGCCAGAAGGCTCTCAAAGCGGTTATAAGGCTCAGTCATTGGGTCAGCAAAGCCAAGACCTTGGAGAAGTGTAATTCACTAGATGATAACTAGCAGGCAATCGCACCCACAACTGTATAATCTCTGTCTGCGCCTCTGTGGCATGGAGGATACCAGAGCAACACTTAGTCCTCATAATTGTTATGTTTTGCCTGTCCAGAACTTTGTCAGGTAATGACCAGCAGCAAGAATGCCTGTGGTATGTTTGTATTTGAGTGACCACGCAAAGCACCAGAGACACAAGCAATATCTCGTTGTCAATGAAGACCCTGTATTATTCACAAGTTGTGCTAACTGGAAACCAGCACCTCGCCTGATTTTTCATGTTATGCCATCATCCTAGCATGAACCTGACAGACACACACTGGTTCTCATTTTCTGGCTTAACAACTTCCAAACATGGGTAGGGAAAACAGCAGAAAAATGTGCTCTGGTACTACTCTATTTTATTCACTAGGTGACACTATTTCTTAGTAACATCGCCTGCAATTAATTTCTAGGCTTGCAGAAACTTCTTTGGGATGGAGAATAGCCAAATGACACCCAACCCATTTTTTAACTAACAATTTTATTGTCAGGTTTAGAATGTTGAGCAGCATCCCCAGATCGAACCTTCCTGATGCCATTAGGCACGTTATTATACCTTACGAAAAGTGCTCTTATGCCACTGCTATGTGCGACAAATGGGCTTCTCCTTTGTGGGAAGCTGCACATACTCTCTCTGCCACAGACGGGGCCCTCTTGAGGACCGCCACACCACACTCCCTGGATACAAAGTTCTCTGGACCTGGCCAAATGGGTATGACCACTGCACATCAAATTGTTTTCTCCAAAGTTTAGTCTTGTTAGCCAACTACCTCTTTTTGGAGACATTTAACCTTTCAAAGGAGAGGTCTACATTAGAAGCACTTTATCAGTACAGGAAAGGCAGCATGCTAGATTAGCAAAACGCTACTAATGCGGACACAGCTATAATGACCCAGCTGTATTTTATACGGTATACTTTATAAAACCAACCCCAAACTGAAATGAGCTATTATCAGTAAAAGCACAGCTTTGCCAGGACAGCTGCGTTTGCACTAGGCATTTTTGCTGGCATAACTATCAGGAAGGGATCACATCTCTGTCCAACAAAGCTGTGTGCTGTGTCAGCACAAGTCCTCTATGTAGAGAGAGCCAAAGGCTAAGATTTTCTCCTGGCTTCTACGGCCACTGCTCATGCTGGCCCTGCTACAGACAGAAGACATCAGCCAGAGCTCTGAATCCAGCGGCTTTCATCAACACACAGATGTTTTAACAATGAACAATTCTTCTGATCCAAGTGCTATCTTCAGAGCTCATATTTACAGAATTTCCACCATGTCATTCAGCGACAGATGAGGTTTCTTTACATATCTAGGCGAGCCACACTACCGTTGTGAGAGTTAAAGCCTGCAAATCCTCTGAAGAAAAGCCAGTTCAGAAACAGCAATGAACAAAGCTTTTGGAAGCTAAAACTTCTCCATTATCATACAGCAGGCCTCAACAAATAATACATTTCTGGTTGCCATGACAACCAGTTTTAGCAGCCTGTCGCCTAGCTCCACTGCAGAAATGTAATGGGGGAACATCCTCTGGTCACCAAAAGTAAAATCACTAGTACCCAGCTATGAGCCACTTTTGTCCACCGTCACAGAGTAAACACCAGCTAAGAGGACTACCTAGAGCTCCAATACAAGACGAAGAGAGACGAGTTACTGCTAGACCCACACATTAATGTGTAACGCTCTACAATGCCAAGCAAGAATCCTAGAATATCCTCTCTTTGGACCTCACAGAAGCTTGAGGGTATATAGATCAGCTCTGCTTGTCAAGGATGATTCAGGACACATCATTCACACCTACATCCACAAAACTGCTATTCCAGAGGAAACCCTCTAGTTCTCAGGCTATCACAGCTACCTTCCTTGGGACCCAAAAGCTACTACTGTGTCATTCATATGTTGGCCCAAGAAGATCTGCCCACCCCAAAACACAAACACACACCCACGCTCCTTTCTAGACATTCACAAACAAAAATGAAGATCAAGGACAGGCCCTCACCTGAGATCCCTCAAGCATCTGCAATGCTTCAGCGTGTCCATGAGGGCAGACATATAGACCACTTTTCCCATCATGCCTAAGTTGGCTAAGGAGAGAGTCTGCAGATGCTGGCACCGCAATCCAATGCTGACAAGCCCAGACCCCGTGAGGATATTAGGCAATTGTGCTAAAGTGAGATTCTGTAAGAAGGTCAACTGGCTAATCGCAGCCACCTCTGAATCCCCAACGCTCTGCGCCCGGCCACAGGGAGGCAGCGAGTTCCGAATTGCTGGCTCATTCCGGGGCATGGCAGAAGAAAAGCTGGACCCAATTAACTCCAAGGTTCTCAAAAACACAAGATTCTCCAGAAGAGTCCAAAACACAGAAGATTGAGACTTCTGATTGGACCACTGCAAGTTCTTGGGGTACACCGGCACTCCAATCCGGACTTTCTTTCCAAGGCCTTGGGACACATTAGTCACGGGCTGCACAGGTGGCTTGTCTGTGTTTGAAGCAACATCAGTTATGGAGCAAACTGGCAATGCCAAAGATTCAAGGTGCCTTAGGCGTGCCAGGAGTTGGCACAAATGCTTTCCTAGGCTTTCTGAGCTGTGATGGTGAGCTGCAGAAAGGTTCAAATGCTTCAGATTGCAGCAGGACACAACCAAACTCTCCAGAATGCTGCTGTCAATATCGTCTTCTGCCCTCCGAAACAAGGAGTCAGAAGACAGACAGTGAACGCAGCCACTGAGGTTCAAACTGGTCAAGCTTTTGAGGTCCTTCCCACCATTGATAACCCGCTGGATCAGATGGCCACCAGATAAGGTGCAGCGGCTAAAGCTGAAGTAGAAAGGGTTGTTGAACTTCAAGTGCTGAAGGAGACCAGAGCCATTAATCCAGGATTTGGGCAACTGCAGAGCATCCAGACATACATTTCGAGCCATGGAGTCCAAAAGATTTTTAGTGGCTCCACTCTCAGCAAAACTGCCAGGCGCCGAAATGAGGAAGGCGTGAAGATTCTCTGGGGTCCGGTCACTTAGCACTGCCAGATACAGCCTCACCACCTCTTGATTGACATAGCCAGGAGCCAGCCTAGCATAAAAGACACGAAGGTTCTGGTAGTGGGGGACGTTACTTTCCCCCACCATCAGCTGGCCAGACAAAATGAAGCCTTCTCGGGACCGGTCCAGGATCTCAAAATAAAGCAGCAGTTTCTCAAGGCTGGTGCAGCATGGAACCACTCCATATGACGGTGTGTAAAGCGTCTGCTTGAGCTCCAGTACGCGGCTAAGCGTGGCTTTACATTCACTGCTCAACTGGCTGGCATCAAATCCAGGGTTTACATCGATTGCCAGTGAGCGCAAATGCTTGAGAGCAGACAGCATCTTGGAGAGGCGGACGGAGGTGAGGTGGCAGCCACATAAATTCAGCTTTACCAGGTTCTTGCATCGTATGACATGATCAGTGGCAGAGCTGGGCAGCCAGTAGCAGCCAGCCATGTTCAGCTGATGGATCTCTTTTCCAATCTCCCGCATTAGCTGCTTCACTTTGTCCTTGTTGACCTGTATTTAAATAAAAACCACTTCAGTGATACTGAAGAGGATGCTTTATTATACTGCCTCATTTCTCTGTGCCTCACTTTCCCAACTGAAGATGGGGATAATGACACACATCCTCTTCTACAGGGGTGCGCAAAACTGACTCACAGCTAGGCACCAGCAATTTTACTTTTGGCCACCAGAGGGTGCTCATTTCTGCAGTGGAGCCAGGCAACAGGCTACTAAAACTTGTTGCCATGGTGACCAGAAACAGATTTGTTGAGGACCGCTCGACGAAGGTGTTTTGAGACCCTTGGGTGAAAAGCGTAATATAAGTGCTAAGTATCATACTGTTGTAACTGCCAGTGCTTTGGTTTACCCTCCAAGTTTAGGATCCTGAAGATTATATTTCATATAGTTTCCCATTTGAGACTGCGTTACTGACTGAACCTGACAGGTGCTAAGTGACAACAACTTGGCAGGAATTGAGGGCATTTGCCACCCTCAGCTTCAAGTCATATCTGTGGAACAGCTCCAATTCAGAGAGGAACTACTGCTTCATCCACTTTCCAGCCCATTCCACATCAGATTAAATACACTTTCTCCCTTTCCGACACTTAAAGAGAGTTAAGTCACATTTCTACCACAAAGATGGTTTTACTACTTACTAAAGATTTTCTATAATCAAGAGAGAGAAAAATACATGTCTGTTTTAAATTTACTGTGTATATCTGACAGCACTTTGCATACAGTCATTTTACGTGGGTGTTCCACTAACAGGAAGAGAAAAATTCTGAAGAAATAAGATACACTGTAATGTCATCTTAACCTCATCCTCCTGGACAGAGAGAAATGATTAAAGCTACATTTAACTTTTTTGAAGCTACCGGTTTTCAGACTGTTAGTGTCCCTTTAGTTTACCATCTGCAGCCAATTATCTATAATTTAGGGGTTTTAAAGAATTCTAGTTATGTGCTTTGGAATACAACTGACGTTCCAAAAGAGTTCTATCATACATTTTAGTTTTTTCTTGTTGTTTATAACATTGGCTTTCTGGCTTAAATCAAGTGACACTAGCTCTCCAGAACAGCCATACTAATCGTCCTAATTCTTGAGAAAGCCTCTTCTTCCCTCCCAGCCTTGCCTAACAGAAATATGACTATGGTTTAATTTATTTTGTACTTGGAGAAATCAGTCTGTGTTCAGACTTTCAGAAGCAGTCACAATCACCATGCCTTCCTCATAAGCTGGCCATAAAGATAGCTTCTCCCTACCTGATAATCTTTATGAAGTAGCACTGTGTGGGTTAAACTCTTGTCAAGACAAAGAGTTGCAAGCTTCCTGCAGGTTTTCCTGACATTCAGAACAAGGTCCGAGCAAGGAATGTAGCTCAGGATGTGCAAAAGGATCTCATCTGAGAAATCCATCAGGTTGATGCCATTACTGTCCTCCCCACTCTCCGCACTCAGCATCTCCTGAAAGGAAAGAGCAGCAAGTCAGCTCAGAAGCCTCATGTAGTTAATGAGAGATAGAGCGGAAAAGAGACCTAGAAAAAGGAAGGATTTATAGAAAGAGCCAAAGTGGAAATGGAGAAAGCCACACATAGAGCCAATGACTGCTCCTGCCTACAGAGCCAAGCTTTCCTCTAGTACAGATTTTGCACTCCTGCCCTGCCAATATTGCGGCATCATCTCCTCATTTTGCCAAGTCATCAGACACCCTCTAAGCGCTGATTTAGAAACCCTTTATGCTCATTCTGTTCTTGTCGTTTATTACTGTGGTGGTGTTACTAAGCTAGTTAATCAATTTTCTAGTATTCCCTAGGACCTGCTTTGCAGTTGGAAAAGTGATTTCTTCCTTCTTCAGAAATGCAACCTGGTGCCTCTGTTCCCATATTCCAACCCCCCTCAAGACGTGTGACCTAGATAGGAAACTCTTCGTTTGCCTCACCTTTTATACCACAGTTTATTTCTATATTAACCTTCAGTTTATTTATAGAGTTTACATCAGATGTTTATATTGTTTGAAACTACAAAGGTTACAGAGCCATATTCCCCCTCTGAACACTGAAGATTCCTGTTTTTCCCTTTTATGCTCCCTCCATTGAGATCACATGTTGCAGCAAGAATTCACAGCTAAAGTGGACTTGACTGTTAATCCCTTTTGTCGCTCTCCTCTGGACTCCTCTTTTCCAGTGTGACCCCTAGAACTGGAGGTCTGACCAGTGCCAAACACAGTAAGACAATTACCTCTTGTATCCTACATAAAATACCCATTAATACACTCCAGAATATTAACTTTTTTGTGACTGCATCTCACTGTTGATCTCTCATTCATCTTGTAACTCACTAAAACCACACTACCATTTCCAATACCACCAGCACCTTTGGTCCTCATTTTGCACTTGTGATTTTGATTTCTTAAATGTGATACATTGCACTGTTTCAGCTTGTTGATTTCAGACCAATTCTCCAACTCATCAAAGTCAACTGGAATTCTAATCCTGTCCTCCAAAGTGCTCACAACCCCTCCTGGCTTGAGGTCATCTTCAAATTTTATAAGCCTACTCCATTCTCCAAATCATTCATTAAATTATTTTTAACAGGACTAAGGCTGGAGATACCTCACTACATCTGTCCCAGTCTGACAGCAAGCTACAGACAGCTGAATAAGGTCTTTCAAACAGTTGGACGCCCACTTTACTAGACCTAGACTAGGGCTCTAAAATACGCAGCCCGCAGATGGCCCCTAAATCTATTTCTGGTGGCCTGCAATGACACTATTGTTACCAATGTTTGCAATATCATTGTACAAAACAGTTTCAGTGCTGCAGCCTTCGGGCTAACATACTAGTCCTCGCGCAGCCCTGTGCTCGTCCTCACACGGCCCTTGTGGTGATTTGCGTTTGAGCCCCCTGACCTAGACTGTGTTTTCTCAAGCCTGCTGATGATAAATAAATTCATTAGTCTTTCAAAGTGCCACCAGATTCCTTGTTTGTGTTGTTGGACTAGACTAACACAGCTACCCTGTTGGAATTTGCTGATGACACAGGGAACAGTGCCAAAATCCTTACTAAAATCAAGGCATAAGCAAGGCCTACTGCAGGGGTTGGCAACCTTCCTCCCTGACCCTCAGCTGGTCCCGGCGGCTGAAAAAATGCGGCAGCTGCCTGGAAATTCAGCAGCGGTCACAGCTGGAGTGGAAGCACTTCCCAGGCATGCCACGGAAAGAAGTTGCTCATCTCGGCGCTGTGCCTGTGGACAGAAGTCATGCCATGAAAAGAAGCGGCTCCTTTCAGGGGGGCCCAGGCTTGCTGCAGAAAGAAGCTGGCCACAGTGGCTCCTTTGGGGAGCATCCCACTACAGAGGAGAGCCACTTCAGGCAGCTTTTTTCTGTCAGATGGAGGCACCGGTACGGGGGACCCCCGCTATGTCGCAGCTGCACCCAAAGGAAGCCGCCCAGAGTGGCTTTTGGTGGCAGGAGTGGCAATTTCTGTGGTACCGCAGAGGGGGCTGCGGAGACAAGGGGAAAGTTTAGGCCCGGGGGGAGAAAGGCGCCAGCCCCCAGTGGGGGCCCCAAAAGGCGGGGGCGGGAGAGCTCGGCCTCAGGGCCCAGCCTGCGAGGAGAGCTAGGCCGCAGGCAGACAGCCATGGCGGAGGGGCAGGGTTGCCATGGCAACGGCCGGCTGCCCCGCCCCCACCCAGCTTTACCTCTCCCGGGTCGCCCATGGTCCCCCTGCCGAGCGCGCGCCGCCCTCCCCGGCCGCTTAAACCAGCCGCTTCCCCGGCTTCCCAGCCAGCGCCCTCCCACACTTCCGGCGCACCTCTGACCTCACTTCCGGAGACGCTCTTCCTTCCGGGCGAGCGCTCCCTTTCATCTTGGGAGTGGCACCGCTCCGTGCCGCCATCTTGGGAGCCTCATGGGCGCCCCTGCTCGCTGACGCCATCTTGAGTGTGGCATGGTGGCCCCTTTTCCAACTGTTCTTTGAGGCTGGCCTGGTGCAGGGCTGCCTAGAGCAGGGCTTGCCCCCATTTTCTCTTTCCAAAGGGATAGCCGTGTTAGTCTAGTCCAGCAAAAAAAGCAAGGAGGCGTGTGGCACTTTAAGATTAACCGATTTATTTTTCGCATGAGCTTTCGTGGGAGAAAATCCCACTTCGGCTTATCTGAGGAAGTGGGGTTTTCTCCCACGAAAGCTCATGCAAAAAATGAATGGGTTGGTCTTAAAGTGCCACATGACTCCTTGTTTTTTCACATTTTCTCTGCCGTGGTGCACCTTGTGAGGCACACCACCCTCTAGTTTCCAAAGGAGCTCCTGAATATGCATGAGCGAAGGAGCCAAGCCAGAGCTGTTTCAGTGGTTTTTCAAAAAAAATGTGTGGCACAGCGGCTCAGGCCTCACGGCGCACCTGTGAGCTGTGGCACACTGGTTGGGAAACACTGGCCTAGAGACCCAGCTCCCCACCATAACCCAACCAGGCCTCAGGGCTGGCGCTACGCGGTAAGCCAGGTAAGCATTGCAGGGGGCACCGACGTTTGAGGGGCGCCAAAAGGGGACAGCGCCGTTGCATTCGCCTGATGACGTCGCTCATCTGCGCCAGTGTTGCTATACTGCAGGGGGGCGCCACAAACCCAAGCGCCATTCCTGACAGGCCTCCTTCGTGGCTGCAGCCACCAGCTCCAGGCCTTCCAGGAACACCCATCCAGGCCTGAAAAAATCACAATCACAAGGAGGAGATGCTATGAAAATAATACAAGGGCAGGGGTTCTGTTAATTTGCATTTTGGGCCAGCATTTATCCAGTGCTAAAAATTTTCTCATTTTTTTAAAAATTAATGTTGGGAGTTGATGTGTGATCTCATGACTCCAGGAGCTGGGGCTTTAAGACAAACCCCAAAAATGGTGAGTTCCACAATAAACTGCCTAGGGGCTAGTAAAACTTGTTTCCATAGGACCCATGAAATCTCTGCAGCAACACACTGGCTTCAGCCCTATTAGATTCGATGGGACTTTGCCTTGAGACCTGTAATCTGCTGTTTCAGGTGCCTCCCATATAGAACACAAGTATTACACCCGGTCGCATACAGAGTTAGGGCTACCGGATACCAAAGCATGTAAAGGAGGGCAGGGAAGCACAGAAAGGAGGATATTGGAGGACACATGAAGAAAATGTAGTATTAATGTAAAATTCTTCTGTTTTTAGGGGCTGTGGAACGCTTCCCCCCTAAAAAGAGGGTGTACCAGGGAATTCCAGGATAGTTTAACAGCCTGTAAGTAAAATGCGAGACAAAATCATGTATTTTTTAAATGCCTGCCAGATGGCAAATGTGAAAGTAAGAAGGGGGAGGTGTCCTCCTTTTGCCTGACATTTGGTAACCCTATACAGAGTACCACATTTCAGACATTTCGTCAACAGTTAAGCCCCAGTACTGCAGTCAGATCAGTGTTGGCATTTAGCCTTATATTTGTGTGGATCAAGCTGCAGGGTTATGGCCTTATCCTGTAATCACTTTGGGGCAGGACTAGATCTTATAAGGTGCTTATAGGGTACCATGCACAATGGGCCCCTAATCTCACCTGCTATTCACATTACACAGAAATAATATGGTAATGCATCAAAACTAATATGATAAAAATAAACATATATGGAAAATTTAACCCATATGTTTAGTCAAGATTGTGTTTTCATGTAAAGAAGACCTAGAAAGGGCAAAAAGGAGTAGCTGCCCTCTTTCTGTTTCTTTATGAGGTCATGACCAAAGCACTGAAAGATTGGGTATGCTTGTTTTTCTTCAACCTTTCTGGAAACTCAAGTTTTGTCATAGCTGTTTTGCTACCAGTCTCCCTTAGAAGGCCTAGAAATACAAAGCAAGAGTTATCTCAATCCTCAACTGAAGGCGGAGCATGTGGCAGCTTTAACAAGATGTGTTCTTTGCTCACTGTTTGGCAAGAGTTGGAATTAAGTAGAGCTTATCAAAAACAAACCAAAAGGACATTTTAAAGGGCTGACTTACAATCATATAGTCCCCTCCCCCACAACCAGGTTTGCCTGGCTTATGTCTATGAAATCACTAACCTACCAATTCTCCAGTCATCCATAGAATTTTTCAGGAAAAAAAAGAGTAGATAAGACCTGAATTTCCAATGTAAAATGCAGGCAAAAGAAATAACAAACAACTAAAACACCAGGGCCAGCACAATTGATAGACATAAATCATCTGGAGTGCAGAGCCTATCTGGTGCCTCCAGAAAATGACAATGGAGGGAATGTACTGATGGCTGCTGTAGGGGCATTAAGCCACCCAGTGTAATTTAGGCATCCAGGCTGCTGTCCTGCATTACAATGAGAATCAGAAAAGTTGTGATAACCAGTGAAAGGATGCCAGCCCTCTCACCACCAGTTTGCCACCTACTTGGAAGTGTGTGGCAGGGGAGGGGGCAAGCCAGAGTTTAGCAGTCACTTTATTTAAAAAATAAAATAAAACAAAATAGGCATGCCATGAGCTTCCAAAAATTGAACTTGTCCACTGAGCGCAAAGAAAATTTACAACCCATTTCTTTCCCAGTCATCTGATTTACAACAGCGTTCTCCCAAAGGGGTGTATAATGCTTCTACATCATGTGCTATCTGAATTTGTTTGCATGTGTATAACCTATAGCCAGCAGCCCTGTACCTTCACTGGTGCTGTGCACAGTTTCTAAAAAGAATTGCACCACAAGCAACAATCAGCATTTCTCTGCAATGTTAACTACCTCTATTATCTGTAAACTAGAGATTTTTAAGGCTGTCTGTCACAGCTCCCTCTGGTGACACCAAATAATAGTACAGATGGTTGGGAAACATTAAAAAATAGCAAGGCTGATGATGGCTAATTAATGCCATGAATGGAGTTAAATACCCAGAGCAGAAACAATCTCCTTTACCCAGGACATCACTAATCTGTTTTGGTGGCTTGTGAGCATAAAATTATCAGTGAGGTGATTTCATCCTTGCCAGCCAATTGCAGGCATAAATCTTGGTGCTGGTGGCTTTCTATATGCCTAGTAGAAGTTTGGCACTCTTGGGCATGCAGGAGGACCAATCAGGGTGAGTCCAAGCTCAGTTAATCTCCTTTTCCCATAAAATGAAGTGGGCATTAATCAGGAAGTTGAGTTAAAGCTAGATGGATGAGGGTTACGTTCATAATGTGGTGTCTCAAAGCTGGCAGAGGGAGGTAAAGCTAAGACAAATGGGACTTCTGAGGTCTTCCAGAAAGCTATGGAAAGATCTCCTAAAAAAATCCAGAGGAGCATCTTTCCCAGACACTAGTGCCCACAGTAGTGACACACATCAGGTACATCTGAGAAAGACATTTACCCAATGACCAAAGTGCCAAAGAAAAACAGGAGTCATCTGAATTCTACAGTGTTTATGTTGAAGAAGTCCCAGCAGCAATCTGAAAACATTTAATTATTAAACCTACTGTATTTAGCATCAAGTCTACATTGTGGTTCACTGATGCCCTCTTGCAATGGTTCAAATGACACCTTGCCCTTCCATAGCCTCTGTCTTCTAAGGCAGTGGTTTTTCAACTTGTGTGCTGTGAGAACTGTCCAAGTGTGCCATTAAATTTTGTTAAAAAATAATGAATGAAGAACAAACATTGTTTCATCTTAAAGAATATTTGACCCAACCAAAACTACAGCTCATAAAACTCATGGAAATTAACCATCAAATTAAAAGCGAGTTATCGATCATTCTGTTCTAAAACATGAACATTCTAAACATGGGTGGCCAAAGGGCAAAACAGAGCTATGTATTTTTTCCAGTGGATTTGAAACGTGAATGCACTTGATTCTTCTTTAGCTTGTTGTATGCACTATGTTGCAGCCCTCTCTATTAAGAGCATAACCATAGTAAATACAAGTAAATGTGACATTTCTGAGCAATCAATTCAGCTGAAAAAGTCAGCGTGCCATGGAATTATTAGTCTCATTGAAGTGTGCTGTGTCAGTGAAGAGGTTGGGAACCAGTGTCCTAAGAAGCCCATGGAACACTTCAACGGTGAGTGTCATCTCTCATGTACAGATAAGGAAAGCACAGTGGCTGTGAACTTGCATAAGGTCACAAAGTGCGTCAGTGGTAACACAGGGAATAACGTCAAGGTCTCCTGATGGGTCTCTGCATCAACCAATACAGCATGCCTGACTTTTTGCTTAAGGCTGTGCCTTCTTCCCATGGCCAGTCCATGTTGGTTCAGTGGGACCGCAGTCAGTGGAAAGCTATATTACCCCCAAACCTATGAGACAGCTACAAATAAATTCCTAGCTCTAGCTCAATGCCACCAGAATAAGCATTAGGAAGAGATGACTATTTAAAAAAAAAAAATCCCCTTTCTCAGTAAAGAGAAACACCCTAGGAGTTAAGAGTAGTGTTTCTTCCCTGCATGCCAGAACTTTCTTTTCTCCAGAATGTAATCACTAGGAGACATAATTACCAAGTTATATCCAAGGAACCAAATAAGAATCTGTGCACATCACTACCACATGGAATAACACAGGAGGTTCTTGGGTTGCCCAGTCTGTAAGGTGCACAGTAAGATGAATATGCCCCTCGCTGGAGTTTGACTGCAGTGGCAAGAGACAAGACTCAGAGACGCCCATGAGAAAGCATTTCTAAATCCACTTTTATAACCCTGACCTCTCCGATAAGCCATCATAAATAGGAACTTGCATGTTGCCACAAAAACATCTACTCCAGTGAAACAATACCCCTGTATAGTTACATAGCTGTAGGGGTATTCTCTCTTCCTGTATCTGTTACTGCTGGGGATATTTGCCTGGCCACATGTATCTTTGTAAATCGTTGCTTTGTGCTGTTTCTTTCCCCTGTGTATCTTAAGCCACAAGTCTGTTTGTATCACAGCAACATTTTCAATCAGAAATGAAAGTGGACTTTTCTACACTAGCCCCATGGCATCAACATGCACTAAGGAGAGGCTAAGAGACATGGGTTTAGAAGAGCACCCCAGGTGTTTTGAAACTGAGTTTCTGTGAAATAAACAAGGAGTCAAAGACTAACATTTGTTATTGCATGAACTCTCATAGGCATATGTGACAAATTTGCTAGTCTTTAAAAGTGCCAGAGGACTGTTTTCTTTGTTTTGCTAAAATACCCTAACAACTATCTTTCTGGAACACAAGTATCTGTACCCAAGTGTATATTAAGACTGTGACAGAGCAAGGCCAGGAGCCTCAAATGTAAACTGAGATCCCATTTTTTAACATGCTGCCATTTAGAGACAGACCACATAGCCAGCAAGCTGAGAGATGGTGCATGTGGCAGGCAGCTTGAGGTCTAGGCCTAACTGGGTAAGGCTGCAAGAGCAGATAAAGGCTGAATTTTAGCCTTAGACTGGTTCCTGCCTTCAGTCTGTTTTTAAGAGTGATCAACTGGCAGCCCTTTAGCTCTAGTAGGCAGGCAAACTATAAAAGCCTTGGAAAATCATTACATTGACTAACCCAATTTCATAAGCCAATCTGCCACTCACAGCTGGATGAGGGAGGCAAGAGCCTGGCATGCACACAGCTGTGCCTTTTGCTCATGACAGAACAGCTTTCTTCAAATCCCTCAAGGCTACCAAAGTTTACAAAAAAAAGTTAATACAAATGTCAGAGATACCAGCTATCTAGCAAGGAGCTTGCAGCCTAGATAGTAGTGTGTGTTAAATGTAAGTCAATTCACCCTCTGTGCCATCTCCTTTATTTAGCCTAGTTCTTTGGAAGAGTTCACGGCCTGGACAGGACCCAAAATAAGATACCTATTATCACCTAATCATCTGGCCTGCATATACACCTGCCATCCTTTTCAATGGAAAGCTCTTTAGAGCAGGGCTACATCTCTAATAAAACCCTTGTCTTGAGTTTTAGCCATCACGCAGAGGAAACTAGCATTTGCAACCCTAGTGAAACTTGCAATGAAGCATGAAGGGGACTTGAGTATCTTGCTCTGCTACTGACATGGCAAAGCATATACAAATACCTGTCAATAGTGCCTACATTTTTAAATGCCACTTCCAGAAACCCATTTTTTATCTAAGCATTGGATTAGTGTTTCAGGTACCAGTATTTTTATAGGGCTCAGCCTAGCAAGAGAACAAAGCTATCACTTCTAGGGTTACATCTTACTAGGGTGGAGGAAGGTACACCAACAGATAGGCCACCTCAGTTCCCTCATTAGCTTCCTAGTGACCCTCTTGTCAGCTCATGTCCCCAGTCCTTGGTTTTCAGATCCACTCAACAGCCTTCAGGTAGTTACTATGACCATTCTTCTGAAGTGCAGCCTAGTGTGGTGAAAGGTAGACCACCACAAATGAAGACAGGGTGACAGGACAGGCATTCTGCCCCCACAGACTGTAGTGTTCAAGTTCAATGCCATAAAACCTTGCTTCTGTATTTCTAACCCCTACCATCTGCCTCTTACCTGAGTAGCCAAGAAATTTAAGATTTTGCCACAGCAGCTAAATCCCAAAATAGTAATCACATTAGTGTTGTTCAGCAACTCCTTGGTGGTGCTTTTAAAAGACTCAAATTTGTCACTTTTGCTTTGTGGGAGGAAGAAAATTCCACTGTCAGACATTTAAGATGGGAAACTCACAGAATGGGGGGGGGGGGGGTAGTGTAAGTCATAGTATCAGGTTGGACAGTTACAGCTGCAACAACTCTTCTCTGCTTCTGCTGCAGCAGTCACTCTTCCATGGCTAACATGCCAGAGATAAAGACTAATTTCACTGACTGCACTGTTGCCAACTCTGCTTTGATTTCTGAAGGAGAAAGCAAATGCAAACTAGCAACAGCAGGAAGACAGGGGTAAGGACTCAACTTGTCATCACCAGAGACCTGCTTTAGCACAGCTCGTGCTCAACAGCAGGAAGTCTTGCATCTAGTAAAGGAGCAGAAGCCAGTAAGCCTTTGAGTGATGGTTCAAGATCAAGTCTTCATGGGATCCAAGTAATGAAGATCTGAAGAGTCTGGGAGCAACTTGTTATAGCTCATTCTGCCTCTGCCCCCTCCCCCAACCCAGGGGCAGAAAGGAGCTGTGTGCTCATGTGCCTGTATTTGGAAAGAAAAAAGGAAAAAAGCCACCAAGCCCCCAAGTTTGTGCACTTTTATTTGAACTGGTCTTAGTCAGTGTACAGGTAGCCCCTCCCTCCCCCACATACTGGCACTGCTTCTTATCAGACTCTCCACAGGGACCATAAAGCCTCCATTCACATCTATTCATAGGGGGAAAATGCCGCCCACTTGCTTGACAAATCAGAGACAGGATCAACTGTGGTTTGTTTTTAAGGCGGAAGATACAAAAAGACACTTGGTTGGGTTACATGATTACACACACTACTGGGATCAGCTCCTTCAAGCGGGGCCTGCTGCCTCGACAGAGATCAGCAACTTCCTGTAACAATATTTCATAAATGTGTTGGAATGCCTAGTAAAAAAATGTACAATCAAAGTCCTCAGATGCATTCTAGAACTTTGGGGGCGTTCGTGCCGACACATTGACTGCTGTCACCTTCATCGTTCCAGTTTTTAAATCCTGAGTCAAGCGCCAAAAAAAACAAATAAAGCCATGCCAATCTCAATCTTGTTTTATGCGCAATTATGGATTTTGTCAAAGTGGGATGTGGTCACAAGTCCTGTTTAGAAGCATTTGCGGTGGACAATGGAGGGTCCGGATTCATCGTATTCCTGCTTGCTGATCCACATCTGCTGGAAGGTGGACAGAGAGGCAAGGATGGAGCCACCAATCCAGACAGAGTACTTGCGCTCAGGTGGGGCAATGATCTGTAGAAGACAAAAAACACTTTATGATCCTCTTATCAGATATGACTAGAATAGCAGTGGTGGTTAAGTATCAGTCTCTCAGATGCCACAAGTCTGATTTCCGTTGTAGTTTTATGGAAATCTCTAGCAGTGAATGATTAAAAGACCAGCCCTCCTGCAAGCAGGCTTTGCCAGATAATAGCCAGCATCACTGCATGGCATTTAGTTGGAGGCTGGCTGGAACAATCCAGGCATGTTCCTAAATTAAGAACAGTGCCAGTGCAGAACATTCACATGACAACACATAAAATAGCCTTATTAGCAAAAGCTATGCAGTGATTTCTTTCATTCCTAGGTACTTAACTCAAGTTAGGACACCCTGGTCATTGCTGGAATGAGAGCAGAAAACCAATTCTGAGATCTCTAAACATACCTTAATTTTCATTGTGCTGGGTGCCAGAGCTGTGATTTCCTTCTGCATTCTGTCAGCAATGCCTGGGTACATGGTGGTCCCACCAGACAACACAGTGTTGGCATACAGGTCTTTACGGATATCCACATCACACTTCATGATGGAGTTGAAGGTAGTTTCGTGGATACCACTGGATTCCATACCTGCCAGGATGCAGACAATAACGAAGTCAGTAAGGGAACTACTAGAGGATCACAAGCTAAAGTCATTTTAAAATATTAGGGTATTCTGGAGCACACCAAAGACTGCATGACATGTTTATGCAGACTCCCACTGTGTTCCTTTCAAGTGGAACTTTGCTGGGCTCCACAACTGTTAAATTATTCTAGACCCACTACATGGGAAGGGGAAGTCCAGAGCCAGCTGTCACTATGAAGGTTTCTAAATGAGTCATTTCAGGGGAGGAGAGGACTCCTCCACAAAAGCTGAGTGGAGGACCATGGAAATCCCCACAGGCCTCCTGCAAGAAGAGTTTGACTTACCCAAGAAAGATGGCTGGAAGAGGGCTTCTGGGGCCCTGAACCTCTCGTTGCCAATGGTGATCACCTGACCATCAGGGAGTTCATAGCTTTTCTCCAGGGAAGAGCTAGAGGCAGCTGTGGCCATCTCCTGTTCGAAGTCCAGAGCGACGTAGCACAGCTTCTCTTTGATGTCACGCACGATTTCCCTTTCGGCTGTGGTGGTGAAGCTGTAGCCTCTCTCTGTCAGGATCTTCATGAGGTAGTCCGTCAGATCACGGCCAGCCAGATCCAGACGGAGGATGGCGTGGGGGAGGGCGTATCCTTCATAGATGGGCACAGTGTGGGTGACACCATCACCAGAGTCCATCACAATACCAGTGGTACGACCAGAGGCGTACAGGGACAGCACAGCCTGAATGGCTACATACATGGCTGGGGTGTTGAATGTCTCAAACATTATCTGCAGAGAAGACAAGACATTAAGTCGACAGGATGCAACCAAGAGGCTCACTCACCACTCAAGAGACAGTCTAAAGCAAGTCATGCAAATACCCTTATGCCACCACAGAGTGGTGTCTGCAAATGCTCAGAATTTGGTCCTCTGGAAAAGGAGGCCATAGCCAATCAGCTCTGAGCTCTCACAGCAAACCCACCAACCCAAGCTCAAACTTGGAAAGTAGAGCAGAGAACATGGACCAACACAGAATAGTATCTGTGGCTACCCACATCTTAGCTTTCTCACAAGTGCTAGAAAGCCACGTTACAGGAGTCACTCAGGACAGGTGAATGGTTAGTGTCTAGTAGAAACAGCAGTTATGAGTTGCTAGTATGAAGTCAGCAGGAAGAAACCAGCTTAGGAAGAGCAAATAAAACCTGTCAAGATCCAGCAAAGAGACTCAGGTCAGGAAAGGAAAACCCTGTAGAGAATGGCAAAGGGAAAAAAAGATGAAGGACACGCACACAAGGAGGAGTGCTGGCCAGCAGGCTCTGTCAGATGGAGCCAGATGATGGAGGATAGGGACCAAGGCCACATTACACACCTGTGTCATCTTCTCTCTGTTGGCTTTGGGGTTCAGGGGAGCCTCTGTAAGCAGCACAGGGTGCTCCTCAGGGGCCACTCTGAGTTCATTGTAGAAGGTGTGGTGCCAGATCTTCTCCATGTCATCCCAGTTGGTGACAATGCCATGCTCAATGGGGTATTTCAGGGTCAGAATACCCCTTTTACTTTGGGCTTCATCCCCAACATAGCTGTCTTTCTGGCCCATGCCAACCATCACACCCTGAAGAGAGAAAAGTTAGAAGCCATTTAGTGAAACTTGATCCACTGGCTCACGAAGGTGACTCACTTAAGAGGTCTGTTGCTCAATTGTGGCAGCTAGTTGGCTCCCTAGAATTTTCCTGATGCATCATTGATTTTATAGGACCTATAAAGGCACTGTGTAACTAGAGCGTATCCTCAGCCTAGTTGCAACAGGAAGCTTTACTGGCTGACAGAAAAGGCAAGATGCTATTCCAATTACATACCTGATGTCTAGGGCGACCGACGATGGATGGGAAGACAGCACGAGGGGCATCGTCCCCAGCGAAACCGGCTTTGCACATACCGGAGCCATTGTCAACAACCAGTGCAGCAATATCATCATCCATGGTGAGCTGTAAAGCAATGGAGACAACATTAGCAAGTTTGATTCACTGGGTACCAGATGTTTCACTTCTAGTTTATTGCGGTCTCTATGCTAGAGTATTTCTGGAATCAACCTGCAAATAGCAATGAGTGTATCACAGTTTGGGACAAAAACCCAAGAAGGAAGGCAAAACCATTTGCTTCTCAGCATGCAGAGGGACATGGGCCTTCCCCACCCATTTCCTCTCTAGCTTCCTGTTTGCAAGCTGCCGGACTTCTCTCTTTCAGCCACTAGAGGGTGCTGAGCATCACATATTTTGCCTTTGCACAGATTTGGGACAAAGGAAGTCCTTGCTCTAGTCTCACATTATTACCATAAAAGGCAATGGTTAGAGCAAGCTCTGCAAGAAACCAGTGTGCGGCATGGAGCCAGCTTTTGGAGGATTGATTCAAGAGACAAGCCACTCCCCTCCTTCTTCAAATGAAGCACAGAGCTGTGGCCACTCCCTGTAAAAAGAGAGCGTGTTGTCTAGTAAAAGCTAAGATGACAACTGAAACAGCTTGAAAGAAAGGGGAAATTACCCACACCCTGCCTCTGACAGCCTCTTCCTTGTCCCCGCTCTGCTCACACCCATTCCCAGACTGGCCAGTTCTACCCATGCAGAGCAAATGCAGCAACTTTCACAGATGCATTTTAAAGCCAGTGACCAGGAGAACACCTAAAGCCATCAAGCCTTCACAAGAAAGAAGCCTGTTTTAGCTATTTAATTAGCTAAGTAACTTAATTGCAGCGTCCTCACACCGAGTAACATGTGACAGTGGCCAGGGCCACAAAGGATTCATTCAAGGCTGCTGAGCCAGTCACACACCCTGCAAAGGCAACTGCAGGCTCAATGGCAGCAGATGGACCTGCTCACTGAGAGTCAGTCTCTGCCCCCAGCCTTTGGGCCCACCACACAAAGGCACCCTGGGAAATGTAGTCCCTACACCCCACTGTCTGCCTTAGGAGCAAGGCATGGCTGGACTGAATTGCTGACTTTTTTGAAAGCCCAGCCAGCGAGAAAAGCATCTCCTCCCCTTACTCACGGGCAAAAAAGCCTTCCCCTGGGTCCCAAGAGCAGACCTGCAGGGACCCCACCCCTTCCCAGACACTAGAGACCATGCCCTCAGCAAAACCCTTACAAAAGGAGTCTCCTTGGGGGGCCAGGACCCCCAATGCAACTGCCCCATCGGCTGGGGGAAGAGACAGCCATCTCTCAGAGGCACCCAGGTGCCACCGGCGAGACAAAGAGACCCCCGCCCCTTTTTAGCAAGGGGAGGGCCGGGATTCATTGGTGGGCCCCCACCCTGTGCCTGGAGGATCCTCCCCCCCGCCCAGCCCAGCATGTGCCGGGCTCATACAATAGAGGCGCCGGCTTTCAGGCCGGAAACAAGCTCCCCGGTGGAGTCACACCCTGGCGGGCCGTATAGGGGCTAAGACCCCCTTTCAAAGGGAGAGAGACGGAGCCTCCCCACCTCTTAAACCATGCACAGACAGGATTAGTTTTCGACTTCCGTCTCCCTCCATGCAACCTCGAGTCCAGCAATAAATCCTCTTAGAGACGCAAACCCGATTACAGCCCTGGGCAGCCTCGGGGCCACCACCTCCCCACCCAGCCCGGGGCGGGTGTGAGCCCCCCACAAGAGGAATAGGGAGACGAGCCTCAAATAGCCCCAGCCTCTCATGCATGCAGCCATGCTTTCTTTCCAAGCCAGCAGCTCATGGCTCAGGCACAACTTAGCTAGACAAGCCAAAGATCCCTTTTGCAAGAAAAGCAGCCAAGGGGTGCAAAAAAGCAACCCCTTCCCTGCAAGAAAAGCAGCCAAAGGGTGCAAAAAAGCAACCCCCTCCCCACGCACCGCATCAGGGGCTCGTTGCTTGCTCTGTTTAAAGAGAAGACGATGCAATACACTCCCTTTGCAACAAGCTGGGAATAGGGAGGGAAAAAAATGGAGCCCCAGCTTGCAAAAGAGGCTGCCGGGCACTGCTGCCCGCACTCACCTTTGGGAAGTTGCAAGTTTAACCCTAGGCGCGGAGCAGCGGCTGAGCCGGGGGGAGGCAGCTCCTGGCGAGTCCAGCCCGCCGCGCCGGCCGGGTTTTATGGGGCCACGGAGGTAGCGCCCGAGCCATAAAAGGCAACTTTCGGAGCCAGCCCTTCTGATTGGCCGGGCCCCTGCCTCTCCCGAGCCGCTCCGCACATTGCAGCAGGGTGGATTTTTTTCTCCTCTCTTGCAAAAGCGAAAAAAAAAGGAGAGGCAAAGAGTGGGGGAGGCTAGTCACTGCCTGTGGGTGTCTTTCCCCCTCCCCAGCCCGTGCCCGGCTGCTCCTTTGCAGGCTGGGTGCCAGAGCAATCAAGGCAAGGGGGGTGGGAACAAAACGTGCAGGTGGAGGCGGCCTGGGGGTCTGCCAGGTGCCAGGCTCCATCCTGGGGGACAGGGCTGGCCTAGCTTGGGGTTGCTTCTGAGCCCACCCCAGCAGGTTTTGTTATAGGTCCTTGGCACACTTTGTCGTGGGGTGCCTTAAAATAATGCCCATGGGTTGGGCATGCCAGCCAAAACCAGTAAAAATAAAAAAACAAGGAGTTGTGTAGCACTTAGACCAAAAGATTTGTTTTTTGCAGGAGCTTTCATGGGAGAAAATCCCACTTCGACAGATGCTTTGAATCTTCAAAGCATCTGATGAAGTGGGATTTTCTCCCATGAAAGTGCATGTTAGTCTTTAAGTGCCACACAACTCCTTGTCTTTTATTTTTACTGGACTAGACTAACACACCTCTCCCTTTGGAAACAGCCAAAACCAGCCAGGCGCTGTGAGCGGGAGGGTGCTGGCTACTGGGGAAGATGTTTGGCCTTGGTAGGCACCATATGTGAGTGGGCCCTTAGGCCACAGGGGGCTGCGGAGGGAGACCTGGGACACAGCGCTCATTCCTTGCTGAAGTCACCTCACCACAGGAAGGGCTACCTGCTGTGTAAAAAAAAAATATATATATATATATATATATTACAAATGTCAGGGACGCCTGTCCAAAGAGGACTTTTTGGACCCCCAGGCTCAATCAGAGGAGCCTCAGACAATAGGGGGCAGAATTCCTGCCCCCCAACTTTGCCCCTGGAATATCCCCTATAGCAGAGGCTGCTTCTATCAGCTAGGGGAGCCAAGCCCCTACACACGGGGTATTCCTACCATGCAGAGCGGCTGACTTTATGGCCCATTTATTACGCTGGGAAAGCAGCACCAAGAGGCAAATGAAACTCGCTCCATATGGTGGACTGTCAAAGGCAAACAACAATCCAGAAATCCAAATACTACTAATCCAGAACAGATTCCAATTGAAAGGTAAATCAAAGGGGCAATTGCACCCCAGAAGGCAGTTGGTGCAAAGGAGCTGCTCTTCCTTCCTCAACTGGGGAAGGAGGGCTTTAATTCACCCAAGGAATATTATGGTAATTTAAAGATCTCCTGTCAATATAGTGCTGTCTACACCAGGCATTAGGCCAGCCTAACTGCATCACTCAGCAGTGTGGATTTTTCACACCCCGAGCGACATAGTTACGCCAATGTAAATTCATAATGTGAACCTGGCCTGAGTAGCACTTTGTCCTAGGTCCTGATCCTGGCCTGAGTTCCCTGCAGACAGAGGCCTGCATCCATCCATCTGCACACAGATCACTGTAGGATCAGGACTTTGCTAGACCTTCAGCATTCTTGTTCCTTTTCCATTTAGCAGTGTTGTACCAAGCTAAGTGTGTTTGTGTAACAGTTCCTCATTGCCTTGTATTTCTGCAATTCTAGATTTTCCTATTGTAATAAAACATCACATCAAGACAAAGGTTGGGTCAGTTACACAGCTTTTGCATCTCCTAAGCGCTGTACCAACATCAAGTAATTAATGAGGTTAATTAAACAGTAGTGTAAGTAACATGTCAGCCTCAGCTCATGCTCTGTTACAGTTTGCAGCACTGACTTACTGTTGCTTCTATGTAGATCCTTTCAGATTTAATCTCAGTGGTTTAAAACACAAAATCCACTGGAAAATGTGAACGATGTGTGCTATTTGCTAGATACCTCTAACCAGCACCTTTAAGTTGGGATGCCCCAAAGGAGCCAGGCCCTGATCCTATGGCTAGATGAGGCTCAGGTGCAGAAGGAAAATGGGGTGATGGCGTGCCACATCCTGAGAAGGACTGCTGTTTTATTGCCTTTTCCTGAAAGTCCTTTATCACGCTCACAGGAAAGTCAAAGAGACTGCGCAGGGGAATAAAGACTACCTGAGTAAAGGTGTGCAGGACTGGGCCTTCATTCAGCTCACAAGAGGCCTGACGGGAATTGCTGAGCAGCCATTTACCACTGATCTCCACACACTGAGTCTTTTTATGGCAGAGGGCCCAGATAAATACAGTCTGTCCCCAGGTGAGTACGTATCATGGTGGCATCCATGTTAGGAGAAAGAAAAGCAGAAGAAAGCAGCAGGGGAAACTATAAAAACACCTTTGAAAGAAAGCTCTGCTGTTCCCTCAGCACAGGAAATACTGTTATGACAGAATAACCCATTTATGGATTGGGCCAGGATCTCATTTGCAGCCTAGCATTTTGCTTATTGCTTTCCTATGTTCTCTCTTTTTTTTTAAATTTACTCCTTTGCAGAGGGTCCATGTGCTCTGTGTGGGATTTGTAATTTGGCCACCACTTAGCTGGAGTCCCTCAGGATTTTTGGAGAAGTCAGGGAGGGCCAGTGGAATCAAACCTTGGGTTCCTTTCTGCTTCCTGTGGGTCAGCAGCAAGGGGCCAAGAGAACAATCTGAGGGGGGAAGGCCCCTGTAGCTGATCCTGGTGTGATCACCACAAGCGATTTCTAGTCATGTGTCAAAGGCATGATAGCTATGATATAATATTAAGCATGGGGAGGCTCTTTGGGTTCCTGCTAAGTGGACAATGGGTCCCCCAAACTCTCACTACTTGGGCGCCCCTTGTTTTGGGAGGGTACTTGCCTTAAGACAGAGGTGGAGAGGGCTGTGTCTGGCCCAGGTAACAGCAGGAAAACAGCTGCTGTGGCCCCCAGTAGCCACCCTACTCTTCTGACCATGGGCAGGACCATACACAGGTGGGTGCTGAGATGATGGTCTCTTCATATTGTATTTGAAAGGAGCGTCCTGACTTTGACCCTTGAGGGATGCTCTTTCCCAAATTCTATGCTGGCTTGGGTCATGTTGCCATGGAGAAAGGTGGGACAAGACTCTGGCCTCGGCTTGACGGCTACGAATCCAGAGCAATTCCAGTGCAACCCATGGAGTGCCTCCTAATTGACACTGGTGTAACTAAGAGCAGAATTTGTCCCTTTGTGTTATTACTGTGCTCCGAGCAGGAGTTTCTGCTAGGTCTGTCCGTACTAGCTTTGTTAGGGTCTGAGGATACACTCAGTGTGAGCCCTGTCCACGAGAAGAACATGGCATCAAGAAGCTGCCCAAAGGGACAGGTGTAGCCACATGAACCTGACAACCATATCCCATGAAGGAGCATTCACATTGCACTCTGAATGTGCTCTGTGAATTACGCTGCGAAGGGAAACCCATAGGACACAATGGACCACTGGTGTGTGTGCTATTAATGGGTGGACTCTTCAATGACATGTGCAGAGGGACACTCCGTTTACACTAATAACTTTCTTACAAACTTATGCTGTGTCTCTTTTTATGTGCAGACAGTGTATGGCTGGATAAGTGCAGAAAGCACCTTGGCAAAAATGTCCAGCTATAAGGAATGAAATAAAGAATACGTAAAAACCTCAGGTTCCAAAGGGGCAGCCGTGTTAGTCTAGTAAAGCAAAAAAAGCAAGGAGTCTTGTGGCACTTAAAGACTAACAGATTTATTTATTGCATGAGCTTTTGTGGGAGGATATTCTCCCACGAAAGCTCATGCAATAAATAAATCTGTTTGTCTTTAAGTGCCACAAGACTCCTTGCTTTTTAAAAACCTCAGGGTTCTCCTGGGGGTGGGGGGGAAGAGGGTAGAGTGGGCTGAGCAGAGGACTCTAGGAACCAGGCACTCCTAAGCATAAATCCTGATTCTGCCATTGACTTACTCTGTGACCTTAGGCAAGTCCCTTAAACTGTCTGTATCTAAGCTTCCTTGCCAGTAAAATGGGGATAATACCCTACAACTGCTTAGGGGAATAATAAATTAATGCACTGCTTTGAAAAGGCTGAGGAATGTGTATTCTTGTGAGGGTTATCTGTCAAGTAAGGTCAGGAGGTATATGAATGCTGCTAAGGGGTAAAATGAGGCAAGAGGAAAGGATACATGCTAAAGTTGATTAGGGGAGCAGGGAAAAAAATATGCATTTTTTTGAGAAAGGCAGCAGCGAGTGCCGGAAATAGGGGCTGTGAGGGAGGCTGACCTGGTGAACATCTGCTGTGTTGCAGTTCTCAGCAGCAAAGGATGAAAGGAGCAGAGGACACAGGGAGATAAACAATAATGATGAGCCACTAGAAACATCAGGATTCATAAGAGGCAAGTGAAAGAATCCTTAGATAAGAAGTGTATTAATCAGCAGGCCAAAAGTGATTCACTGGCTGTGCAAAGTGACTGAGAAAAGCAGTCATCAAACTCCCTTGTCTTTTGCCAAGGGCCTGAGGTGTGCCAGTGGGGGGGGGGGGTAGCTGCATCATTAAGAAGGGAGGGGAGTTACCAGCCAGCTAAAATCACTTACATTTCAGGAACAGTGGAGCACACCATAAAGCAATTTGGGAAAGGGGGAAAAAAAAATATGTAACATAGACCCCAAACTTGAAGTCTTTCAAGCAATAGAAATTTTGCCTGTACAAGGACCACAGGAGTGGGCCCATAGTAAGTCATTAGCAAGATAGCTCCTGCCATTTTCTTTGAGACAGAGAAAAGCCTGGGTTCAAGTCTAACAAACATTGAGGCCACAGACAGAGCAAAATCCTCTCTAGCACCATGTGTGTGCTGCCAAAAGTTGCCATCTCTGGTCCTGTCCCAGAGCCAAACACCAAGGAAGGGCCAGGTGATAGACTACAGGTTAATATCAGCACGCGCACATGCATGAACCTGATAACTTTGGTGAAGCGTGGGAGGCACTCATCTACCACAGCAATGGGGTGGCACAGAAACTGAATAGACCAGGCAAACAGAACATAATGGACGCCACAAGCCAGAGCAGAGCCTTACGGCCTAAGTCTCCACTGAATCATCATTTAGAGTTGGGCCATGGGAGTGCACAGTGGGTGTCATAAGGCTCCCATCTGGATCCAAACCCCACACCCATCTCCATGCCACCTTGAGGCAGAGGTCGCTAGGTGGCATGAACTGGATTGACCAGCCCTATCTGCAAGAAAGTACCACAAAGGAAGCTGGCTGTGTGTGTGGTGAAAACATTTTCACTAGTGATCTTAGAAATGTTGCAGAGAGTGATTTGGGATTTGAAACTGGACCTGGGAAAACAAGCAAAGCTGGATCTTGTCCTGCAAGCACATCAAGGAGCCATGTGGCACTTAAAGACTAACAGATTTATTTGTCACTTTAGCTTTCATAGGAGAAAATCCCACTTCCACTTTGTCAGAGGCTTTCAAGATGGGGGAATTTACTAGACTAACACGGCTGCCCCTTTGGAACTTATCAAGGAGTTAGTTTCCTACTCCCTTTTGCTTTGGGAACAAACCTGTTCATGTCCAGCCAGTCCCTTAACATTGGAGATATGTGGCTGTGTGAAGCCAAGAGAAAACTACTGATTAAATATCAAAAGGGGCTTTGCAAGGAGCTCTGTTGAAGCCAAGGGCAACTGAAGGCACTGAACTTCTCCCATGAGCAGGCATTGTGAAACTGTAAATGTAGGCTTTAGGGGTTTTCTTTGTTTCAGTTCACTTTTCCTTGCTGCCCCTCGGCCTGCTCTGAGGTGTTTGGATCACCCTGGCTCATGCTGAAATCATCTGTAGGAGGAGTCTCTGTGCCCTGCTCTAGCTGATACAGAGGCGCCTAGTTCGGGAACTATTCCACGGCTCTGCCTTCATCTCGGTCTCCCCGGGGCAGCCTCACTCATCAGACACTGCCTCAACTTTGTTTTCAGCTTGTCTCCCCCCATTGCCATAATGAGGGCTTTATTCCCCTTATCATGTGCTCTGGCCAATTAGCCTTTTCACAACCTTCCTTCTTCCTGCCAAGGGCTTCCATGTACCATGCTGGTTTCTGATGTGAGAGAAACATCCCTGTGGGTGTGGTCCAACCCCTCCACTCATACGCAAAAGAAGAATCTCAGAGCAGGAACTCAAATGAAGATCTTTCTCATCCAAGGGCTCCCACAGGCCCTTTCTTTCCCAAATCTTTGGAAGGAGGTTACCAACAAGGGCTGCCCTAGAAGGACTTGTTCTAGCACCCTGCCTCTTCCAGTGAGATGCTTTCTGAGGTCCTCTCTTCTGCCACACCCCAACACTGACGCTCATTCACTTAGTCTTACTTGCCACCCTCTAGCCGCAATGAGGAAGAGAGAAATTGATAGCGAACTGAAAGATGCTAAGCCACCCATGAAAACTTCTGAAATGAACCAGGGCTTTTTTAAATAAAATCCCCCCAGAAAGGTTTTTCTACCATTGGTTTTTCCCTCCTCCTCTGCCTGTGGGTGGAAGGGAAGGCAAAGCCTAGGACTTCTTTAGTTCATTGAACTGCAGGTCCACATCCCTATTCCCCTTTTATTAGGCGTCAGTCAGCCAAAATTTCCATCAACTTCAATGGGTCTCTGACGGAGACAAATCTCAGCAAGGACCTTAGGGCTTGGCCCATAGACATTCGAGTGTCCCAGGCAGCGGGGTTTCCATCACACCCATGGAGGAGACTATTCAACAGTCTAAGAAGTCTTTTAGCTTGCAGCTTTTTGGCAATCATCCCATTTTTTCCTTATGAATCTCATTGTACTCCAGCCACACCCTCTGCGCTAACCCAGACAACTCTTCTTTTTCTGTTTGCAGACAACTAAGCTTCCGCTTAGGTATGACTTTACAGTTGCATGCGTCAGTGCCTCAGGTCCCTAATCCTCAGTAAAAGTCCTCTGAGAAGTCACACCAATTTATCAGAAAGTTTATGGCAAGGAGATGTATGAATATGAATATACCTGTGCAGAGCTGGACCCTGAGGGATTATTGCCTCTGTGACACAATACTTCTGCCCAGAATGACTAAAATTGCATAAGGCAGAGGATCATGTTGTAGCCAAAAATACCGTTTGAAAGCTCTAACCTAGCCTCCTGGGTGTCTTTCGGCAATAAGGCTTTACTGGTTTTGACTTCCCATGGAGTAGCTGGGCCTGACTATTCTCTCACTTGAGCCAATTTCACACCAGTGAAATACTCTTGATTGGAGTCACTCCTGACTTGCGAAGAGCAGACCCTCTGCGTTTGTTGGTGTTATTCCCCCTCCTCTTCCCCCAATAATAGTCTGTATTTTCCCCAGCTGAATCTCATTTTGTCACCTATTCTCCTCCACTCCTGCCCCCTTTCTAGCCTCTCACAACTCCTCTGCATGACTTTTCTCTTCTCTCTCTCCCTTTCTTTAGTACCATCTGTGAACTTCATCAGTGTGCTGTTTACCCCTTATTTCCAACTCATCAATAAACCTGGGGAACAACAAATGTTTGGTCATGTGACAGCCATTCAACCAGCTCGCAAAAGCAGCACTCTCATAGAAGAGGAGTCCCTTTCAGACACGTTTTTATTTTTATACCTTTTTAGAAAAAGTGCTTTTAAATGTGTCTATGTTTTGCTTACAGAGGATTCTCACCTAACATGGTTAGATCCTTGGGATACAATTATTTACTGTTTTCCCTCTTATTCCAACCCTATGTCATGAGGTTTCCCTACCAGATGGGACCCCAGTCAGCTGTTCTCTTTAATTAACTAGACAGGATCATTGCTGAGGGAGACAAGGCACTGTTGTTCCTCAGGGATTATATATGCCTCCTCGTCAACTCTTGCTGGCCTTGAGAGCAACAGATGGTGAGGACTAGGACTCAAATCTTTATGCTTGTCTACATGAGGAAAAGTACTGACATAATTATGGCAGTCTAATGACACCATTAGAGTTCTACAGGTTTACCTCCCCATGTGAATATTTATTCCTGTATAAGAGTGCCGTATTTCAGGGGAGCTTGTGTCACTCCAGAAGATGTATAAGCAAGAAGTAATATACAAGGTACGAGGTGTAAGAGCTGTAAGTTAAGAGACATAAATCAAGACAGAAAAAGGCCCTCCTATTCCAATTATGCCAGTAAATTTCCCCTCATGCTGGCCTGAGTCAGATTTTCAGGGGTTGTCCCTCCATCTCGACAGAGAGGAATGAGAGAACAAGAGGGTATTCCAAAATAGTTGGCGCCCCTGGCTTTTTTAAAATGGGGCATCCCCTGGAACTGGAACCATTCACCACACCAGTGATTCTGCCTGAAACTCAAACCTGGAGTCTCTCAAATCAGAGCTGAACAACAATCCGCCACAGCATAGTTGCTTGAAAACTTTCCCAGGCAGCTTGTTCTCCATGGATTTGTTACATGGCCCATAAAAGGTATTACACAGATGTGAAAATTGATTAGTTTGTCCCATAAAGCACCTTTTACATCTTTTTTCCTAATTACTTCACAAATAGTTTTGTAAAAACGGTAATCATGCTGAACGGTGTTCTCTGATAGTGCTCAGTGTACGTGGGAAATGAAATGCAATATTAATTTAGTGGGATTTTCTCTATCATCATCTAAACATTGTTGATAACAGTGAGGTTTCTAGCACCTTCCATCCAAGGATCTTAAATCCCTTGGCAAAGATGACTAGGTGATGTGATCTCATATGAGTGTTGGGAGGCTTAAGGCAAGGGCATTTTCTTCATTTTATAGCTGAGAAAATGGAGGTGCAGAATGGTCAAAGTCAGCATTTGAAAACATACATCTCCAGGTGTTCTGAGAGCTGCAAAATTGTGCTGAAAATATACTAGGCTGTATAACTCCTAAACACTATTATTATTTTGCTTTGGTGTTTTTAATCTGCAGTTGAGTAGGGCTGGGTAGGTTAGGATGGCTTCATGATACAAGGGGTGGGGACTTGGGATTGCTGGGCTGTCTCCCCCCCAACCCCGGCTCTGAGCAAGTGAATACTGCCAAAATTGTCCAATCTGAGTGCCATAGCTTGGTACCTGAGTCTATATTGAGACACCTGACTACAGGGTGTGATTTCCAGAGGGCCTGAACACAAGCAGTCATCATTAACAGCAAGAGGAGTCGCCAGTACTCAGCTGCCCTGAAAAATCTGTAAGGGTAATCATAGCTCTGTGGAGTGGGCCAGTAATGTTATTCCCATTTTACAGATGGGAAAACCAAAGTATGGAGGGTTAAAGCAGGAGGTTATTCAAAGGGCAAACAGGTTCCCAACTTGCACTTAATAGTCAATGGGTGTTACATGCCTAACACCCCTTGTGCCTTTGAAAATTTCCCCGTAAATTACTCATGCAAGATCACAAGGTCGATAGCGGAGGAATGGAATTTAGGCATTCTTGTTCCCAGTGCTGCATTCAGTCCCTCAGTTTTAGAAGAAACATGTGGGACAATTCAGTGTGCACCACCTAGACCTCTTTACTGGACCCAATGGTACTGAAGTGCACCTAACACCTTTTAAGGCCAATATTTGTTTCCTAGAAGCAGCATGCTGGCTCCAGCTCACTCTAGGAGAGCAGTGGGACCTTCTTCCAATGCTGGGTACAGGATGTTTTTCTTAACTGGGGTACATCGGGCGTAACCTACTGAAATCACTACACCAGTGAGAACAGAATCGGGCCTGACCTGTTCTGGAATAGAACCCCGTGCTGCTCCCACTGACGTTAACAGCAAAACTCCCATGGATTTCTGCGGGAGCATGGTAGACCAGCAGCGTATTTGGATGCAGGCCAAGACAATCTAAAGGTCCATTTAGCAAACAAATTCAGGGATTAAATAAATCTGTCCTGTCACAGATTATGTGGGTCTAGATATCAATATTGGGTTGCTAAACTAAAACAACTGTATTTTATTACCATTGCAGATCAGGGCCCCAAGAAAGGTTTATTCCATGCATTTTTTCTGGCAGGAGATAAGATCTTGGTAGAAAGTTAAACAAAGCAGTTAATGTCTTATGTTAATTGACCCTCCCTTGATCTGTCAGCATATTATGTCCTGTTCTCCACTAGACTGTCATCTATTTTTTTCATTCAGGGATTAGTAAAGAGGCCTTCATATTCAGAGAACAAATGGTTATAAAATAGAGTCTTTTATATATACACCTTCCATTGCTCTAGTGACTTTGAGAGTAGACAGGGCCTCAACCCTGCCTCCATTTGTGCAAAAGCACCTTTGCACACCCACAGTAGGGTGCAAAATTTTCCTCCCCAATGCCTGCATGCACAGATGCCATAGTCCAGGGGTCAGAAACTCAAATCATTATGAGGGCTGCATGAGGACTAGTACATTAGCCTGAGGGCTGCACCACTGAAACCTTTTCATACAATGATATTGCAAATATCGGGAATGATGGTATCATTGCATGCTGCAGGAAATAGCTTTAGGGGCCGCATGCAGCCCACGGGCCCCGTGTTTGAGATCCCTGACATAATCTGTACACACAGGAATGAGGTTAGTGTGGGTGACTTATACTCCCTGCACGTGTGTGATAAAATCCCGTCATTTGTGGTTGAGGAGAGAATGAGCCAAAGATCTGCCTTGTATGCGCACACAGGGTAAAATTCACCACTGCGGAGAGGGCAAATCCTGCTTAAGCCCTGAGGCTTTCAATCTGCAGAGCTCTAAGCTCAGTACAACGTGTGTGTGTCTACACCACTGTTTCCCAACACTTTCTCCGCTGTGGCACACCTTGCTACCTTAAATTAATTTGAGGCACAACACCATATAGTTGTCAAATGAACTAATGAATATTCATGAGCCAATCCAGAACTCTTTGAGTAGTTTTTCAAAAAATTTTGTGGCACACCTGCTCAGACCTGAGGGCACACCTGTGTGCCATGGCACACCGGTTAGGAAATGCTGCTCTACAGTGTGGGATGCAACCAGCTTGCTGCAGATGGTTTGCTGCAGTGCGGACATACCCACAGAGGCTGAAGGTGTTTTCAGTGTGGGGCTAGCTAATCCTCTGGGCTCAAGAGCTGCCTGAGCCTTGTGCTGGCCTGCACACTACAGGCATGGCTCTAGTTCCCACTCACCTTTTGAAAACTGGACGTGCCAGCCTGACAGGCCTGGAGACAGCCACCCCTTCCCTTCAGCTCCCCTGCTAATGTCTCAGCTCTGACCTGAGAAGAACGGGACCTTGGGGGGGGGGGGGGCTCCAGAGCATTCAGCCCTTGACACTTTCTGCCCAAACTGCCAGCAAGAGGGGCTGGTAAGCAAAGGCATGGCCACAACTGACTTTTGGTGGGGCCTGTCATTGACCAGATAGGCACAAGCCTTGTGTCACAAGCAAAACAGTGGCTGATAAAAACACAGGGTGAATAGCTTAAACTCTGATTGGGTGGGCCTGCTATCAGAGGGGATGGGCTGTGGGCCACCCAGGCCCACCCGAAACTACACCTCTGCTGATGAGTGTTGCCACACAGACTGGAGCAAAGATTGCCAGCTCCTTTCACAAAGGCCCCTACACCGCTCTCCTGGCCTGGGCTAGAACTGAACTGATGCCACAGAGAGGAGCTGGGGAGGGGAGAAATGCAGCTTAGACCTATTGGGAGGGGGTGGCCTCTTTGGTTTTCATTTTGACCATCAGCTACAGACGAACTGAGCTCTCCAAAGTGCTGGCTCTGCAATGAAATGGACAGTGGTGCATATCGGCCCAGGCTCCATGCTGTTCTGGCTCTGACGTCTTCTCTCTGCCCCCCTTCTGATAGCACCTCCTGCCTAGAAGTGCCAGACCTAGTCTCCTCTTCGCAGTCCATTTTCCTGCTTCTCCAATGGCATGGGCCATGACCGTCCCAGGATAGGTCTGCTTTCCTGTTACGTCATGTGGCACTCACATATCACACTAAATTATTAAAGGTTTGCGTGATTAATTCAGCCACTTTCCCAGCCTTGTTTTTTTTGCAGGACACATGTCCCTAGTCAAAGTGCAGAGGAGGCAGTTGTGTGCTATGGAAGAGACTTCCAGGCCTCTTCCTTTGTTTGGCGGCTGAGTCCCGGATTGCTGAAGTCAGCAACACTGTCCGAGGGTGGAGGAAGTTCAGCACCACTGGAAGCCAAGCACTGTGTAGATAATAAGTATGCAGGAACTGAGCAGGGCCAGGAAACATGATGGTCAGAATCTCTCAGTCCCATTGAAAAAAGCGAATGGTGGTGCTGCACAATCCTTGGGTACTAACATCTGTGTGTGCACGCACACACGTGTGCATGTCTTTCCAGCCAAGTTTTAAAGAGCCCTTGGTAAAACCAGCAGTGTGCCTGGTGTGGTCCCACTGCACCCACTCTCTGTAATTCCTTGTTCTTTTACATGTTCAGTACAAAGAAAAGAACCTAGCTAGTACTCAGGTGCCCTGGCGACACTCCGCAGTCGATTCAGTGCTTCTGAGGGTGAGCGGCTCCTTCCAGGCCATGGCTGGGGACAGGGGAGCCTGCGGTGGGCTGGGGCATTCAGTCACACGCCGCACGTCTCTTCACTGAGCAGACTCACGCTCTCAGCTTGGCCTGTGTAACAGATGCCACACTGCTGATGAGTTAAGGCGACTGTGGATAGCATATTCACAATGCCCGGGGCCAACTCTGTTGTCCCTGGATAGAGTCACCTGCCTGGCAATTATACCACATACCCGCCACAGTTTTTGCTTCCACCGTTAACCCTCCCATTGCACATTAGGGCTCCCATCCGCAGCACATCCTTCTTGTGGGCTAGGGCCCTGAGCCATAACTTTCATACCGCGCATCCCAAGCGGTAGCTAGCAGAAGAAGTGTTCCCATGCCCCAGTGATGGACTCAGCCAGTGTAAACATGGAGGCAGAGAGACGGCTGCAGAAAACAGCGGGAAGGAGAAGGAGTAATGGCGAGGCCGGGTCAGTAGAATATTGATCCCCACAGCTGGAAGACAGGAAGGGAAGCACGAAGGCCCCTGAGGCGTCCCGACCGTTTGTAAAGATGACATAGGGGATGATCAGGGGGCAAACCAGACAAGCTATCTTATGTCTGTCTGTTTCCAAAGACCAGCCCAGTGCCTGATTCTCACAGGACCCTGACATCCTATTTATTGCCTGGAATATTCATGTGACTAGGCCTGTCCTTGTCCTGATAGAAATGCTGGGAGTAGCCACAGCACCTGCCTGGGCCTTACTTCCATGGTGGTTCCCAGAGATAGCTCTGGTGCCTCCTCTCCCCTGTCCTTCCTAGGCTTAGCCATGATTACCTCTGCAGCAGCCTATTACCCAGGCCTCACTCAGATCCAGCTACTCAATATCTGCAGAAGACTCAGTGCAAAAGCAACTGAAAAGTACAACAGGAAGAGCAGCAGAGCTTTAGCCATTGGGGAAGATGGCTGGACAGTACCAAGCCTAGCTTCTATCACAGCCCAGCGCCTGGATTTGGGACTTTCTTGGCAAATCAAAGCTTTGTACTGTTGCGTTTGGGTGGGCCTGTGGCAGTGTTTGAGTCCACTCAAGCAGTCATCACAAGACAAGAAAACCAATCCCACAACCACCCTTTTTTGTTTAAACCAGGTCTGTTCCCAAACGAATCAGGAGCAGCTCCTCTGTTTTAACCAGCGTGTTATAGGCAAAGTTCAGGGATGTCAGCTGGAGACCAGGGGGTTCCTTTGCTTTTATCTAGTATTGCATCTCAGTGCACAAGTCAAAATAAAGGCGAGCTGTCCCTAACTGACAAACCCAAACAGTGGCTCTGCAAGCATGGCCAGGAGCTTCTTTCTTAACCGATCCAGGAAATAAGCCTTAAATGGCAAAACCTGTTCAGAGCCCTGCTTGGCCAATAAGGTCTGATGCGGAGCTTTGCTCAGAATACGGGTTAAAGGAAACAGGAAACCAATGAGCAGCTGAAGAACATCCCCCCCCACCACCCCGCTTGACAAGCCTGTACGTTTGCCAGGAACCAACATTAAAAATACACCTCTTCTCTTCCTCCTTTTCCCCTCTCAGAATTGGCTGGTGAAGTCCCCCCGCCACCCACTTTGCAGTATGAACCGTACAATGTCCTGGTTCCTTCTGCCGTTGTGGTTTCACCACGACTCTTGGGAGGGGGCGGGGAAGCTATTTCTCTCTTAGGCCTGGTCTACACGACAGAGTTCTGTCGACAAAGCAGTGGCGGTGTACACACTGAAATGCTCCTCCGTCAACGTAACTCCCCTGCTGTCCTGATGCAGTAAAATCACCTCAATGAGTAGAGTTTATATGGGTGTAGTTAGGGCAGGGGTCTGTACCTGTGGCTCCAAAGACACATATGGCTCTTTTGCTGCCCCCTTGCAACTCTGGGCTCCAGACCACCTTTGCTGGTGCCCTGTGTCTGATTTCAGGCTCCTCACCACAACTGGGGGGCCCTGAGGGCCGCCCATCTCTGGTTCCAGGTTCCCTCCCCTGGCCATGGGAGCCTATGGCAGGAACCCTGACCCAGGTCCTCCAACCCTAGGGTTATCAGATGTCAGGCAAAAGGAGGACATGTCCTCCTTTTTACCTTCATGTTCTCTGTCTTTCAGGCATTTTAAAATACATGATTTTGTCTCGCTTTGTATTTATAGGTGTTAAAATATTCTGGAATGCCACGGAGTACCTTATTTTTAGGGGGAAGTGTTCCAGGACCTCCTAAAAACAGAAGAATGTTACATTAATACTACATTTTCTCCATGTGTCCTCCAATGTCCTCTTTTTCATACTGCCCTGTCCTCCTTTTGAGGCTTTGGTGTGTGATAGCCCTATCCAACCCTCATCAGGAAGCTACTCCCATTGCAGCCCTCAAAATACTTGGTTACTGAAGGAATTTTTAAAAATGGCTCTTCTTATCTTTCAGGTTGCTGACCCCTGAGTTAGGGTGACAGAGTATCAGTGCAGATGATGCATCTCTTACATCGGCTCTTGGCTGTCATTCTTTTCAATTGTGGGGAGCCATGAAATTGAAAAGAAAGCCTGACAGCAGAGCCCAGCTGCCCCCCACCTCCAGGAAGAACTGGGTAGCTGGACCCTACTTCTGGTCAGGAGCTGGGATAAAAAGCCCAGTGTCTGGACCCCCTTCAAACTGGGAGCTGAGGCAATATGCCTGGGTGGCTGGACCCCTCTCCCAACAGGGTACGAGGGGTGAGGGGTGGGAGGGCAGCCCACCAATAGCCCAGGTAGCTGCCAGCTGATATGAGAGTCCAGGTTCTCATGACCCCACACTGTCTCTCTTAGGTCAGTGGACATGCACCAGGTAAGGATGCACAACATCAACCCAAGGAGGGTCTTGTGGGCATCAGACACCATAGTAATTAATGTGGTGGCTGTAAATTGTCCAAACTAGGTCAATTTATCTTCACAGTGTAGCCCCACCTTAGGCTGGTCAGTTGCTCAACTCTAAGTTTGTTAGGGTAGGAAGAGACAGGAAGGGGGACAACAAAAAAAAAATTAGGTGTTTTTGGCTCAGTAAATTCATAGAGTGCACTGGGGACGAAAATATGGAATGGCTGTCTGGCCAGTTTTTATTTTAACAGTAACTTTATCTACTTAATAATTAATACAATTCAGGGCTGCCCAGTCTTTATCATATTGCATCTCTATGTTACAACTGAGAGTAGGTTTGGGACCACTTCTCTCCAATAAGTTTCAGGATGCCCCCCTCATAAAGAAAAGAAAAGTGGCTGTGAGCTTCTTAAACCTGTTGGTGACTCCCCACCAGCACTGCCACCCTTACCCCCAACCCCAGGGTGAGAACCCCATCGTATAATCCAAAAATTAAACAATGGTCAAAATGTGAGACCATAAACATCGAAGTTTTGTGACCAGTCTCCAATATTTCTTAAAATGTGTCATTTTGTGGCCATTCCTGCCAGTAAACTCATTTTGAGGAACATATGAATAAAGCAAACATACAAGGGAGCATGAAAATGATCAAAGTGAACTTGTCTGCTAATTTGAACAAACGTTTGGATTTTTTATTGAGTTAGTTTTTGTCTGGGTTGAGATCAAATGCATATATAGCTGGGCTAGGGGAGAGAGGTAGTGGGGGAACTGACTGAAAATCAAACTGGAACTGCCTATTCAGCACTACAAATTATTCCCCCCTTGCTAGAGAAAGAAACAGCAAAGGGAAAGCCAGAATAAAAACGGTAACAAGTGATGAAAAATCATAATAAAGCAGATATTATTTAACAAGCACTCAGCTAAACGACCTGTGGCAGACAAATGCTTCCATCTAGAACTCATTAAATCTGTCATGATAATGGACACAAAAGCTACTGTAATCCAAGCAGCAGCCTGGGGAAGAGGACTTTCCAGTCAACTCCACTTTCTACGCTGAGGACCCTGCCTGATCTGAGAATGCGAAAGGTGAACCTGAAACAGAGCATCACATCGCATGGACATGGGAGCATTGTATCACTGAAGATCAATACAAAAATGATTCAAAGGTTGAGATTAGATCAATCCAATATCACTTGATTTCCTTTTCTTTGAACTTTCCCTAGTTCTTTGAGAATTATTTTCACTCCTAAATGATTCTGGGTTGACATATTTTATCCAAGCTGAACCTCTTGCATCTGCAAAGCTGGGCTGCAAAGTCACCAGAGCAAGCTTTCCCGGGAGGCTTCTAGTACTTCCTGTTTTGGACTGAGATAAGATTTACTTATTAGTCATAATCGCTATCATCATCAGCAAAAACACTTGGCTGGTGTATCCCATTGCTGGCTGGAATCAGAACTGCTCACCTGTGTGTCATACTCTCAACAGTTGAGAAAGATTCTCCTATAGCTCCAGTGGTAGTGGTCTGTGCTTTTAGGACCAGAGGTCTGTCCCTATTACTTTCGCAGTGCAATTCTGATGCACAGCTGAGTGACAGTCACAAAGGACCAGGTCCTCAAAGGTATTTATGTGCCTAACTCCCGCTGAAATCAGTGGGCATTAGTCACATATATACACCTTTGAAAACTTAATTCCTAGTCTTGCATACATGCAATAAGTATTATCCACCTTGTCCAGATGAGGTACAGGGGTGTTAAGGGATTTCCCCAAAGTCACACAGCATGTCACAGCTGAACTGGGGCATTTTTGATAGCAGTTGAACAGAGATATGCACATTACTTAAAATAACTTGGGTACAGGGCCATCCTTGGGGATGGCAAGCGGGCACGACTGCCTTGGGTCTCCTGGCTCCAGCACAGGCCATGCACCACGTTTGATGGCATTTCAGCAGCTGGGACCCCCATGGGGTTATTTGCCCTGGGCCCTGTATGCCTCTAAGGATGGCTGTGCTTGTGTAACTCAGTTTGACTGTCCTACACCCAGCACGTCCACTGCACTGAACTGAAGGGAGACCTGAACAGATGACCACCCATTTTGCAGCTATCAGTGAAGATTAGCCCTTGAACCCAGCTCTTTCCCTCCTCTGTCTGATTTCTAGCTACTAGCCCCATAAGAAAATACTTCCTTACATGAAGAGCCTTCCTGGAGGTGTTGCATCCCCTCCAGCTCAGTGAGGCGTCAGCACAGAAATAACATTACTCAAATTTCTGCCACCCTCCCAGAAAGTTCTGTCCTGATTCAGTTTGAATCCAACCACTTCTTATTTCATCCGAACTGTTTGTCCCATTTTCTTTAAAAGCTACAGTCCCATGGCTTTTGATTACAATACGTACACTAGGCCCCATCATACATCTCCAGCCAAAGGAACTGAACAATTGGTCTCACATTCCTTTCCGTGACCTATTTCCCCAAGCAGGATATTTCACATAATAGAACAGATGATAGACCCAAATAAGGTTCATCACACTGAGGTTAAGATCATTAATACGCACGATTCAGTTCTGAGCCACCAGAACGAGGACTAACAACTGTCCTAACAGATCATCACCCTTCTATTAAAACCTTGGAGCCGTGCACTGGCACACTGGAATGAGTGTAGCAACCATCATCTTCCCCATTAGTGGGAACTGAACTCAGGACCTGCAGCATTAAGTGCGTGAACTTCTGCAGCTTTGGTTAAAGGACTAACTCCCTTTGCTGACATTTGTAGGAGACAAATATTCTCTGCTCACATTCAGGAAAGGACAGCTCATTGATAAACCTGACGTCAACAATATCGGAATTAGAGTGGTATTTCCATCACTAGTAAATTACAACACGGGGCAAGGCCAGTCTTGGTGGCATGAAACCAAAAGGCTGGACCCTTGCCTTAATGATACAGAACCATTAGACTTGTAACTTCTGTGTTAATTTGCTGGAGGATACACTGTGCTCAGTACTTTTCCTGTCTTGTTTTCACTAGCAAGACATGCTGCAGAAAACTGGCCTCACATGACTAAACAGGGCCTGCTGGGTTATCAAGTCCACCTTGCAACTGTCACAAGTTCCCCTGCCAAACAATCCCATTTATACTTATTAACCTGCATAAAACTAACTAGGCTGTTTGCCCCCACTCCTCCTGGAAGTCTCTGGAACCAGATTTTCCAGCAGCACTTATATTTGATCATGACCATGAAAGTTAGCCCACATAAAGCAGGCAGCTGATGCGCATGGACAGATAAATCTTTGCATGTGCAAACAGAGTCATTTTTGAAGACACAATCAATGGCACATGAAGCATGAGAGACCAGGACTGACAATGTGGTCCACAGACCATCATTTGTGATGAAACAATGGACATGCACCAAGCCACTAATGGAAAAGTTTTATGTGCAATAACAAAAGATGTCCTTTTGCCCTGCCCCTCTCCCAAGGACTACAATCATGTAGTCGAAAATGACTGATAATTGCTCTGCTTTCACTTTATTTTTCAATTGGTGACTCCCAGTACCAACTTGGAGGTTTAGAAGCCTGTATCACATTATTACTTTATCAGTTTCATTACAGCATCATTTGTTCACTCTCTGTCCTTCCTGACTCTTTCCTGATCTACAGTTAACCAAGCCCTGCCTTCAAGCAAAACATTAACATCAGCAACTTCACAAAGCCATGTGCTAATGAAGGTGCCTAGTGATGCCATGATGATCCTATGATGGTTTGGGGCCCTTTCTCTAAACACAGCCATGCCTTGCCCAGAACTTCCAGCACTGGAAGTCTTCAGCTTCTTGAAGAAGGCGTCATGCAGTGTTATATGAGAAGGCCATTACCATGATGAAGCTATTTCGGAAGGACACCCAGTGAATACATGATTCCCATGAGGCTGATCTGCAATTAGCACACACTCATTACATGGGCTTTTCCTCATTTTCTTCAGGGCCTTGATGAACAGGGTCTAGGGAAGCTGGAGGAATCCATGCTCCTAGAATGACTCAGCAGAGAATCCAAGGCACAGGTTGCTTCTGTAGCAGGTGTTTGAGTTGATGATACTTTAGCTAGGGAGGGGTTTTGAAGTCTGTGAAGCTAGGGAGTCCCCCCCTCCGTTCTCTTGGACAACAGCGAAAACAGGATGACCCCCTCTGTACTCATACCACAACTCTATAATGACTATAATCAAATCTCACACTTCGGGGAGTCAGCAATGAATTTTTTCCCAGTGCCCAGTTGGCCAAGTGGATTTGGTTCATTGGTTTGAGTTCAGATTTTTGTTTTATTGCCTTCCTCTGTGGCACCAGAGATTGGCCACAGTTGGACATGGGGTGCTGGAGAGGGTGCAAAGAATACCTTTTCTTAGATGCTTGATGGGTGAGTCTTGCTCATATGCTCAGGAGCAAATTAAATGCCAGATCAGGGACCCAGAAGGAATTTTCCCTCTGGTCAGTCCTGCCAGAACCTGAGGGGGGGGTTCATCTTCCTCCACAATATGGAGTGTGGACCATCTGCTGAGCACATGGTCTAATCATTCCCCATCACCGCAGGGGTCTCAGCATCAGTGTCACCTTAGTCTTTGCCTGTGGCATGAAACATTTTATTCTTCTGAAGACACAAATGTTTTAGTCTGACTCATTGTTGGGGTATGGAGCTGGGTGATCTAACAGTCTCCTCTGGCCTTAAATGCTATGTAACTCTGAAATAAAACCCATCCAGTATCTCAGCTGGGCTGGAGAACAGCAGGGTGTAGTTTATGTGTGACTCTCAGGAAGATGGCCTGCACAGGGACATTCTGCAGGGAACAGGCTAGGAAGACAAAGGAAAAGAGAAGTCAAGCTATGTCCCATGCCGGTGGGGTATAGTCCAGGAGGACCCCCGCAGAAGACAAGGACAAATGGACATAGACCTGGCTTCCACTGGTGGAACACAATTTGCACTGGAGGAGCTACAAGGCCATCAGCCATGTCTATGCAAGGGATTGGTGGTGGGGCAGCTCCAGCGTGAAGATGGCCTTGGCCACCCATTTGCCCTGTCTGTCTCCCCATACAATGTGTTCAAGCATCAATAGATGGATCATTAGACACCCTGCAGAGAGCTACAACAATGAGAACCAGGGGCCAAATTCAGCCCATTGACGTTATTTGTGAACCCTTTTTATCAGCCCACGTTCTATTATCATGGTGATTATTTCAGGTGAGTTCCCACTACCAAGCCCCTGGGTTTATATATCCATCTAGGCCAGGGGTGGGCAAAATACGACCTGTGGACTGCATCTGGCCTGCCAGAGGTTATGGTCCAGCCTGCTGGACCCTGCCCCGCTCCCCCATCTCCCTCAGCTGGCACTGCGCCTTCCCTCTTGCCCTCCCCTGGCCCTCACTGCGTTGTGCTGCTCCAGAGCTGGGGCCAAGGCTGCGCCACCCTCACCTGTCACCCAGCCGGCTCTGTGACCTCTCCCCCAAGGCCACCCCCATCTCTCCTCCCCCTGCCCAGGTCCTGGTCTGGCTCTCCACCACCTCACCTGCAAATTTTATTGCCCACCCCTGATCTAGGCAAAAACAGGCTCCCTGAGCAACAGAGGAATCCTCTTAAAGGCCAGGTACCACAGGATGAATAATTTATATAGCGATTCGAGTGTATCAGAACATTTCATCACAGGAAGCCACCTTTAATTCAGCCTGTCCTGTCCACATCATCCTTGCACCTGGATCAGAGCTGTGGAGTCAAGCGTTACCTTCCCTTAAACCCTGGCACCACCTCCTGCTCCTGCACACTTAATTGGAGCCACCAGGAAACTGGTGTCTGCGGGGTGTTTGAGCTCCTGCAGATTGCAAACCGTGTGGGCAGGAAGCTACTGTTTCTCTGTGGCTTTGGAGCACTGACCCAACTCCACTGGTAAGGCTTGAAACAATCTTGCACACAATGTGCTGAGTTTAACTTTATAAAGTCTTGAATCCACTTACTAGTTAACATCAGTCAAGACCAGCTAGCCTGGGACTTCCTGGCAAGCAGGGGTATTTGATGGACTTTCCTTACTGCTCCGTTACTAGGAATTAGTCTCATGTGCGTCTCCAAGCACAAAGAGGGCCCCAGAGGAGATAGCGTTCACTAGGGCCATCTGTCCGGGGCAGACCATCTAGCATACCCCCAGCCAACTCACCCTGCATCATTCAAGGAGTGAGGGGGCTGAAGCACTGAAGGCCCAAAGTAACAGCCGTCCCTAAGGCCCCTCCCTGCCCACAAACTACAAGGTTTTGTCCAGGGCAGCCTTTTAAGTCCAGATCCTCAGAGATATTTAGGGGCCGAGCTCCGAAACATGCTTGCCTAGTTTAGTGTGTCTGCAGATTTGTGTGTGGCACATTCACAGGATGCGCAAGCAAGGAGGGGAAACTTGAGACATCCCTTTGCTCCATTTGGGGAGCTAATCTGTGCTAAACACCCAGGCTGGCAAGTCCTCGTTCTGGGCAATTTCCTCCACGTGCTCTGTGTTCACCTTAGGTGAGACGGGTGATTTTTCTTGTGTGCCTGCCCTGGAGAAGCTAATTATTTTCTTCCTTCTTCACCCAGTGTCACCACCTTTCCTGCAGCCCACTAACCTTACGCGCCTCCCCCAGCAAACCAGCAGCGCTCCCTGCCCCCTCCATCCCAGCTCCCCACTCCCCTAGGATCCTGGTTCTCCCTTAACCCTGCCCACTTGACCTAACCTCCTGGCCATAAATGGATACGTCTGCAAGAGCTTCCCCGGGTTGGGTGGGGGAGAGGAGGGGAGGAGAATGTGAGGAATGCAGGACACAAAATGAGGAGCCAGGTCCCAACCCACCATAAGCCTGCTGGGGGAAAACAAGGAGTGAAAAGGCATCATTTGGCCACCTTCCCCCTGCAGGAGGGAAGCTGGGAAGGGAGAGCTGGGTAGCAGCACCAGGGGCTGGGGAGTGTTTCCTTTGGCCCAGCAAAAAGAAGCACCTTTCATTTCTCTTTCTCTTTCCTTTCTGATCTGCCGGGGACTTTCCAGAGTTGGACTGCTGCTCTCTCTTGCATGCTGTCCCAGAGCACAACCCCCCTGCCAAGATACACAGCACATGCCCGTTTCCCCCTCACGCTGCCTGTTGCTGGCCCCCTCTTCCCATCTTTGGAATGTCGGCTTTTTCTCCCATGCCCCAGTCCCCCAGGAGCCAGGCCAGGGCAAGCAGAGAGAGACTGGGAACTTTCCCTCCCCGCTACCTACTAGGTTTGAGACCAGATGTAAAGCCAACAAAGAAGAGACCATCTCTGGAAGGAGGAGAGATCTGGCACGAAGGAGTCAGGGGGTGAAATCTCCCCACCTCACCCCACCGTCTGGCCCAGCAACCCTAGGGGAACGAAATGCAGCTTGTTCTTTCCTAACCTCCCTCCCTCCTCTGAAGGAGCCCTGGCTCATCTCATCCTACCATCTCTTCGGACACTGCCACCTTCACAAGAGGACAAACTGGCATCACCATAAGGATGACAACAAGCAGTAGACTTGAGCCACACCATTTTGATATGGATCCAGACCTCCCCAAAGTTCAGGGGTGTTCACATCTGGGGGTCTGGTTCAGCCTGACTCAGAGCAATAGGTTCTTGAGCCAGGGACCTAGTCTTCCAGCACATTGCGTCTGAAAGTCCCTTGGGCATCAGTGGTGCTGGAAAAGACAGAACCTCGCCCACCCGGGCTCTCTGATATCCTGGGACCCACACGGCTGCTGCATAGCAAAGAAGATCATAGCAGACAGTGGAAAAGACTAACGGCTCCTCTGAGGTCTCTGCAAACATTAGGGAAATCTCCCAAACAACCCTCTGAGTTAGGCTACTATGGTGTGACACTCCCTTTTGGAGAAGGGGGAACTGAGGCGCTGCAGGATTTTTGTACACAGCAACGAAAACCTCAACAAAAAGCAAACTTTCTGAGTCCAGTCCTACCTGCCTTCCTCATGTAGGGCCTGATCCTGAAATCAGGGGGATTTGAGAACACAGCATCCCACAGGACTCGGCCTTTTCCAATGCTGGCAGACAGGGCCACATTGGGATTAAACACCCACAGCTGGCCTGAGTCAGCTGACTGCTGTGGTGCTTGGGCTGCTTAATCACAGCGTGGATGGTCAGGCCAGGGCTGCAGCCTGGACTCTGGGACCACCCCCCAACCCCGTGGGCACATTGAGTTGGGTATGCTCATTCTGGCATGAAGATCCTCCACCCAAAACGCAAACGTGTGCACACACGACTGCCTTCCAACATCCACACCTAAAGTACATCCACACACCTCCCTTCTCGGCCACACCCTTACATGCCTGCACCTATTTACACTCATGGGTCATGTCCACACTCACTCAAGACACACGCTTGAGCTTACACACACACACCTGTCCACAAAAGAACATGCACCCACACGCAACAAGCAGGTGTGCAGGTGCCCACTCACACGTACGGCACGGTGACACGTCCTCACACACACAGCCAGACAGTACCAGACAACACACATAGCAATTTATGCACACGGAGAACCACCCCCCTTCTTTCACTAGCCGGCCTTGAGCGCAGTAATAGAGAGCATGTGAACCAGTTCCTGTATCACAAAGTCAGGGTGGATCCCTACTGATACAAGGAGCCTCTCTCTCCAGTCGCTCTCTCAAATCCTCCATAAAAGGAAAAGCAGCCTGCAGGTAGCACTGCCAAACTTAGTCATCCAAAGTCGACCAGAGATCACACAGCTCAGTCAGCAGCAATTTCCTCCCTGAACTTCCCGTTTCAAGGGCTGGCGAGAGGAGTGGCCCTGCCTCTTTTGAAATGCCTCTCTCCTCTCCTCTCAGTCTCAGCATTTCTGACTTCACCATCTCTTTGCCTGGGATGCAGCAGCGGCCAGAGATCTGGGGCAGCACGAGAATTATTGCAAGGAGGGGGCAAGGATGTGTGTAAAGGTGATTGCCGTTATGAGCCCGGCTTCAGCTACATGCGTGCTGCTTTGCATGATGGTTGAAGTGCATGTGTCATAGTTAAAGATGGGCTTAAGGCAGGGCCCCAGATGCAAAAAACTTTGGGGAAGCACTGCAGCTTGGGGCATGTCTAGCAAACCAACACCAATTAACGCTTGCAGAGAGTCCTACCTGTTTCCAGCACAGTACAGCCCTTTACTGAGCAACCACCATGCACCGTGGGAAAGCTAGAAGCTTCATTTGCCTTGCACAGTCATTTCTGGTTGTGCAAAGGGCTCAAGTGCTGCTTGTTCAGAATCCATTGCCCACTTCCACAGTTGGTGGTGTTTACCCTTTCCAGAGGAACAAACAAGGAGTCCTGTGGCACTTTTAAAGACTAATTAGAATACATTCATTTATTGCATGAGTTTTGTGGGAGAAAATTCCATTTCGTCAGATGCTTGGAGAAGCTGCAGGCGAGCTACTGATGGGACAAGGCAGTCGGCCCTGAAGGATCCGGCCCCGACTGCCAAAGGATTGAGGGAGAAGGGAGCACTGTGTAATCCTGACACAAACAGTGCTAAGGCTAACGTATCTTACGTCCCACAGCCCACACGCCACCATCCAATACAGGGTGCTTTTACAGATGTTTCAGCCAAAGAGCTCAGAGCGCTTCTTCAAAGTGGGATTTTCTTCCACAAAAATGCATGTGATAAATAAATCTGTTAGTCTTTAAAAGTGTCACAGGACTCCTTGTTCATTTTACAAACATTCAGCCTCACAAATTCTCTGGGAGATGGGGATCACTTTCCCTAGTGTGATGTTTGGTGTTTACATGTTGCTTTCCATCTTCAAAGCTCACCCCCCTGTCTTTTTTTTTCTTTGAAACAAGCAGGACTGAATGAACACTCACCCTGGCCTTAAGAGGGAGGGCGGGGACGGAGAAGTTACAAAAATGACTTCCCCAAGGTCACACAGTGAATCAGTATGGGAGCTGGGTGTGGACTCTGAAGCCTACAGGCCAGAGAGTGGAGACAGCTGCTTCCTTATATGGGTCCTCGACTTAGTTATCCCCGCCCAGGACACACGACTCTCACCCCCTGCATTTCTACTGACTGATTAGGAGCATGTGTCACTGGGCACCCCCAACCACACTCCTACCAGGATCTTGTCTACACCAGCACTGATGCTCTACGGCAGGCCTCAAACAGGATTATTCCCTCTATTTTCCCCCACCACCCAACACATCATAAGCAAAGAGAAGGCAGCCTTCAGCTGGTTGGGGCCCTAAGCAGTTACTTAGTCTGTTTATGCCTAGAGCTGGCTCTGTTCTGCTCTAGGGTTTTTCAGGGACCCATGGCCTGACTTGTTATCTATGAGCTAGGCTTGCCCAGCAGGGCTGCAGGCTGGTTTAAACCCCACACAAGGGGACTATCCCCGTGGTGCTACTGACTCCACAGGAACTTGGGCACAGGACGTGGATGCTCATTATAGCTGGGCAGGGCCAGGGGCAGGGCTCAGATGGACTCCTGCCCCAGCAATTCTGCAGTCTGGAAGCGGCCCACAGAGCAATTGCAAGAGAGCACTACAGGTGAGTCGTTCACATCTCCATGCCTCAGTTTCCCCACTTAGTACTGGGGGGATACTAGCTAGCTGCCTGCCAGGCCTATTGAGATGACACTTGGGAAGTGCTCTGAGAGTGCATCGTTCTAAGTAGCAGTACTGCTCCTCCCCAGAGTCGCTGGGTAGTAATTGCCCATGTGAAGCCCCTTGTCTAGGATTATGGCCCAGGAGACCTCAGTCAAGCTGGGACTTCCTAAAGTCTGGAAACCAGTCCGGAAAGCCAAGAGGTATACGTGCTGTCCACACCAGGAATAGCCTCGGCCTCTTCATGAGCTCTGGCCTGGGTTCAGAACTGCTTCCTTCCCTTGAGCCACCCAGCACCTGCTGTGCACCCCACCTGATTTATTACAGGTACCGAGTAAAGTCCGTGCTCCCTAAACAGCTGTTGCAGAGGTATCATGCAACATGCCAGGATAGAGCGACAGAAAAACAGAGCCAGGCAACCACGCTGGCTGCCAATATTGCTCTGAATTTGCACCTGGCTGGACGAGGACAAGGCCAGGCTGCCCACAGCCCAGCCTGGGCTCACATCTTCCAAACTGAGGCGGAGGCCCGAGGCCGCACCGCAGCCAGCGACTGATAATTCCCTAAGGGCTCTGAGGGAGGACTACAGACACCAGCCATCTGCACTCAGCCCTGCCAGTAAAGCTGCTCTGGGTCCTGGTCTTGCTGAGAGCTTGGCACTTAACCCTGGCGAGAAGCCAAGGCTGCCTGTAATTCGCTCCTCGGGGTTTCTTAGCGATCCCCCATCTCACACTGACCGGGGCCCTTTGAAGTCAGCCAGGAATCTGGAATTGTCCCGCTTCTGCTGCCTGTCTCTGCACAGCCCATTTGCCTTGTCAGGAGAGAGAAATGATGTGGGGGAGGCCGGGAAACATAGCTCAGCCCCAAGCACTCTGCCAGACACACAGCAGCATGTTTTAACCGGATCAGGCTCTAACACGGCAGCAGGGTCTGTGACCCGGCAGCTTTCTGGAGTGCGGGGCCTGGGAATACAAGAAAAGCAATGGAGCCTATACATTTTAGAGCCCCTCAAATGTACCCAGCGTGCTTGGCGCAGCCTTGTCTTTTGCTGTCTGTTCCCAGGGAGGGATGGGGCCAGCTGAGAACAGTTACGCTGGGTTCAGAGGCTCGGATGTTGAGCACACGAGCAGCAGTAAATCCTCATATCTGCTGTTGTAAACCCCCGCTGCTCGTTACTTACCCACAGTGACTTTCTCGTGAAATTCTTGGCAAGCTGCGCTCCCACAGCTGCCGGCAGGGGCCAGCACCTCAGAGCAGATTTAGCCAATGCCTCTGGAAGCTACAAGAAAGCCTATTAAGCAACCATGGGGAAAACACAGCCTGTGCCCAGGTTAGAGCCAGAGAACTAATTGCCTGAGGTTGCTTTTCTTAAAGAGGAAGCTAAAACTCCAGCACCTTGCTCCTTACGCACCAGTCACTGAGTCTCCTTAGAGTTTTCTTTCCCGCCGCCCAGGGGAATTCTTCTCTACATTAGTCCCAAAAGGCTGCTACTAAAATCTGGCCCCATTGTGTTAGGTGCTGTACACACAGTGAAAGAAAGTTCCTGCACTGTAGCGGACCTAGTCAAAATAGACCTAGATAGGCAAAGGCTAGGAGGCAGAGAGACGTAAAGTGACACCACCAGGTCAGGCATAGAAATTAGGGGCAGCGTCCTAGCTCCACTGAAGTCAGTGTGAGTTTTGCCGTTGATTTCACTGGAGACGGGATTTCATTCCAGGGCTCCTGAGTGAGTCCAGAGCCCTACTTATGATCTCAAACAGCTTCCTTTAGCCAGCACCTCTTTCCAGTCTAAACCTTTGGGCTCAGATTCCTCTTTACGTTAACAGAACCCATTCTGGTAACAGGCCTAGGTAAGAGCTCTGGGATTCGAGGAGATATCTGACTCTCCGCGCATCCTTGACCCCACTTGTACAACACACACAGCTCTGGAGCAAAAAAGACAGTTTAACCACTATACACTGATTGATGCCGATCATACGTACCAGGGGGATTTAGTAACTCATCACTATATACAGAGTGGATTTAGTAACCGCCACAGTTTAGAATAGAAATAGAGAATAGAATCAGAGGGTTGGAAGGGACCTCGTGAGATCATCAAGTCCAACCTCCTGGGGCTTGAACCCAGGACCTTCTGCATATTAAGCAGAGTTTATTGGGGTTGCTTTTGTAAAAGAACTGCCAAGCCCCCATAAATGATTCACCAGGAGTGATAAAAGACTTAGGAAATGGCTGTGATTGCATCTCACAGCATCAAAGGCCCAGAGCCAGCTTTAAGGGGGAGGGAGAGCAAGGGCCAACAGGAATTAACACAGTACAAAGGTATCCCCAGAAGTCCTACACCTTATCTTCCCATGAAAGAAGCAGCTAGGAGACTGGGCTCCCCCGGCTGGTTTGTCCGAATGCCACCCTAGTTTTACTGGGGCAGGCCGTCCAGGTGCAGCTGGGACAAGACTTCGTTCCCGATCACCTTCATTGCTCCTGCCCCTCTCCACCGCTGAGCTCCTTGTCTCTCCCACAGCTCCATGCTGTTTCTCAAGCCACATACTGCTAGCCAAATTTGATGGTCACCACCAGACAGACATTCAACGGCCTCTCAATCCAGACGGACTGGCAGATGCAAGGAGAGAAAGGGATTTTTGAATAAATTATTCAACTTCAGCCTGACCCTTGCCCAGATTGAGGGGTTTGGTTCAGTCAGTTGAGGCAGAGACTAGCTAGGAAGTTGGGCTCTGCCTCCTCCAGGAGCTCATGTGAGCAACCCAGTTTCAGAGGGGCCCACTATGGCTGGAGCCATCCCTAATGTGCATCTCAGAGAGGCAGGGACAGAAATTCACAGCTGTATGCTCCAGGGAGAGGCTGTGGCCCTTGGACATGTGTCTTGTGCGTGGCCTGCGGCTCTGTTCCCATGCATACAGGGTGACGCTGGAAAGAAGCTGTCCAGCCCAGAACGTGGTGGCACCGATGTGCCTGATGCCTGCCTGTACTTTCATGCAGTCATAAAATCACCGCATGCACACGCGCTACTGCCAAGCCATACAGCAGCTGCAGAACCCCCAGCCAGCCACCTCTGGTGACACATTGCAGCAGGAATGAGTCAGAAAAGGGCCTGGCCCAGCCTGGCTGCTGTTGCCAGGGCCAGAGATGCACACGGGGGAGTGGGAGGCAGGATCCTAATAAACAAACCAGGTCACCGTGGGGCCCTTGGCAGCCTGGCACAACCCCACCCTATTGCTGGAGTTTCCTCACAGCTGATGATACAAGTGGACTTTGCCCAAGACTTGGCTTAATAGGTTGACATTTACAGATGCGGGGGCAGCTGATGAGAAATTTTTTCAATTTCTTGGGTGGACTCAGCCGCACCTGGAACAGGGCAGAACTATTCTGCAATGAGCGGGGAATGTGCATCAAAGCCTGGTCCCACAGACGGGCCATCCTGCCTCTGTTCTTCAGCTTCTGAACCAACAGACTGCCAACTTGGGTGCATACTGCATCCCATATAGAAAACTCCCTCTCAGGTAGGGTTACCAGATACCAAAGCATGGAAAGCAGGACAGGGAATTACAAAAAGGAGGACATTGGAGGACACATGGAGAAAGTGTAGTATTAATGTAATAGTCTTAAATTTATAGGGGCCCTGGCATGCTTCCCCCGAAAAAGAGGGTGTTCCTGGGCATTCCAGCATACTTTAACCGCTGTAAATAACAAGCCAGACAAAATCATGTATTTTTAAAATTCCTCCTTGACGGAGGACATGAAGGTAAAACATCTGGTAACCCTACTCTCAGGCAAACTCACTCCATCCCTAGCAGGACCGGTCCTTCCATAGAAGTGACCAAGGCGGTCGCCTAGGGCACCAACAATCGGGGGTGCCGAGGGCTGGGCTGGGGCCAGTGAGCCTATCCTACCCTGCTCCGCTCCCTGCCTGCAGCTTGACCCCTGCTTGCAATGCCACTCCTTGTCTAGGGCCGAAACCCCACCTGTGGGCACGTTCCCCACCCATGGCCAGATCCCAGCAGTGCCACTGCTCCGCCAGCAGCCCTGGGGCACCAAAATCGCTATTGGCCTCGGGCAGCAAAAAACCTTGGGCTGGCCCTGGTCCCTAGCTTTTCTCTGGGCGCAAGCCTAGAACTGCAGATTGGCAAATCTGTCCCACACATCTGCCTGACACCTTGAGGCAAGCAGGGAATTCTTCAGGAGAGGACATGTCAGTAAACCAAGAATGATCTGGCTTTGGCCCACACTGGAGAGAACTGATCAGGGAAAATTTTTGCTACCCCACTTCCAGAACAAGGCTCTGCTGCCCCCTTTTCCGGCCAGCCATGCAGCTGGATATGACACTCAAACCAATTTCCAAGAGGTAAAGAAAAGGAAATGGGCCTGGCTCCTCTGCCTTGTGTCATTACAGCCAGACAAAGGGCATTCAAAATACACTACCAAACCAGAGAGGAATCGGTCCAGCCAAGTCTGTCGCTGCCATGGTCCAAGGGAAACGTTCCCATGCAAACAAGGCAACCTATTGCCCCAGTGACAGCACATGGTGGGTATGTCCCAAAGGGGCAGCCGTGTTAGTCTAGTTCAGAAAAATAAGCCTTAATAAGTCCTGTGGCACCAAAGACTAACAAATTCTGTTGCATGAGCTTTCACGGGAGAAAATCCCGTTTCGTATGTTCCCCCATCTTCAAAGCATCTGACGAAGTGGGATTTTCTCCCACAAAAGCTCATGCGATAAATAAATTCGTTAGTCTTAAGTGCCACAAGACTCCTTGCTTATTTCACATGGTGGGTAGTGTCCACACATGTAACTGGCACAGCTGGTGAATTCCAGGCAGTCATATTTTTAAGGGAGGCCCTCGCTGTCGAGGAGTCCCTTTCAGCAGCATCCCTCATCTTCCACCTGGTTTTCAGAGGCAGTGAGTACCCAGATTCTTGTATATCATGGGCACTCCAAAAGCCTAGCCACATAACGCAATGGCTCCTTGTATTGAAAGGCAACTGCTGTCCTGCGGAGAGATACCAGGAGAACATGGGGGAAGAGTGAAAGTCTGTGTTGGTCAACAGCCTAGGCACAGCACAGACCCTCTCACTCCAGCCCTGGAGGTGCCTCAGTGGATCCAGTCTCCAAGGCCAGCTCACTTCTGGCTCTGCCTGCTGAGGTTTGGCAGCTCGGGGCCAGAGAGCACACTTGTAATGACAGATCTTTTCATGGCACACGGGCACTGAACATTGATCAGAGCTAGGGTTATCAGATACCAAAGCATGGAAAGGAGGACAGTGAAGTATGAAAAGGAGGACATTGGAGGACACATGGAGAAAATGTAGTATTAATGTATTATTCTTCTGTTTTTAGGGGTCCCTGGAACGCTTCCCCCTAAAAATAGGTGTTCTGGGGCCTTCCAGCATACTTTAACCCCTGTAAGCAAAAAGCCAGAGAAAATCAGGTATTTTTAAAATGCCTGCCGGATGGAGGATGTGAAGGTAAAAAGGAGGACATGTCCTCCTTTTGCCTGACATCTGGTAACCCTACCCAGGGCTGAGTGACCAGTTACACCCAAAACAAACAGAGTCCTGTGGCACCCAGGCTGTCAATGGTGGATTGGACAGCTTTGCCGGGACTCACAATGAGTTTGCGCATTTGATGACTCAGAGGCCTGCTCTCAGTTCCTTCAGCAGAGCAAAACAAGGAACTTGACAAACCAGGGCTATAGCAGAGCCCTTGGCTTAATCGCCCTACAGGGAGGGCAGGCAGACGGCTCCCAGAATTACCCTGGCTCCCATCTCCACACACAAGGGATGGCGGGAGGAGAGACACACATGAAAGAGGAGCCTGCTCCTGTCATGGAAGGGAAGGATCCCGTCCACCAAGGGTAGGGCTACCACACACCAAAGCCTGGAAGAGAGGACAGGGAAGTATGAAAAAGAGGACATTGGAGGACACATGGAGAAAATGGAGTATTAATGTAACATTCTTCAGTTTTCAGGGGGGCCTGGAATGCTTCCCCCTAAAAATAAGGTACTCCATGGCATTCCAGAATATTTTAACCCCTGTCAGTAAAAAGCCAGACAAAATCATGTATTTTAAAATGCCTGCCAGATGGAGAACATGAAGGTAAAAAGGAGGACATGTCCTCCTTTTGCCTGACATCTAGCAACCCTAAGCAAGGGGCACATAAGAGACCTGGATTTTGTCGCTGGCTCTGCCACAGATCTGCTAGGTGACCTTGGGCAAGTTTCAGCTCCTGAGTGAAAGAGGGATAATGAAGCCAGCCCATTTAGAAAGCACTTAGAGATCTCTGGCTGCGAAGCTCTGCTAACAGATTGTTTATTTCAGGCTGAATAGAAACCTCAGGGGGCTTCTGCCTTGATTGATTGTTTCTTGGTGGTGAAGGAAATGGTCCCATATGCAGGCATTTTGCATTCCCGGCATTGACTCCCCCTCTTTCTAGGCTTCGGAGAGATAAAGATGCACATAAACCAATTTGCCATTGTCATCTTAAGAGAACACCCGACTCGGGGGGTGGGACTGCTGCTGGAAAACAATAAGAACATAAAGGTGCAATCTCCTTGCCTCATCTACTGAGAGAGGCGCTAATGTGTAAATCATTTAAATGCTAATATTAATCATCAGGGCTGCCCAGCAAAGCTTATCAGAGACAGCTGGAGATTGGAGCTGAGTGAGGGGGGTAGTTTATTGCACAAGGTGATGAGGCTGTGGTGCAGAATTGAGCGGCAGCCTCTTTCCACTTCTGTACCATAGCAGATCAGTCCTGCTCCAAGCGGCCTGTTGCAAAAGGGGTGCTGGGCTTTCTTTCCCTCCCCATGTGATAGGAGGGCAGGATTTCATGTTTGAGAGTCTTGGGCGAAGTGACTGCTACTGTGTCAGCCACCGCACCAGGGCCTGAAGGTGACACAGCCTCCAGTGCACCAGGTCCAAAGACTAACAACCAAGGAGTCCTGTGGCACTTAAAGACTAACAAATTTATTTATTGCATGAGCTTTCATGGGAGAAAATCTCACCTTGTCAAACGCTTTGAAGAACTTTGAAGTGTCTGACAAAGTGGGATTTTCTCCCATGAAAGCTCATGCAATAAACAAATTTGTTAATCGATAAGTTGCAACAGGACTCCTTGCTTGTTTTAGTGAATTAGGCTAACACGGCTGCTCCATTGGAACTTGGCAACACGCAAAATAATTACAGGTATCAAGGTGGGCCACGTGGCAGAGAAAAGGTTGGGAACCACGTCTACAGCTAACCTCAACCTAGCCGGGTTCCCTTTCCCTCACTCCCCCACGCACAGCCGCTGTCAGAAAGGGGAGGATTTTACCCCTGCTGAGATCCGAGTTCCAGTCACAAGGTGACAGCAGTTCCTGAACCATCATGTCTGGAGGTCACCAGGGAGTGGAGTGGAGCCTCCTGCTTCCTCCAGACCCTGGAAAACGCCAGGCAATAAAAGGCAGAAGAGTCCAACTGACTCCCCTGCTGGCCAAGCCTCACCAACCAAAGCAAGGCCTCTGTTCCCCTTTGTCCTCTCTGCTCCCTTCCCGCTGCTCAGGGGATCTTCCTTCACCTAGCTCTTTCAGAGGAAAAAAAAACAACAAGGAGTTGTGTGGCACTAAGACTAACAGATTTATTTTTTGCATGAGCTTTCGTGGGAGAAGATCCCACTTCCTCAGATGCTTCGAAGATGGGTGAACTTACAGAAAGGAATGAAACTAAATGCGAGGGGGTGTAAAACATAGGATCAGGTCATGCAGTAACAGCAAATCAGAGCACTTTTCAGGCTCAAACCATGGGAAGCCTGAAGTCAAATTACCCTTTCAGAGGGCCAGACTGTAATGGGAGTGGTGACTGCCTCATCTGTCCTGTTTTCTGCAACACCACATCCCACCTTGGAGCCCTGCAAGAACAGCATGGAAATTCACTAGCCCAGGCACAAGATCTGCTTGCCCAGTCTTACCAACATGCTCACACGGATAGAACACGTTTACTTGTCCAGCAATCAAATGAGTCAACATGAGTGAACGGATGTTTGCAACCCAGCCTTAAGGAACAGATAAGCGGTTCCTTCATTTAACTGATGCTGCAAGGCATGGAAGGCCATCTGCCCTCAGCCTGCTGCATGTAGCCCACTCCCTCCGGTGCCAGGTGTGTCCCTTCTGGAGCGACAATGTCCCACGCCACCGATCAGCCCATGAGAGCACTTCCCAAGCCATTGGTGAGGGTGAATCAGGGAAAGAAGGGAAGTGAATGATTTGGTGACCTCTAGCAACACAGCCCCATGGGGCGCCCTACAGCTGCAGCTATGTTGCCCAGCAGCCCTCAGTGTTCATCCTACAACAACAAACCAGGCAACCTGCACAATGGAGGAAAACAACTATCAGGAAGGAATTATTTTTTGCTTCCATATTCTAAGGTCACCGTGAAGGATTACGGTGGAGGGGATAAATACTGATGGAAACTGGCCCAGGTGACCAAGGGCTGCAGTGCAGCATGACATGCATCCGAAACACCCGGCTGTCATGATACAGCTTCATGAACTCATGCCTCAGTGTTAGCCTGGCAGCACACCACCCCTAGACCCGATTCTCCACTTGCTGACTCTGGCGTAAGCCCATTGACTTCATATAGCAGCACACCTTCATTGCGACAGCACTCGGATGCCCCACTCGCTGTTGGGGTTGGGTGGTGGTAGGTGCTGTACAAATACACACACAAAAAGACACAGCTGCTTCCCCCTAACAGTCAAAGAGGAGCTGCTTAGCCAAAGTGAGGGGAGAGGGACTTGTGCACATCAAAGCCCTTTCGTGATGCCATGTGCTTTGTGAGACTGGAATAAAGCTCTCAGAGCTGGACAGTGCAAATTCTGCACAGCGCCCTCCCTAGCATACCCAGGGTAGGATTCCCAGCTACCCCTGCTGGAGTCCAGTCTACACTGGGGGCAGCCCTGGGGAAGGGGTAGCAAAGGGTTTTTTAAGCCTCTTTCATGCCTTCCTGTTCTGGGCTGCTCCAAGAGCTGAAACAGCCCCAATGTTAATTAGATCCCCCTCCCCAGCAGCTCCCGGCATGCAGCAACCCAAAATTCCCAGGCTGCTCTGTGCAGTGGGGCTCCCCACCGCAGGCTGCCTACACCAGGGGTTCCTCCAGTTTCAGCCTGCACCCCCTCCGACCAGCTGCCATGCAGAGCAGAGCTGCTAGGTGGCAGCGTTGAGATGCACATGGCTGACAAAAACGGTCCTGCCACATGCGCCTTTCCAGGGCTACCGAGCTGGGAGGGAACAACAGTGGGGTGCTGAGGGGTGACTGCGTTAGCCAGGGGAACACGAGCCTTGCCCGATATGCTACATGCTCATATCTCCTGCCGCTGTTCCTTATGGTCACTCCGTAGATGGCCCAAGAAAGGTCCAATATCTTCCCCGGGTCCCTGGCTCAGTGATGCACTGAGGAGTGGTGCTACCTTTGATCCCGGGTGGGGGGGCAGTGCTACCCCTGATCCACCAAGGCGGCCTGGAGCTGACTGAGGAGTTCAGCTCACGGCCAGGGAAGATGTGCTGCAGCTCCCTGGGAGCCCAGGCTGTGGTTTACAGCTGCACCCCTCTTAAGGAAAAAGCACAGCACATCTGTTTGGGTCCAGGCCCTGCAGCAAGCAAAGACAGGGTTTCTAAGAGACCTAAAAGGACCCCATTTTCCACTTGAGAGGGAAAATTCCTCAGTGTCCAAAGAGGTAGCCATGTTAGTCTAGTCCAGCAGAACAAACAAGGAATCAGGGGCAGTTTTAAAGAACAACAAATTTATTTATTGCATGAGCTTTCGTGGGAGAAAATCCCACTTCATCAGATGCTTGAAGATGGGAACTTACAGACAGTGCGACACCCTGGAAATCCCAGCAGGGTAACAGGTGATGAGCACAGAACAAAACCACACCATTGCTGGCAGGGCATTATGGCAGCAGAGAGCTACACCCATGGTCTCTGCACAGCCCCCCAATGCAGTTGCTAAAGCAGCAAGCAGGCAGAGCGGGACCAACAGCACAACCTGCTGGGCAGATTGAGGCACCAGCAGGCACTGCCAACGGTTGAGCATTGTGGATTGGGGGTTATCTACCGCTGGCTAAAGGGCCCCAGATCAATACCTGAGCAGGGGAGAAAGGAGAGCTGAGCTCCAATGGTTGTGAGCTGCTTTTACCCTCCTGCTGCAATTGCAGCAGGTCCAAGATGCTGGATGCTGTTTGCTCAACGGGGGGCGCTCAGCCCTGCCTGGGAAAGGAAGAGTCTGGTGCCATCTCCCCCTTTGCCTGGCTGAATGGCCAAAAATAACATTCTCCACTGGGCAGCTCACTGCTGCTGTTGTGCTTGGCGCCTGGCCAGCCTGTCGGCAGCCACCCATCGCATGCGGCCGCTCAATGGAAACGTCCGCAGGGAGCCACGACCCAGGGACGGCGCAGCCCAGCACGGCGCTGGGTGGTGGCGGGAACGGCAGGAGGCGCCCCAGAGCAGAGAGAGGAGAAGGAGCGGGGTGACGGCATAAAGGCAAAGCATGAGCTGCGGCAGAGCCATTTAACCACAGCAGTGAGGGCAAGAGAGGCCTTCCCTCCCCTGGAGCAGGCTGCTGCCTTCGCCTTGGGCAAGCTGTGTCAGTGGGTGCGCCCCTGCTCTCGTGGGGGGGAAAAAAAACCAAGAAGTCCTGTGGCACTTAACGACTAACAGATTTATTTATTGCACCCGTGTCCACAGTGGTAAACCTTGGCTCTCCAGTGAGCTGAACAGGAGCACTGGGATTAAAGTGGCTCAGCTCAGTGAATGAAGGCAGGACTGCCCTGGCAAGCAGGAGCAGTCAAGGGAAGGGTGCCTGCACCCCAATAATGTTCCCATAGCTGCTGCCCAGCTCCCCCCTGCTATGAGCCTGCAGTTTTCTGTCCCCTGGCAGCAGAGGTCCGGGGAAGGGACAGCTCCACTCTCCAGCCCATGGTTTGAAGAGAGCCAGGCTTGAATCCCAGCTGATGGGCTGAAATGCACAGCTCTGTTCCCCTGGACCAGCCATCCGCTACTACCGGGAACCTCTGGGGCTGGAAGGCAGCCCCTTTGTGTGGGCGCTAACTGCTTGCAGTGCCCAGCTCCCTGGGCTCTCCAGGCCTGCGGGAAAAAGCTGCCCCTGGCCACCTCCTTCCTGCCGCCAAGCTGGAACCTCATAGCCGGGGCCTCCTGTCCCGAGCAGGATTTGCTGGGTTTCAGTTTCCGCAGCTGCCCCACCTTTCCCACATTCCTTCTATCGGGGGGCCTCCTCTGCCAACCCCATCTGCCCCTACACTCTGCTTTCAGAGAAGCAACAAGCCTTTGTGTCTTTGAACAGGCACCTGGCCAGAGGCACAGCCTGGCTGACAGCCCCTAGGGAACAGCCAGGCCAGCACCGAGGGGTCAGGGGAAGGGAGAGGCTCCCTCAACTCCAATTCCAGCTGAGCTCACAGGGTCTGGAAAAGCGGTTTTAGTCACTGGAGGCTGGTGCCAGGGCACAAGGGAACTCCCCTTTCCATTCATTCCTGGCCACAGTCCCTCCTCCCCTCTCCCCGCCTTTCTCGCTGACTTTAACTGATGCAAGCGGCTGGGGTTGGGGTTGCAACTGCTGGGCATTGCTGGTCTGGCAGGAGAAGACAGGCTGGACTCAGAGAAGCAGGGCAGGGGCCTCTTCCTGCCAGTGCCATGTCAACCCAGAAGAGGCTGCAATGGGATTTCCAGAGCACAGCCCTGCCATGCAGCCAGAATACGACTCCACATCAAGGGAGAGTTGTAGGGAAACTGCTTCTACGCTCCTTTGCAATGGGGGAGTCTGGAGTAACTCCTGAGTTCACTGCACTGACAGCACATTGGCGATAGGGCTTGGCAGCTGGATTTGGCCCAGGAGGGTGAATTTAAGTGCCAGGTTTGAACATCTGAGAGTCAGTCTATTTACCCATCTCGGAGAACAGTAAGGTTTCCTGACCCCAGCCTGCCCATGTGCCCCTGACCCGGCCAGTCCTTCTCTACTGCCCCGTCGGTCCCGGGCCTCTCCTGAGATTGCCAGTCTCGGGGTAATTAATGTCACCTATGATCATGGTTCCCCAGCTACAGAGACTCACCCTCGTCACTCCATGGTGACCACCAACTAGCTGAAATGGCTTCTTCTCCCTGCCAGGCTGGATCAGATGTCAACAAGCCACGCAGAAGTGAATTGTTCTGGGTAACTTTCCTCACCCCCTGAGGTTCCCGATCCTCCAGTTTCAGGGGAAAAAAGCTGCCTGCTTTTAACAACAGAACAGCCTTCTGTTCCCCCCTTGCCACTTCTGTGCCGCCTGGTCTCTCCCTGGCAACTCTGGTTCAGCACCACCCTTTATTTTACATCCCTTTGGTCCAGTACCAACCCCATGAGATCACCGAGAGAAAACAGTAAGATGGAAGACATTGTGAAAGAGTTTTAGGCCCAGCTTGTCACACACAGCCTCTATTTTCGCACTTGACATTTTCAGACAATTTTACACCAACAATAATTTGTGGGCACAATTTGAACCACTTAGCTATCTAGGTGCACACACCGAATTAGGGGATGCCAAAAGCCACCTATGTGGCCTGGACTGGAACAGGTGATAATTTGTGCCCCCAAAAGAGCAGGCACAAAGCTGGAGGCCGTCATGTCACCAGCAGGTTTCGTTAGCAAACTAAGACACACACACATTTGCCAGACGGACTGCAGCAGTGACTTTGGCAGTACCCTAGGTATTTGACAGCAGCCTGAGGTTTGCTGGAATCTGGGTTTCCTAAAATCTTGGACCATTTCCCGGACCAGGGTCACCAAAACATTGGCCAACATAAGAATGTGACTCAAATTCTGCCTCTGCTGGTTCTGAGAGAGACAAAGCGGGTGAAGCAATACCTTTTATTGGCCCAGCTTCTGTTGGTGAGAGACACAAACTCTGTGCAGACTGATTCCTGAAAGTTGTTCCTCTCACCAACAGAAGCTGGTCCAATAGAAGGTATTGCCTCATCTGCCTCGTTTCCCTCATATCCTAGGACCAACATGGCTACATCTACACCGCACATCAGCCAGTTCTGTACTCACCAGAGGGCCACTGGCTCCCTCCCTTCCCCCATAGCTTCCTACATTCAAATCAAATCATAGGGCTGGAAGGGACCTCATGAGATCATCAAGTCCAACCCCCTGGGAATTGAACCCAGGACCTTCTGCATGTTAAGCAGAGGTGCTAGCCCAGGAAGAGCTGCCTACATCCTAGCCAGCCAGAGCTCGGAAATGGCCTGGCACTCAACCCCTGAACTGACCTTCATCCAGATCCCCGTACAGACACTTGCTGCAACTTTGGGCTGCTCCCCATCCTCACAGGGGCACCTCTGAGCATCTTCCCCTCCTGGTTAAAGCAGCAGGACAGGTGGGAGCACTCAGGAGCCCCTCTGTCCTTTGCAGGACCAGGTTCTTTGTTTGCACGTGGGGAGGTCTAGGAGAGCTAAGCCGTATGCAGGACTACAGCGCCCTTCTCCTTCAGGGGCAGCGTGAAGAGCCTCCAGAAAGCCATTCCTACTGAGCTGTGTCCCACTGAAATAATACCATACACTCCCAGCAAGACAGCTCCCTAGGAGAGGCCCAACCTTTACACGATCAGCAACACCCGCAGGCACGGCCCCTCCAACTGCCCGCTTTAGAGGACTGAATTCCTGGTAAGTAACACCTGTGCTGCCACCAGGACCAGCACCCAATTGCAGGCTCCTACTATTGGGTGATGATAAAGCTATTAGTTTGTTTGTTTTTTTTCTGTTCTCAATGACAGCAATTAACATAATGTTTAAAAAACCCAAACTGTGCATTTATGGGTGATTTCCTGCCTCTCCTCTCTGTTGCTGGGCTCCAGTGATTTCCAGCTGCATGTGTGACCTGCTGGCCCTACCCTCGGCCAGCTACTCCAGCCAGGGATGGGTGAGGAAGAGGTTTTCTCCTATTCTGCCTCCAGCCCCCATGAGCTCACATAACAAGAATGCTGGGGCCCTTTTCTCCCCTTCCACCCTGCTGCACAGGACCCCCAAACAGAAGAATAAGCCTAAGATATCTGATCCTGGGAGTTGCTGATGGCAGAGGGTGGTGACTACACTCAGCACATCAGAGGATTAGCCCTCCAAGGTGAGGCCACAACTCAAATCCTTACATAGACAATACCCTCAGGGCTGGAGAGAGCAGATTGCAGTCCTTGGACATGATGCTTGGATACCAAGGAGTCAGAAAAGCATAAGAGGAGCAGAGCAAGATGAGGTGGGACAATGATGCCAAGCGGAAGGAGTGGCTGCAAGCCTGGCTACTGCACCCCATTCTCACGTCATCTCTCCCCCACTCCCAAATGAGCAATTGCTTCAGAGAGCCGAGCTCAGCCAGGGTGTGCCCCCCATCCCCACTTGCAGGGGCTGGGAGAGGCGGAGATGCCGTGGAAGTCTCCCCCCTTGCTGACACTGGGCTGGGGTTGATTTGGATAATGAATGCCAGATGCCGTCAGGCTGGAGGAGGAGAGATTCTCTTTGACAAGCAGACAGGAGGAGGGAGCCCGTGGTGCATGAAATTGGCTGGTCCAGGCTGCTTAATTGCCCTGCATCTCACAGGAGGTGGGAGAGGAGGGCAGGCCCTGAATTCAGACCCAGCCTGGAGCTGTGCAGGCCCCACTAGGCCTTCCCAGTGGAAGGGGGTTTGGGAAGAGAAACCACCTGCGCTGATTGCTGCAGCTCTCGCCGAAAGGATGCAGCACTGGCTGGAGATTTCTCCTTCCCTCCCCTTCATGCAGCACCCATTGGTCCCAGGGTCTAGCGCTCAGGCTTTGGTTGGTGGAGAGAGGCGTCTGTCGCTCCAGAAGGAGCCACGTTCTTTGTAACAAAGAGAAACCTGAGCACATTCCTCTTCCTATCACGGACACCCGCACCCCTAGAGAGCCATCCACCCATCACTGCTGTAAGCGCACCAAGAAACATACCCGGCCGCAGTGGGGTCTGTCACATGCAGATCTGCCACCCGCATCTGGAGAGAGATGCTCAGGCACAGACACCGCACAACTGCACACACAAACCCAAAGGGCGCACACAAGAGGCACTGGTACAGCCACACCAGGTAGCTCTTTCACCGCAGACTGCTGGTGCTAGAGGTCTGTGCTCTCTTTGGATGTGGAGGTGGCCCTGGCTATTTTTCATGTGGCATGTACAATGCATGCTACCACTGGGGGCTCTGGCCCAAAAGTGCTTTCTGCAACAGCACTCCTGTCTGCAACTAGGCTACACAATGGAGTCACGCACCCAGACTGGAGCGATTCCCAGGTACAGCCGCTGCTGAGCCCAGCTTGGATGGGCTGACGGGGAGATCCCCACCAATCTGACAGCTGCTGGCTCCAGCGAGTCCATGCCAGACCAGCCCACCCATGTGTACTAACCCCTCCAGCGCTGCGCTCATAGCTCTGTCCCTTCCAATGCTGCACACCATGCACAGGGCTGTGGGTACCACTCTTTCGACAGGAGGAATTAATCCTGAGTGTTCACCCCCCCCCAGATGGCTCAAGAACCTAAGCAGCAGCTTCCCGTTCAGAGGATTCAGCGTGTGGTTAGCACAGGCCTCTCATACACCACAGGAGAATTCAGCAAAAGCAGGCAGGAAAAGTTGGGGCAATTCAGCAGCAGCAGGACAAGCGCCTGGGTCCCTGCCTCGCACAGGTGCCTGGGCACAAAGACCTCTGCAGTGAGCGGGTGGGCTGGAGGAATTTCCCCCCACTGAGTACAGTGGAAAATGCAGCTATGAGGCTCTCGGCATCCCTTTGCTTCTTGTTTCACAGTTAGTTTCAATAACTTTATTGGCCTGACAAGCTATGGATGTGTTGCTAACAGGGCTGTAACTAGAGTGGGGTGACAGGAGCAAAGCCCCAGGCACCAAATTTTAGAGGGCGTAGGGGATGGATCTGGCTCCCCGCTGCCTTCCAGTGGCGGCTGTGGATGGATTGGGTCCTACGCTGGTCAGGGCACCAAACCACCTAGTTCCAGCACTGGTTGCCAATGTTAATCCTTCAGCTGCCTGGGTCTGGGACCCATTTCCACAGGGGAAATGGGGGCTGTCTGGTAATTCAGCCCATTTCTGACCGAGTGGCAGCTGCCCACACCACAGCCCTCTGCTCCTGTTCCTCTTAGCTCTCCAAAGTCATATGGTGCTTTGTTTCCTCCCTGCGCTCTAGGAGTGTCTCTCTTGGGGCCAGACTGCACCCCTCCCCGTCTCATGGCATGTAGCACATGAAGAATCAGGCCCTCAGAGTGTCTGCTTTTCTCCCACGAAAGCTCATGCAATAAGTAAATTTGTTAGTCTTTACAAGTCCCACAGGCCTCCTTGTTTGTTTTACTGAACTAGACTAACATGGCTGCGCTTTTGGAACTTTCTAAATGAGGTTGCTTTAACAGAAGGAAGCGTTGTCCAACGGTGAAAGCAGCCTGCGAGGCTGGACTTGTGGGTTTTGTTCCTGCTCCTCTGGCATAGGCTTCCTGTTTGAGCTTGGGGAAAGCACTGGAGCTATTGTTGCCTCAGTTTCTTCACGTTAAATGGGAGTCAGGGCACCTCCTTCACAAGTGTTCTGTGATGGAAAATGCTTTTGAAGAAATGGCACACCAGCCTTGTGAACTATGGATCTGACTGCTTGAAGACACACTTGATCTTCTGGCCATACAAAACCCTTCACCCAAAAGCCTGGACCCAAATCAGTGACAGATGCATTGAGAGTGTACCCGTGGCGTCTCAGGGAATTACTTTTCTGATCCTCACAGCTCCTAGCACAAACAGCGACAGCCCAGAGCCACGTCCATGGTGAGAACATATCCCATGTCTAGTATCTACCCATCTGCAGGGAGAGCCAAGGATCCTGTGCTGGGCCTGGAGGAGAATCCTGATGGTCACTTACAAGCCAGGGCAAGAAAGGAAAGAGAAACTGTAGAGGTGAGATAAGGGGGTGCCCACCACCGTGTCTGGGACCTGTTTTCTACAGGGGAAAGGGCAGCTGTCTGGTAATTCAGTCCATTTCTGATTGAATGGCAGCTACCCACACCACTGCCCCCACTCCGGTTATTTCTGCACTCCAAGGTTACCCGGTACTTGATTTAATCTCCAGTAAGGTCCACAGGAGTCTGTCCACTGACTTACAAGATTTCAGTGGATGTTAGGACGTAAATACCTTTATGGATCAGGCCCTAAATGGCTCTGACTCTGGCCCAGCCAATCTCCCTAGCTGCCTCAGGGCAGGAGAATGGGCTTTTTTGCTTTTTAATCGTCCACCAACGGGGCTATGTTCACACACTGGGGCTGTCTCTCAGCCCTACCAGGCAGCTATTGAATGCAGCCAGGGGAGCAGACCAGGCAGATGGCTGGGACCCCAGTGTGACTCCTGGTTTTAAGGTTGACACGACTAAGACTCATCAGGGACTCTTTTGCCCACAAAGGATCCTGGGCAGGTGGCAGAAAATGCTGGATTGTCCTAAATAACCCTGTGGATGGTAATGGGCCATATGTCACCCTAGCCCAGAAGGCAACAGAGGGTGGGAGAAGAGGAGGTTAACAGGCCACTGACGTCACTTGAAGGATTTTCACTGTTCATCGTTTGAGAGCCCCTGATGATCTGGAAGCACAAAATGGATGCAGGTGTCTCCGTCGTTTCCTTGGGGGAGCATTTAGTAGGAAATCTTCTTGTCATCTTCTGGTTCCATCGGTGCCCCAATCCTCCTTTAGTTCAACCCAGAGCATATGCCATGGATACAGATAACAAGTCTCACCTTAGCAGGAGTGATCTCCCTCCCTTTCTTTCTGGGCTGCCTGCCCCATCCTCCTGCTTACCCCAGCCCTCCCCGCCCAGGGAGGTTCGATGCCTCTCTGATGAGTGGGGTGGTAAACCCTTCTTCATGGCAGTTGTCAGAGATACTGCATGGGCTGGCCAGTAGAAGGAAAGTTTTGTGCTGTGCGGCCATTGACCCTTGGAGGACAACTACTGCATCTGATGGTTTATTGAGGAATTGTGCAGCCCAGCAAAGCACCGTCCTCACCTGGTGGCTACCCGAATCTGGTCTCTCTCCTTTGGGATTGGCTTAGAGTCGTTTAGAGTCCGGTTCCTTCAGGAGAGCTGGAATGTTTTGTACCGGAAAGGCGCTGAGAGCCACTGAACCAAACTGTAAGCCTTTTTGAGAATAGAAACCAAGTCAAGCCAGGGAGTTTGGCAGCACCTCCTCCACCCCTTGCTCTAGCACCTGTGTGGGTCTGGCTAACTTGGGTTGCTCACATAATGGCAGAGAAAGGCCCAACTAAAACTTCTCCAAGGCTGCAAGGGTTATTTATTGCATGAGCTTTTGTGGGAGAAAAAGCTCATGGAATAAATAAATTTGTTAGTCTTTACGTGCCATGGGACTCCTTGTTTGTTTTACTGAACTAGACTAATGTGGCTGCCCCTTTGGAACTTGGGGAAGTTTGAATCTGGATCCTAAAACTTTGGAGCTGTCATTGGGAGACACACATCTGGGGCTTCCAGACCTTCCCCATGCCAAGGAAAGATGGATTGTTGATATCACGGCTATTCTCAGCAGATTTTCCCATTACTGTTACTGTCACTTAGTCATGCCCACCCTGCAGCTGCACAGCAATGGACAAACAGAAGAGGATCCTAGGTAATCAGCAACCCTTAGCATGAGGGAAATGAATTCTGTAAATCCATTTCCAATCATGTGTTGTTTTGTATTTTCCTGATCTAGTAACTAGTCTCTTTTTGTTCTCAGTATGTCCTGGATCCCTGGTCACAAAGGTGAACGGTAAAGTCAATAATGCACGCACAACCACATGCACACGCAAGCCTCCTGTGGTTGTCACAAGGCTTTTTCTCATCCTTTGCATTGGAAATGGCAGGTCGAACTATTCCCTCTTGCCTCAGAGACATTGGCAGTTTTTGGAGGTGAGAAGAAAAGTGACTCGAAGTGCCAGTTGGGTGGGGGAGACGTGTGAGAGACCACGTTTGACGGGTGTGGTGATGCCCTTGTCGATTAGGTGATTGTTTTACAGCTGGTTTTTCTAAAAGCGCTGGAGATACAGAGATCTAGATATACAGAGCTAACACATACTTCCCCCCCATCTTGCAGTAGGCTGCATGAATCATCCTCAGTCATCAGGGATGTTCTCCTCCAGGGTTCTTCCCATATGTCAGGACTGCAGCCTCTGCAAAGAAAGGTGCCACAAAGGGTGTGGGTGACTCATCCCGGAGCAACACTCTCCTCATATTCCTGCATGTGCGCTAAAAAGTGTATGCCCTCCAGCTCTTGAGCTGTCACTACATAGTAACACTGAAAAGTGCTGGTGAGCTACTGAGGGGACAGCAAAAAAAAAAATCTTGTGGCACTTGAAAACTAAGATTTATTTATTTTATGAGCATTTGTGGGAGAAAATCCAACTCCATCAGATGCTTTGAAGAGGGGGAACTTACAGAACGGGATAAGAATAAATGCAGGGGAGTGTAAGACATAGCATCAGGTCATACTGCAACAGGAAATCAGGGCATTTGTAAAGATTCAAACTCTAGGAAACAGCACATAGAGGGAGAGTGAAGTCAAATTACCTGTTATAATGTGAAAAGAATCCATAGTCACCATTCAGTCCCGCTTTCCCACAATCTAGTCTGCATATTAGTTCAACTTTGGCTGTTTCTCTTTGTTAACGATGATCCTCAATGGGACATCAAGACTTCAAAGAGAAACAGCCAAAACTGAACTAATATGCAGGTTAGTTTGTGGGAAAGCAGGACTGAATCATGACTATGAATTCTATTCACATTGTATAACAGGTAATTTAACTTCATCCTCACTCTATGTGCTGTTTCCTAGAGTTTGAATCTTTACAAATGCTCTGATTTCCTGTTGCAGTATGACCTGATGCTATGTCTTACATTCCCCTGCATTTCTCATCCCATTCTGTAAGTTCCCCCTCTTCAAAGTGTCTGACAAAGTTGGATTTTCTCCCAATGAAAGCTCTTGCAATAAATAAATCTCTTAGTCTTTAAGTGCCACAAGACTCCTTGCTTTTTTGCTTTACTAGACTAACACGGCTGCTGGAATTTGAGTGGACAGCAGGGATAAAGGCCCAATGGCTCGGCAGGCCTGTTTTCCTTGGAGGTGTACGTGACTCTGGGTGGAATAACTACTGCACACAGTCTGGTTCTGTGCTAGTCGGTCAGATACTGTCAGTCCGGGAGAATCTGTCCAGAGCTTGGTGTGGCATATCTACATCAGCAGCAATGCCAGGGCAGCCCTTTGAAGAAAGCTAGTGTGGTGGGCGTGCTTGGTCACTAACTATGGGGTCAGAGACTGATCGGTGCCCAATGAGAGAAGGCATAAGGGTGCATGGAAATTTACAGGGATCCTCTGGGTCTGATAGCTACATAGCAATGTGCTAAAGAGTGGATGTCTGCCCAAAGCTAGGAACACCCTGGTCAACCTAATCATTGCGACATGCATACAGATGATACTGAAGGAGTTACCTACGGATACTAAAACCATCATCTTAAGGCAGGTAAGCTAAGACAGCTCACTGGAAGGTGATAAACAGTCTTTGTTCAGGTAGGGGGTAGGAGACACTTATCTCCCTGGTTGACCATTGTGTATTGCCTGTCTTACAATTCAAGGCTATTTGTGTGCCGAGACATCAGCTCAACAAGATTGCCAAGTCAACAAGAGATCACAAACTCTACCCGAAGGAACACCCAGCGGGGGTGTAGGGATGGTGGTATTTGTGTCCTGCTTACAGCCAAGATAAAAAAAAAAAATTAATAAGGAAATTGCCAGCGGACAAGGATATCCTCCACCTAGGGATGAGCAGCCAGCGTGGTTGCACCATCAAGGGACGATAGATGCTGGGTGTGAGTTAAACTCTGGGAGTTGAGCAGACGTGATGGAACAGATGGGTCTCTGGGAATTGAAAGTGGCCATGGAGCAGAGGCAGCTCACTCCCAGGGCTGTTTGATGTGCATGGAGAGCTCCTTCTGTTTACATGCAGAGCAGAGGGACAGCAGAGCTTCCTAGGCTGAGAGGAGAGCGCTTGTTTTGCCCAAGGCAGGTAGAATCAGGGGCAGACACAGACAAGGCCTCCAACCGCTAAAGACAGGCAGTAGCATGGAGCCTCTGAGTGCTGGGTCCTGGAGAAGCATCGCAGTGCCAATTTGGAAAATTTCAGCCTTAGATTTTAAGGTTCATCCAAGAGACATAAGCCCCATCACTTGCCTGATGTTCAAGAGAGGACTCTTCTCTGCTCTCTCCTTCCTTCTTCATGCTTTCATCCATAGACCTCATCAAGCTCCCTGCCAGTGTACATCCCCTGCCCCTTTGACAAAGGGCGAAAGGGAGGCCTGGATGATTAAAGGACATGCTTATGGCTGTACATTCAGTGGGAGAGCTGACACGAGACCCCATGCTTAATGTGCAATCAAAGAGGTGCTGGAGCTCAAGTAATTAGGTCCTACGGCTCAAGTAATCTTTTACACTCATAACTGATGCAACAAACCCAGAGGTGCCAGGGCCATGCACAGCCACACCAAGCAGTGCCCAGGGCTACACACAGCCACACCCTGGCACAAATTAAGCTCCAACTAGAACCCAACTCTCCTAGCCACTGGACCACGCTGCCTCACGTAAGTTTGAGATCCTCGTGGAGAAGTGACTCCATGTAAATAGCTTACTGACTCCATTAATCACATAACAGTCATATGAGCGATGCTCAGACCAGACCCTCCAGCTAGGATCTGAGGATATTTCCATGGCTGTTCTGAGCCATGACGAAGCAGCACATCAGCGACTGCAGGGCGAGTTTGCCTGTCAGCGAGGCACTGAAGCAAAGGGAGGGAAAGGGAGGGGAGGGTGTGTGCAGAGGAAGCAGTGTTAGTGGAAGACTGATTTCCTGTGGGAGAGGCAGCCCCATTTCCTTTGACACAGCTCTCTAAAGATGTGCCTGGGAACACAGCCTGACAAGTCAGCACAGCCTGAAGGAACTGCAGGCGCAGACAGCAAAGCTGATCCTCGCTGCCAGTGAGTTTTACAGGCTTACAAGAAAAATACCGCTGCACATTCACAGCCCAGAAATTCTTCAGGGGATATCAAGTCACTTCAGGACATAATTCACTTCTCTTCGTGTTTGACCATAAAAGCCTTTTGTTACGTGGCAGCAGCTGGGCTTGCTTTGTCTTTATCATAGAAATCCTAGCTGGATGTGGCCAGAATTCATGCAATGACCTGGATAGCGTACCACTGAGAAAGTTGAGACACAGAACTGTTCAGTGACTGATGATGAATATCCACCACAGAGACAAGAACAGAGCCAAGTGCTCCTGGCTCCCACACCTGTGCTTTGATAGCAAGGACATCCTTCTTCTCCCCCTAAGTGTCTCTTGCAGGGTAATCCAAATGTGCACCCATCCACATGCACATGTAGACGGCATCTCTGCCTGGCTGTGTGATGCAAAACCTCAGCCAGGTGCATTTTCAATAAAATAACTACAGCTTCATCTGAGCTGGCGTTTTCGTTCTCTCTCCAGCATGTCTGCGTATTCAGGGGTGCACCTCCATATAACTTGGTGCTTATTTCTATCTTTCCACCTACGATTGTCCATGCAGAAGGAAGTGCATCATTTTGTTTGGAAATAGGTCTAACATGGCTCTAAGGGGGCACGTTCCACCCCACCCTGCCTTAGTATCCAGCCAGTGGAGTGACAGCTGGATCCATGTATGGTTATGGACTGCATGTGTGTCCATACGTTCTTGCTGTGTAGCATGCGGGTTTGTCCTCTGGCATGCATTCGACATGTTTACACATTTGCACATCCCAGAACATTTGGAAAAAGATGCAACAGAGCTACAGGGAGAGGAAATAAAAAAGGAAGGAGAAAGAACTGGAGTGTGTCTGTGTCCCTCTTTCATCTGCTGCCAGGCCTGGCTGTTGATCTGGTTTGGCAGCATTGTGACCCTGTGCTGGAGTTGAGAGGGTTGGAAAGGACGAAGAGGGAGAAAGAGAGTGATGGGGAGGATGACAACCCTGAGAGGCCTTGTTTTTAATGTCTGACAAAGGGACTCTTTTCACTGGGAACAATGGAGCCCTCCAGCTGAAAGCGGAGATAAGGGGGAACTACCAATTGCAGGGGTCCGCACCTCAATATAGTGGGAAATCTCCACCAGGGGAAGAAGGGCCCTTTGTTATTCTGGAATCAGACACAGGCATGAATGCAATGGTGCAGGCCCCCTGGCGAAGTGTGGGAGCAGGGTTCATGGAGACACGAGGAAGGCACCCTCTCTAGCATGGGGTGAAGTTTCTAGGTTATGGAGGGCAGGGCTCCCTTCAGCAGCACCTTGCTAGTTGCTCTAGGCCAGGGGTCTCAAACACATGGCCCCTGGGCTGCATACAGCCCCTAACGCTATTTCCTGCAGCCTGCAATGACACTATCATTACCATTATTTGCAATATCAGTGTATGAAAAGGTTTCGGTGGTGCGGCTCTCAGGCTAACATACTAGTCCTCATGCAGCCCTCATGATGAGTTTGAGACCCCTGCTCTAGGTGGAGGCACAGGAGGGAGGGGTGCAGTGGGCCTCCCTGCCCGGAGCAGGAAGATGCTGCGAGTTGCAGAGCAGATGCCCCTCCTGGTGTGTGGCCATACATGTAACTGCAGCCTCTGAAGATCCCCTTTGCAGAAGTGTACCCAGCCCCTGATTTTTGGCTGGACCCCTGAAAGGGCAGGGTGGGCCTGGCGAAGGGCAATTTGCAGTCATATGATCAGAAGTTGCCCCCCTGAGGAAGGGGGAGAGGCCCAGCATCAGTGCAAACTTTGCTGCCACAGCCATGGGGCTGGCCAGCAGCCACTGGCTGCAGCTGCAAGCAGGGCAGAGGCACCAGCCAGCACCTCTGCTCTGCTCACAGTTGCTGGGCAGCCCTACAGCTGCAACAGAGAAATTAGCACTGCTGCCAGGCACTTGGGTAGGCTTCATGCCAAAGTGGGTGAGCCCCATCCCCCCAGGCCCACCCATGGCTATACCCCTGCCCCTTTGATGAAGCAAGTCAACTTGTAGCCCTAAGCCTCTCCAACAGATAATAGCCCCAGAAAGAATGCCCAGAGCTTGATTTCTCTGCCGGTTTTATCCCATTATCCATTGCTTTAGGACCTGGCCACTGCCATCTGAATTACACCAGCCATAGCAAAACATCTCTAGTAGACTTCAGAGTCTCTGGCTTTTCGTCCTTCAGCCACATCCTGTCCACCTCTCCCCCAAGCAGAGGAAGTAGTGCAGCGCATAGGTTAGAAACAGGATGCTGAGCATCTTTACAAAGGCTGCAGGTACCGAGCAGCAGAGCTCTCTGTTGGTTCCCTCAAACCTGCTGGGCCTTCAGGCGGAGAGTTTTCCAGGGATCAGTCGCTACATGGATACCCCGATCACTTCTGCCCAGGTGTGGCCACATGGGTTATATAGAACAACTACCGCAGGGCAGCTTTGAGACACACGGCTTTCTTGCACTCCCAGTTCTCCAGAGAACAGCCTGGCTAGTTGGTTCTAAAGGGACATTTTTTAAATGGATGGATAAGCTATTGTTCCTAATGAAACCCACTCCTCATTACTACCCCCTCCTACCCACATTTTCTACTTCAGACCAGCCGGCGATCAGCCATGCTTTCCTTTCAGAGGTCCACTCCACTTCTCCCACTCAGCTAGACCTTTCTCCTTACCCCATTGGGGCCACTCTTTAGAAGTCCCCCCATTTCCAGGTGGAACATCAGTGGACATTTTGCCTGGGTACAGACTGAGCAAGGACTTTGCCACTTGGCTCACAGCTGCTCAGATACACGCCTGCCAGCCTGCAAGAGCAGACACCAGGCAAGAGACTGGCAAGGCTGGAAGAGGCTACCAGAGGGGCAGGACCCTGAAGTGGTGGAGGCACCTGTCACGTTCACCATCTGTAGCCTTCTTACCCACCTGTTCAGTTTTCTGCTCTGAGCAAAGCAACATCTGAGAGGCCCACTAATAGCTGGCTGCTCACGCAGAAGAGCTGACTAGGGCATTGTCTGGGGCAGACACTCAGACTTGTGTTCCCTTTCAGCAGCAAGGGAAACAAATCTCTCTCCTGAGTCCCAGCAGAGCCCGGTCAATCTCCTGCCTCTTTCTCCCTCTAATAAACTCATTCTACCACAGTGGCATGCTACCCAAACTGGTCCAGGCTGGATTACAGACAAATCAGAGTCTAGTTACCAAGCCCTCCCTTGAATTCACCAGCCAGATACCCTGTGTCAGATATGAGCCAATACCAGCAGCTTTGAAAGCAGCAGCAAGACCCATGCTGCCCCTGAGTATGGTGATACAATGCTCTATCATGCAGGAACATTTCTTCCCAACCCCAGCTGGTGATTGCTAAATGTCCTGTAACAGGAGGATTAACAGCCTTTTAAATTGAATCCTAAGTAATTATTTTACCCTCCAAAGTGTCCAGCTCTGCTCCAGCCTTGCTGAGGCACTTGTTTTAACTATGTCCCACAGCAGTGAGTTTCACAGGTTAATTAAACAAAATGTGGTGCCTTGTCATCTGATCAGGCACTCCTATCCCAGCCTGGTACTGCTAGGAGTGATAAACAGAAGGCTCCAGATGGCCTTCAAGCATTGTTCCCCCTGCTCTATTAATCTGCTCTCACTCCTTCCCAGCTCGCTAACCCTAGACTTGAATTTTTCTGTGCAAAGCAGGGGCTGATTCCCAGCTCCACATCCCTCTAACCCGGGGCTGGCAACCCAAAAACTAAGAGCCCTTTTTAAAATTTCCTTCAATAATCATGTGTTTTGAGAGCCCCAATGGGTGGAGGCTCCTGATGTGGGGGGGAGGAACTTGGCCAGGGGGCCTGCTGCAGGTCCCCCGGTGGGGAGGGGGAGCCGGGAATGGGCCCCCCGCAGGGTCTACCAATGGCAGGTAGGAGCCCAGATCTTGGTGTGGGCCACCCTCAGGGTCCACTGGTGGTGGGGGGATAGGTTGGTGCTGGCCCCAGAGCTGCAAGGGGGCAGCCAAAGACCCTCATGCAGCTCTGGAGGAGCCACAGGTTGCAGACCCTTGCTCTAATTGATTTCCATGGCTCTCTCTCCTCCTGCTCTCATGCAGCCCCACCTGAAATTAATCCAAGGGTGCAATTCAGATTAGGCCCAAAATTCTGTTCAAACTGCATTGCTCTTCCCTGCCAGACAAGAGGAGTTGGACCGGCCAAGTGCCAAGACAGTCTACCTGGGCAGGACAGTGCCTTGGTGCCCAGCGAGGACTGTACAGCCTAGCCCCCCTTCCAGCTGCTGGCAGAGGCTTCTCTGCAAATGGAGGATGTTAGCCAAGCCTCTTGGTCATTATCGGGGGGGGGTTTGGTTCTCTAGCCTGCACCCCGAGGCTGTTAGTGTGAACATTGCTGCCTTGCATCCAAATCCCTGCCTAGCCCAAGCAGGACCAACTAAGTGACCTAGCTGTGCCCTTCTCGCACCTACTGCTGGTGTGTGGGATGAGGCACTATGCAGTCAATAAAATATATAATCTACCCATGCTGCGCCACCACAGAGCAAATCCACCCCTGGTGCCCAGCTCCAGGCTGGGCAAAGAACAGCCCTTCCCCTACACACACCGGAAAGCCCCAGTGAGGCTAGTCTGTGCCCCTAGTTTAACCGGGGGGAGGGAGGGGGATTAAATCTGCAGCAGTGGCTCTAGCCGGGCCCTTCCCTGGCATCGAGCGCTGCATCGCACAGGGGGTCTGCACTCCACAGCTGCCCCCTCCACTTCTCCCTCCCACCCCTGCAGTGCAGGCAAAGCTCAGCCATTCTGTCACCCTCCGCCACCACGGTGTTTAAGGTGGGATATGAATGCTTGTGGTTCATTCAGGCAGGCACCACGCCGTACATTAGAGGAGCATTTAGAAAGAAAACGTACCCTCAGATTGTCTGTGCTAATCACTAAAACTATGACAGAACAGCTAAACACGCTCCCCAATTCTAAGACTCTATATAATGAGATATTAAAGGGATATCAGAGATGAGGACTCTGAAAGCTGTGACCTGGACCATGTGGTGGTCAGAAGGAATCAGAAATGGGAGTCAGTTGGCCCTGTTCTTTGTCACCTCAAACGCCAGCTAAGGCAAGCTAGAGTGCAGGTGTGGACCAGTGGATGCCGGTTTCAAATTCTCTGGCTCCAGACACATGGCATGAATGTGTAAAACCTCAGTGAAATACACTAGAGACTGCCACTCAAGAGGGGCACTTTCCAAGCCAAATTTCATTTTGCAGAGGAGTTTAACATTTCAAAGTCTGAAATCATCCTCTTTTGAGAGCAACTGACCCCTAAAAGGAATGGAGCCCCAACATGGGGACGAGTCCCCCAGCAGGCTGCCCTGGAGACATACCCTGGAAGCTCCCCTAACACCAAGACAATCTGGGCAGGCACTCTCCCAAGGAGCAAGGTGGGCAAACAGGAAAAAACCAGAAGTTTCAAAACCCCATCTAGGTCATGCTAGAACTTCACCCTTGTGAAACCCTCAGTGTGAAATATTCCTGGTTTGAAAAATCAGCAAATAGTGACAGTCTGTTTGGATCAGAATTTATCCAGCTAGCTGTAGGAGTCTATGGCACTAGAGACCGAAAGGAACTGGACCAGTTTGTTTCAAGAGGAGATCACAAAAGCATTACAGGAAGTAATGCATGGCATGGTAGGCTGACCTGGTGTAAGAGATGCTCTGCCTCAGTTCTCCCTTTAGGTGTGAGACAAGTCCTGTGGCTGCAACAGGCCAACCTTCCCTCCAGCAGGCCCTATCAAGTAGCACTCTCAGTCTAAAGAGCACAAAACAAGAGTGTTTTACTCCCTCACCCTCCTTGCTGTCCCTCCTCTTTAGGCACTAACCTGCACTTTCTTCCCTGGAGGGCATCCCCAACAGTAACTCCTGAGGTCTAGCGCATGTCCCATGTAGCAGAGGAGGAGAGAATAAAGAAATCTCCCAGCCCTTTCTGAAATTACCCAACTCTTCCCCAGCTGGCTCTGGTCATTGAATTGAGCCAGCTGATCAGGGGCAGGGGAGGCTGAGCTTTACTCCCTTAAAGGGCCAACCCTCCTGTATCAGATGACCAGAAGAAGGAGACACATTCATTGAAACCCAAAGGCACCAAATTTAAAGCCAATAAAAAGAAATGATCCAAAGGGGCAGCCATGTCAGTCTAGTCCAGTAAAACAAACAAACAAGGCGTCCTGTGGCACTTAAAGACTAACAAGCCAAGTAACTAGGCTGCCAGGAACTAAATGGCATCTCCACCTTGCTTGGACCAGTAGGAAGGTCGATAAACTTCTTGCGGCTAGGAGTACTTTGCTTGGCTTACACTGTCCTGGAAATGTCCTGTTTTAAATCAAAGCTGCTTTTGAGTTAGAAGAACCCATAGCAGTGAAGCCAAAGTATTTCTAAGGCTGGGGTTTTATTTGGCCTGTGTAGATGTTTAAATTGGATCTGTCATTTTTAAAGTAACTTATTTCTTCCTTCTTCTTTGGATGCATCAAAACTCCCAGATACCAGCGTTTATCATGGAAATGTTGGCAGCCTTTGGTGCCACATAAGGTCAACACACAATGCCACACATGAGCTAGAACAACAGGACAAGAGGGTGGGCTTTCACTCCAGTTCCAGACCAGATTTATGTCGGAGTCTGGGTTCAAGGGTGAACTGGAGACAGACTTCAGGTTTGAATGCTGGATTAAAAAATGCTGAAATCTCACTAGATGAGCTGATCTGGGGAGATTTCTGACACTTTGTGTTGACACATCACCAGTTCTGGCTGCGAATATCTCAAAGATACTCCCATGGGGAGACATAAACAGTCCCCACACACTGTTAGCTCTGGGCCAGACGCTAGATGCCGTCTCAGAAACTGAGATTAGACCGAACACAGCTGGAATACGAAGCAGTGGCTGAGACTCTGGCTCCACTTTTGGCTGTTAGCTAGCTAGATAAGATTATTATCCCCTGTTCTGCTGAGGGGCGTGTGGTATATTTGGGCTATGGCGTGGGGGGCGGTGGGTGGGAGTGAAGTGTGCTGAAGCATGCTGCTCTGTAGAAATGCTGGTTGCTGTCTCATTTCAGCCACCTGCTGCCTTTTCCTCCCTTTATAAAATCCATGTATATTTTATATCTCCAGTTCCCTCTTTTGTTCCTCCCCAGGGTGTGGCAGAGCTCAGGGCATGTTGGCGCAGTGCTGCAGAATGGGTTGTGATCACCAGGCTGCTTTTGTCTCGGTGGTGGCATTGAATGCAACCCACAGACAGGAGCAGTGTAAACAGCCGGCTGGCTGCGCAGGTGAAGACCCAGTGCAACGAGCTGGGGGCTTATAGGAACCAGCCACTGCCACGTGTGATACCTACATGGGCATTGGCTCCACAAACACTTTCTTGTTCTCTGAGCAGGGCAGATGGAATGAATATCTCATGGTCCTGGTGGGCAGGGAGTTGCCATGTGATGGTCAACATTGACCCCAACAGCAAAAGGTTTCCCTGGTGGTCGTCAGATCCACTCCTAGACTGGAAAGATGCTGGCTTGCCTGCAGGATGTGAGGATGGCTGGGAGGGATGTGAAGAATGATGAAACAGGCATGGTGGGATGCAAAAGGATCCCCCAGGTTGCAGTGGGATTCTGGGACTGAGAGAGGAAAGAAGGTGTGAAAACACTCTTTTTAGGACACTGCCCCAGACCTCTCTCCCCAGAATCACAATTGAACGACATGGCGGGAGGCCCAGCTGCAGCAGGGGGGCCCTGGGAGAACTCCTGAGCAGCCCTCTTCTTCTCCAAGCAGGGATTCATGGCCTGCCACCATCCCGCAGGAAGGCCATGGGTGTCCCCGGGCCCAACCAGCTGCTCTCACCTCCCAACAGATGCAGAGAGCTAACAGCTCTGGATTTGCATTGCCACCAGGTTCCTTGCATCCACTAATCACTCCAGCCTGGGAGACTAAGCAGTAAAAAAAGGAGTGACAGAAGGTGAGGGGATATTGAGATGTTCTAGTTAGTGACTCGGGAGGGTCACAACAGTCCACAGCACATTTCACAGGGAGAGGGGGCAGAAGAGTGTGATTTTAAGTCGCCTTTTCACCCTGTCTACATATTGGCAGCCTCTTCTATTGAATCAGATCCTGATGGCCCCAAGGAGTCACTACAGCAACCAGAGACTGCCAGGGCTTAGGATACCCCTGGCTCCACCCAACAGCAGCTGGGAAGACTGTCAGAGGATCCCCCTAGGTCATTGGTTTTCAAACTTTTTTTCTTGGGACCCAGTTGAAAATAAACATTGATGTCCGCAACCCAACAATTACATCTTTAAGCAATGCATTTCCATCTGTCAGCAATGGCAGCAGGGGTTGCTGTGACCCAGTGCCTGAGGACCTCTGACTGAGTACTGGGTCCCAACCCTAAGTTTGAAAACCACTGCCTTAGGCTAAGATGGGGCTGGCTTTAGGGCTGCTTTGGGTCGCTTCGCTTCGCAGCAGGGCAAAGCAACCTCAGCACTGAGCGGAGAGCAAGGAAAGATCAAAGCACCACCAAACAGCAAGCAACACCCTCCCCCTCCCACCCTGCTTTTCTTAGGATTGCTGTGTCACTCCCATCAAAAAGCTCTGGGAAAGGAAAGAAGAGGGGTGGGACAAGGAGATAATCTGGGGCTTTGTCGCTGTCACAGTGAGAGGGCTTCTTCATAGCGAGAGCAGCGGGTTCCCTGCTCACTGTGTGTAGCTCTGCTTAGCAACACATTTCTGTCGCCCTTTCCATCAGGGGATCCCAAAGCACCTGGCAAATGCTAACCAGGGGAAGTGTCACCCCCATTTTGGAGTTAGGGGTACTGCATGGAAAGAGCCTGATGGGGTGTATCATTTTAAAAAGGCCTAAAAGTTCTGCATCCCCTCCCTCAATCTTTTTTATTTTTCCTTTAAAATATCAGGGGTGTCCTTGTCTGACGTTCCCAGGTTTTACTGAAGGACTCATTGGGTGTTCAGGTGTGTGTTGACTGCTTTCTTAGTGCGGTAACGGAAGAAATGGGACTACCGGCTCTTTAACAAAGACCATTCTTCTGCCAATAGTTTCTTACCCCTTTGGAGCTAATAAGGACTAAAGAAAAACCTTGTAAGCTGTCTAAATAGAGTTTGTAAGTTGCTCCCCATCTCAGCAAACTATCAAGGAGTCTGATGGTTCTTGTAAAGACTAACAAATGTATTTATCGCATGAGCTTTCATGGGAGAGAATCCCACCCTTGAAGCATCTGACGAAGCGGGATTCTCTCCCACGAAAGCTCATGCGATAAATAAATTTCTTAATCTTTACAAGAGCCATCAGACTCCTTGTTTGTTTTGCTGAACTAGACGAACATGGCTACCTTTTGTAACTTGTCTCAGGACAGTAGGGCTTCAGATAAGATAGGCGTGTGGGTGTTTGTTGGTTTCAAATCCTTTCCTCTAATTGCTTTGTTCCTATTGCTAGACTAAACCATGCTTTGGTTTTAAGAAGGCTGTTTGGTCACTGTATTCCCCACTGGTCACAGATTCACAAGAGGAAGAACCGCAGACCCTGAGCTCACAGACCTCCTGGCAAGCACCCCGAGATACGCCCTGGGAGAAGTAAAGGCCCAGGGTCTGAGGGGACTGAGCTGACCCTGCAGCTGTGATAACCAACCTACATTAGTACATGATCACCCGACCACCGTTGTGACATGGGTAGAAAACCTATGTGCAAAACACCAGGCCTTGCAAGCATATCATTGAAGGTCACACAGGAAGCCTGTGGCCAAAGCAGGAATAGAACCCAGTATTTGGCAGGCCTGGCCCCTAACCACAAGACTGTTGGCCTCCTGACGTGGTGACTGCATAGTGATACAGAGAGGCTGAATTCCTCCGTGTTCTCCCCATGCTGCCTGACTTTGGTGAGCCGGCTGCTGCAGTGAGAACCTAAAGGGTATTGGGGGTTACACCATGGTAAATCCTTCAGGGAGGAAACATCCTCTGGGGCAGCATGCATTTGCATCTCAAAGGCCTTGCTGCTCCAACTCTCATATTAATAGGTCAGCTTTTGTGTTTTGCTTATGCCTTTTTTATTCCAGCTAATACAGCCATAATTAGACTCGGGCCACTCCCAAACAAGGAGCTTCAGTGCACCTTGGGAACCAGTATGTTACGTTCCCCCGAGGCACTGATGCATGCTTCGAAGGAGGGCGAGGGGAGGTCATCCAAGGCTGACAGTGTCCCTGTTGGCCGAGATGTGGGAGCCTGGGTTTTTGTTTTATGAGGAAGTGCAGCAACAGGCTACAGAACTGGGACTAAGATCCTCAAAGGTCTCTAGGGCAGCCAACAGAGGAATGTGCCATAGAGCAGTTGTAGGGCTGGACTGCGCCAGGGATTTTGGCAGCGGTTGATTCCCCTTCGTGCAAACTGCTAGAGTAGCTCTTCCATACCAGTGCAGGGCAGGACTTACACCATTGCAAACCTACCTTGGTCTCATTTCTTACCCGGCGACTATCATTCTTAATGAAGACAGGTGCACAGCTTCCAGTGCCCCAGCAGTTTGAGCTAGCAATCAATGCCTGAGAGTGCTCTCCCTGACTGCCGCTGACTTTTTGTGTGTTCTTGAGTAAGTCATTTAGCTACCCTGTGCCTCAGTTTCTCCAGCTATAAAATGGGGATAATAATGCTTCCTTACCTCTCAGGAATGCCATGAGATTTGCTAGAGAGTCAATACGGCTTTGTAGCTACAGCGCTAGACTGGTGGAAATCATGTGAAACATGTTCTCTTCCCAGCTGGGCCACAGACCTGCTGAATGACTCAGGACAAGCCGTTTTGCTGCAATGTCCCCATCTTTAAAATGGGGGTATTATTGATACTCAGCATCCCTGACATCTATGAATGTAATGAGCTACATATTAGCAATTTCTGTAAAACATTAGAGTTGATAAATGTTTAAAAACCACTCCAGCAAACTGGGAACCAATGGTTACAAAGGAAAAATATGGTGTCCTTTTCCACACTGCACAGGAAGCCTGGCAGTAATAAATGGTATTTAAATGGGACCATAACTCTGACTTTGCTCTCCATGCGGACATGGCCAATGGAGTTCCTTCTGATCTGACTAATAAGAGTGTAAAACAGAAGCCAACAGCATCACACTGGGGTGAGATTGGCATCACACTGAGCCCTGATACAGGAGACCAGAAGGACCCCTCCTCTTCTTCCTCAGGGAAGGCTCAAAACAAAAATAAATCTGTTAGTCTTAAAGTGCCACACAACTGCTTGTTGTTTTTTTCAAAACATACAGTGGCCCCCATCATCCTTTCCTTGATAAGGCAGACTGATTTCCCAGCCGGTCCATTTCTTGGTGCTAAAGGTAGTCTATGAGCTCACACAAATCCCCACAACCATCTGTATTCTGTCAGCCCCTGTTCCCCATCTTCACATACACACTTCCTCCAGACAGGGCTGGATTAAGACATGCTGAGGCCCTACGTTACGTCAAGCTTCAGAAGCCCCATACCACAAAAAATAAAGAGGAATAAAGCGTATTACATGGTAACAGAAAGAGTGATGAAAAAAAACACAGTCAAAGGCCCCTCATTATGTGAGGCCCTCAGCTATGGCTTACTTGGCTTGTGCCTAAATCCAACATCGCCTCCAGGTGTGGCTAAAACTCAGCTTTGTAGGGGGAAGTGACACCCACAGTGGCACGAGTGGCTTTCTCAGGGAGGTTGTTAGTGTTGCAGAGTTTCTGGAGGAAGCCAGTTGTGCACTGGAGGAAGGTGGCCCTTGCTGCGGTGAGTGGTTTGAGGATGGTTTCTAGGAGTCGTGATACTCCTAGATATACTGTGGCTAGGTATAATGGGCTTGCTGGGGTTCCCTCGGTCGTGTGTCTTGGGAAGCATGTAGATGGTCCCTGGGGCAGGTTCACGGCTGTTAAGTGATGGAGATTCTCTTGGAGTTGTTTGGGGAAGGATTTGATGACATCCTTAACTTCTCCTCTGAGACACATCGCCTAGTATATAGCCAACGGAGCACTGATGAAGCTTTCTTTGGATTACATACAGCTTCCTGTGTGGGAATTTTCTTAAATATCAAGGTCTTATCTGGTCTGTATGGACCTTGAAGCTCCCAGGCGCTGTGACCTTGCCCTCCCTTTCTCCTGGCCACACACTGGGAGGAAGGGCTGCAAGTGGCATGGGCTAGAGCAGTGTTTCCCAAGCAGTGGCACAAAGGTGTGCCCTCAGGCCTGAGCAGGCGTGCCATGGAATTTTTTGAAAAACTACTCAAAGAGTTCTGGGTTGGATCATGAATATTCATAAGTTCATTCAGAGACTATATGGTGGCATGCCTCAAAATAACTAGCAGTATCAAGGTGCGCCACGGCAGTGACTAGGTTGGGAACCACTGCGCTAGAGAGCTATCAGACAGCTCTGTGTGAACTAGCTCCTTTCCCTGCTAAGGGAATCTTCATCCGGTCGGTCAAGCTGGCTTTCCTGCCCCTTTGTGCCACCAGAGCTGTGCAAAGAGTTTGCAATGGGGATCGATCATGGACCCTGGGGTCCTACGCAGACACAGTCCCAGTTTTCCCAGTTCCTGTGATCTCTGCCATTCACATTAGGGAGTGGGGCAGAGCTGAAGAGATGGCTCCAATTTCCAAGCATCCCCCATCTCCCACACGTCATTCTGAAGGGGGAATTTGGCCTGACTGGCCTGGATGTGAGCCTTGAGGGAAGCATTGGTGCTGGGTTGCTCTGAAGAATCTAGGGCAGCTGCTGTCCTCTCTCTGGCCTTGCCTTTGCAATCAACAAATTTCTGAGTTTCAAATCGCATTAGCCTCACACTGTGGAAACCCCCCCACCCCCCCTCAACCTGTCAGCTTGCAAACAAACCTCAAGCCAGCCGGTGAGAGACAAAGCACAGGAATTTAGCAGGACAGGAAACCCTTGCTCTGCATTGCTCTGCAGAGGAAAGGCAGAAATACTGTGCAAGATGGAGGAAACACAGCAGAGGGCAGCCACTAATGAGCTCGATGGATGGGATCAGGTGTTGTGAGCCACTTGGTGACAGTGGCTTTTGCAAAAAGCCTTAAAAACACAACTGATGGAAACAGAACAATAGCTAAAGCATCTGTCAATTGGGGGGGGCCACTCTGCTTCCACTAAGAGAGACAGAGAGAGAGAAGGAGAGCGGCTAACAATCTTCCTGGACACATGCTTTGAACATCAGGTGAGTCAGCAGACCCCCCTACCCCAGATTGTCTCACTGAACCCCATCACAGTCCTTAGGCCAGCCCTAGATAAAGCAAGCTCCAGTTCACCAGAGGAAGTGACGATATCTTAATGAGCATGTGACACAAACCTGTTTCCAACCCACCCCAAAATACTGAGGCTGGCTCTGCTTGGTGTGAATGACAGCAGCAAGGGGATCTCTCTCCTTGTGCACTAGGGCCTGGAGGGGTGTCCCTGGGACAAGCCACAGCGTTCTCACAACCCCCCTTCCCTGCCCAGCAGCTCCAGTGAGGCACAAAGAGGAGAAGTCGAGGAGCGGATCCAAGCAGTGCATTGAGGGTGAATCCTGTAGCCGCTTGGCTAGCACCAATCCCTGACTAGGATCTGGAAGCGAGCTGAGTCCATGTTCCCACACCTGCCAGCCAGGCCCCACAGATTCCTTAACCAGCCTGGGAGATCCCCAGGATCCGCTAGGGGAGCTCTCCAGTAGCCGACTCACCTGAGGAGCCTACACCGAGCCCCACCCTGGAGGAGACTGATTGCTTTCCCCAAAGCTGGAGACCACCGGGCGACCTCCCTGCCACCACTGAAGGAAGGCTGGAGGGCGACCGAAATGGGGTGCGTAGTAGAGGGGAGATCTCACGGCAGCAGCCTTGGAGGAGGGAAGCTGGAGGGCAAAGGGAGGAAATTGATGGTCCCTCCACTTCCCCTCACTTTAATCCCTGCAGGGAAGCAATCTGCTGGAGCCTCAGCTAGGGGCCACGGCCACACTGCCGAGTTCACAGCAGTGTAGGGGGGCTAAGCTCTCCCATTGATCCAACTCCTCCCTGCAGGCAGCACTAGCTGTGTTGGCCTGGGAATTAGGATGGTGGAACTTACATTGCTGGGGGGGCTATTTACACTCCTGAGCAACATACCTTGCACAACCCTGCCCTACACTTTAGTCCAGGGGTCTCAAACTCATGGCCCAAGGGCCACATGTGGCCCCTACAATTATTTCTTGCAGCTTGCAATGACACTATCGCTATCAATGTTTGCAATATTGTAGGGAAAAGTTTCAGTGGTGTGGCCCTGGCGCTGCTATACTAGTTCTCATGCAGCCCTTTAGTGTGTACACATGACCCTAGAGAGGGAGATGTATGAGGAGTGGGGAGGCACCAGGCTGGAAGCTGCATGAGGAAGAGACTATTTTGGGTCCAGAGATAGAGAAAACAGATGGGGGGGGGTAAATGGGGAGTATGGAGATGGTGTGGGGGTTGCTGGGAGCAGGGAGGGTTTTACTACAGGCATATAAACTGTGACATTAACTGAGGCAGAGCATTTTTGAGGCAGCCTTTGTTAGAAGATTGGCAGCATGTCACTTTTCGAGTGGAGGCGAGTGCAGGGTTATTGGATCACAGCAGACAGGAGCTTGCCACATGGGCTTGAGGGGCCCAGGCAGTCATGGTCCAAATGTACTACAGAAGTAGACAGGAAATCCTACAAGCTGAAATCAGTCCAGCATCTGGGACATCAGCAGACTACTAGTCTTTAAGGAAGCCATTTCCCATGCCTTGCACCGAAGCAGGGATGCAGAGACACAGCAGACTTCAACACGAGGTCCTCAGACAGGACTGCATTTTGTTAAAGGCACACCCAACAGATAAAATGGAGCAGGGAAGTGGCTGGATAAAAGAGCCGACCAAAGCTCCAGGTGAGGAGCACTGTTTAGCTATCATGGGCGCAGCTGGAAACTGAAAATGCTTAGCACCGCAGGAGATGCTCTGCAGCTCTCAGGATCTGGCCCATAAGTTGTTAAGTGTAAACCAGGCCCCATGGGGGCCTCACTGGTCTGTGTTTAGACCCAGGACTGGCCCATGCCAACTGACTCAGGCTGCAGAGTTTGGGCCTCGGGGCCTGTTATTTGTGGTGAAGTGGGGAGGGGGGTGAGTGGTCTGTTCAATTGGCGGGTAACAATATTAGCTACTGAATGACAAGCCACCAGCACCATTGATACCTGGGGGCAAAGTATGCTCCAAACTGATCCAAATATAGGGAAAAACTCATGCTTTCTCCAAACCTTCTCTGGGCAGAGTCTATACCTCAGGAATTTCACAAGGAAAAGAGATTTTCTGGGATAGTTAAAGGGGCAAAATTTGGCTTCAAATGCTTTGAACCATAGATACGCTGCAGCTTGAAGAGAAGCACTGGGCTGGTGCTTGCTTTCTCAGTGCTCGGCTGCGTGGCTCAGCAAAGTGCTGACATTGGAGAGGGTATAATTTGGTTACAGTGATCAAAGGGCATGCCTGATGTGTGATCCCTGCAAGGATGGGCAAACCGCCTGGTGGTTGGAGCCTCTTGTCAGCATGACTTCAATGGGAGCAGGAGCAGCCCAGTGAGTTAACTCCAAAAAGCATAAGCAGCACGGAGACATGTGGGACCGGAAGAGACTGTGCTCTGATGATCTCTCTCTAGCGCCTGAATGGAGAGAAGGTCAGCTGCTTCCTCGTACAAAAGGCCCTTCCACTCTCCTACCATGTGCACATCCCAGAGCTTGTCCGTGCCTGGGGGAACATTGCTAGGCAAGAAGGCTAATATCAATACAGTTAAGTCACATGGCTTGAACGAGTAACACAAATGGCTGCTGAGGACTGGGATAGCAGCACAGATAATAGGCTGGTTTAGCGAACCTGATCATGCCTCTCTCTGTGGGCTGGCCCCAGTGAACACAAAAGCCTGCTTAAAGCTAAAGGAGTTCTTGTTTAGCTACAGCGAGAGAGGCCTGTAGGTTTTGGAGCCAAAGGTCGCAAGCATCATACCCGTCGAGAATTATGTCACGGATCAGAAACTAGAGAATTAAACTGACCAGTCTCCTTTCATTGTCCAGGCTGAGCGACATGCAAATAAGAGACAATCTGCACAGACAGACTTTGAGAATCCTTTCCATGTAAATGATTTCTGGATTTAACAACCAAGCCGTGCGCTATATTGCAGAGAAATCAGAGCCCATGTAAAACTCCTCTGACTTTTGGTAAAGTAACTACCTCAAAGTCCACAGCAGGCTTGCTGTGGAGAGTTGGCTACAGCTCCAGAACTTTCTGAATTGACCTGGGCCCAATAATTATTACCAATTCTTAGTCATGCAACCAGGAGGCAAGTTAGGGTTTCCTGTATTGATCCAAGGCACAATGAATACTCAGGAACCCAGTGACCCCCACCTCTTCTGTTTCATTTTCTCTTTGGGTTCAGGGTTTATTCACACTGGAAACCCTGGGAACAGGATTCATGCAGCCCTGAGCAAACAGCAAATCCTCAAGAAGTGACCAGTCATGCTTTGAAACCAACAGTTAATGGCACCTGAAGGAATTCTTCTTTCTAAAGCCAGGGACCCCAACTTCTGTGGGAAAACACACAGGAGGGTTGGGAAAAAGGAGTTACCACCTCAAAAGGATCCCAGCGTGAGGGACAGGGCTGTGCCTCCTGGGCAGTGGGCTGTGGACTCAGCCTAGCCTCGTATGACCTGCCTGAGATGGGGGCGAAATCCAACACACACGCAGGCCCAGTGCCTCTGCGTGCCCCGTTCCTGCCCCTGAGTCCACCCTGGCAGCTGGGCTTTCCTCAGACGACACGCTCAGGGCCACAGCTTGGGGTGGGAGCTGAGGGGGCCACTGGCCCCGCAAACTGCAATTCACAGGCTCCCTGCCTTCCCTGGTGCAGCCCCATTGGTCTGAGTGGAGCTGGCCCCCGAGATATAGAAGTCGCTCGATGCCTACTGGCTCCTTGCCCGTACAATGGGAGTTCACAGCACAGAGCGGGAGCCCGTCCCAGATCCCTGGGAGGATAAAGAGCAGCTTTCCCTTGGTCCTGATCACTGCCTCCCTTCCTGGGCATCCTCTTGCCTCCCTAGCCACAAAAGCTCTGATCATCAAAGGTCTATGAGCTCCTTACAAACCAACAGGAGCAAAGAGTCTAACTACATCTGAGGATCTAGGTCAACACACACCTGGGGGTTTCCTCAGTGTCAGAGGGAGGAGCCACCACCACTGTTTCGGCCAAATGAACAAGTTTCATGGTCTGGTGCATCTTCAAGATTCAATCTGTTCTGATTGTTGGTTCTGGGGGCCAAACTCAAGGGCATGAGAGAGACCCTCCATTTGCAATGGAGAATTTCAAGGAAACTCTATAAGCTGAAACTCTTTGCAGCTCACACTTTTTGTTTGGCTGTATGGTTTGCCAGAAAAACTTCTCCCATGGCAGAGTTGTATTTTTTTCCTCCAGGCTATGGACCCCAGAAACAATTTCTGATAGAATTACAAAGATCAGCATCTTCGCAGAGCCCACGTGCTGGTGGAAAACATGGGGCTGTTTTGCACTGGGCTCAGAGCTCAAAGAAATACCACTGGAATTGGCCTGGTTTAAAGCTAGTGTACATGAGATCAGACCTGGACCTTGTGTGTGCAGGCGGTATAGATCATTGACCTGCTAAGCATCAGAGCATTTTAAATATTGCAATAAATAAATGGGTTAGTGGTCTTGAAGTGCCACAGGGCTCTGGTGCTGGGATTCAGGGCTCATGTGCTTTAAGTGCACTGCAGCTACTGCTGTGGTGGAGCCAGGGCTGGGACCCGGGGCTCAAGCCCAGCACCAGTGATGTCCCTGCCAAAGGGGCAGCTGTGTTAGTCTAATTCTCCAGAGCATCTGATGAAGTGGGATTTTCTCCTACAAAAGCTCATGGATAAATAAATTTGTTAGTCTTGAAGTGCCCCAGGACTCCTTGCTTGTTTTGCTGAACTAGACTAACACAGCTGCCCTTTGCAACTTCAAAATAAATAAATGCCTTAGTCTTTAAAAGTGCCCCAACAAGCCCCCTCCTTTGTTCCACCCAGCCAGCTGAGATTTTTTTGATCTAAAGTGGGATTTTTCTCCCCTGAAAGCCCATGCAATAAATAAATGTGGTAGTGGTCTTCAAGCGCCACAGGTCTCCTTGCTTGTTTTGCTGAACTAGACTAACACAGCCGCCCCTTTGCAACGCAAAATTAATAAATGCCTTTAGGCTTTCCAAAAACTGCCCCAACCACCCCCTGCTTTGTTGCACGGGCAGAGGCACCCAGCCAGCTGGGATTTTTGCAGCGGAAGTGGGATTTTCTCCCACAAAAGCTCCTGCAATAAATACATTTGTTAGTCTTCAAGTGCCACAGGACTCCTTGCTTCTTTTGCTGAACTAGACTAACACAGCTGCCCCTTTGCAATGCAAAACTAATAAACGCCTTCATCTTTCCAAAAAGTGCCCCAGCAAGCCCCCTCCTTTTTTCCACCCAGCCAGCTGGGATTTTTACAGCGGAAGTGGGATTTTCTCCCACAAAAGCTCCTGCGATAAATCAATTTGTTAATCTTCAAGTGACTCTTTGCTTCTTTTGCCGAACTAGACTAACACACCCGCCGCTTTGCGACGCAAAATGAATAACGCCTTTAGGCTTTCCAAAAACTGCCCCAACCACCCCTGCTTTGTTGCACCGGCAGAGGCACCCCGCCAGCTGGGATGCGTGCAGCCGAAGCGGGATGTGCTGCCCCCAAAGCCTGCACCAAATAAAGAAACGCGCCCGCGCTCTCCAAGCGCCCCGGGACTCCCGGTTTGTTTGGCCAGGGCTTGCCGGGGGTGAGGGGCTCCCACCGCCCCTCTGGCGCCGCCCCCCCGTTGCTAGTGGCTGGGGCCGGGCGGGAGGCGGGGCCGGCCGGCCCGTATAAAGGCGGCGGCGGGGGGCGGCGCGCGGCGAGCGCGGAACAAAGGAGCGGCGCGGGGCGCGCGTGTGAACGCAGCGGGCGAAGCGAAGCGCACCATGACGGCCAACGGGACGGCGGCGCCGCTGCAGATCCAATTCGGCTTGATCAATTGCAGCAACAAATACCTGACGGCCGAAGCCTTCGGCTTCAAGGTGAACGCCTCGGCGCCCAGCATGAAGAAGAAGCAGATCTGGACGCTGGAGGCCGACGGCGACGACTCCAACGTGGTCTTCCTCAAGAGCCACCTGGGCCGCTACCTGGCGGCCGACAAGGACGGCAACGTGAGCGGCGATGCGGAGCGGCCGGCCCCGGACTGCCGCTTCCTCATCCTGGCGCACGACGACGGGCGCTGGTCGCTGCAGTCCGAGCCGCACCGCCGCTACTTCGGCGGCACCGAGGACCGGCTGTCGTGCTTCGCGCAGGCCGTGTCGGCGGCGGAGAAGTGGAGCGTGCACATCGCCATGCACCCGCAGGTCCACCTCTACAGCCTGGCCAGGAAGCGCTACGCCCACCTGAGCGCCCGGCAGGACGAGCTGGCCGTGGACCGCGACGTGCCCTGGGGTGTGGACGCGCTGGTCACCCTCCTCTTCCAGGAGCAGCGCTACAGCCTGCAGAGCTGCGACCACCGCCTGCTGCGCCACGACGGCCGCCTGGTGCCGCGCCCCGAGCCGGGCACCGGCTACACGCTGGAGTTCCGCGCCGGCCGCGTGGCCTTCCGCGACGGCCAGGGCCGCTACCTCGCCCCCTCCGGGCCCAGCGGCACCCTCAAGGCGGGCAAGAGCGCCCGGGCGGGCAAGGACGAGCTCTTCGTGCTGGAGCACAGCTGCCCGCAGGTCGTGCTGAGGGCCGGCAGCGACAGGAACGTCTCCACGCGCCAAGGTGGGCGCGCCGGGCTGGGGGGCGTGGGGCCCCTGACTTGGGTTGGGAACCGGGCTTGCGGGCGCCAGGCTGTGGCACCGAGGGATGGCTTGGGGCACCCTTCATGGGGTTGGGAACGGGGCTTCGTGCGCCAGTCTGTGGCACTGCTGAGTATTTTGGTGCCCCCTTAGTTGGGTTGGGAACGGGGCTTGCAGGCGCCAGTCTTTGGCACTGAGGAATAGCTTGGTGCACCCTTCACGGAGCTGGGAACGGTGCTTCATGCGCCAGTCTTTGGCACTGCTGAGTATTTTGGTGCCCCCTTAGTTGGGTTGGGAACGGGGCTTGCAGGCGCCAGTCTTTGGCACCGAGGAATAGCTTGGTGCACCCTTCATGGGGTTGGGAACGGTGCTTCGTGCGCCAGTCTGTGGCACCGAGGAATAGCTTGGTGCACCCTTCACGGAGCTGGGAACGGTGCTTCATGCGCCAATCTTTGGTACTGCTGAGTAGCTTGGTGCCTCCTTAATGTGGTTGGGAACGGTGGTTGCAGGCGCTAGTCTTTGGCACCGAGGAATAGCTTGGTGCCCCCCTTAATTGGGTTGGGAACGGTGGTTCATGCGCCAATCTTTGGCACCGAGGGATAGCTCAGTGCACCCTTCATTGGGTTGGGGGCGCAGCTCGGAGGGGATGGTCTTCATGCGCCAATATGTGGCACTGCTGAGTATTTTGGTGCCCCCTTAATTGGGTTGGGAACGGTGGTTCATGCACCAATCTTTGGCACCGATGAATATCTTGGTGCACCCTTAATCGTGTTGGGTGCGCACCCTGGAGGGAACGGTGCTTCATGCGCCAATCTTTGCCACTGCTCAGCATCTTGGTGCCCCCTTAAGTTGGTTGGGGGCGCAGCCTGGAGGGAACGGTGGCTGCAGGTGCTAATATTTGGCACTGTCAAAGCGTGCACAGAAAAACTCAAGGGTGCTAAATATTGGCGCATGCAAACTGTTTTCTCTAAGCTGTGTGGGTGTGCACACAAGATTAAAAGTATGCACAAAAAAATTCAACTGTGCTAAATGTTGGGGCATGACAGTGTTCCCTTTAAGGTGTGCACATAACAAAAAAGTGTGCCCAAAAAAATCATTTGTTGGGTGCATACACCCATGTGCACAGCTCAGAGGAAATGTGATTTCCATGCGCCAATGTTTAGCACTGTTAAAGTGCGCACAGAAAAATCCAACAGTACTAAATATTGGCGCATGCAAACCATGTTCCTTCTAAGCTGTGCACGTGGGCGTGTGCACCCAACACAACAGCGTGCACAAAAGAAATTCGTTTTGTGGTGTGCACACGCCCACGTGGACAGCTTAGAGGGTGGTTGCATGTGCCAATATTCAGCAACGTTGAATTTTTGGTGCAGGCTTTGTTTTGTGGTGTGCACGGGCTGTGTGCACACGCACGCGCACATGTGCGCGGCTCGGAGGGAGGGGGTTGCATAAGGGCTTTGCTCCAAGGAAACGTGCCCCACATCCAGCTCGCACAAAGCACAGCTTTGGCCAGTCCTGGGGGGGGGCGGACCCCTGCTGTGTCCCGGAGAGGTGCCTGTGTGAACCCAGCCAGGCCAGCACAAAGGCGTGTGTCGATGCAGCTCAGCACAGCCAGTCTTGCACGTTTCCCCTGCCACTTGTGCAAGGGCCTGGTGTGAAATGGGGGGCTCTAGACTGGTGCCCCCCAGTGCGAGAAGACCGTGGGCAAAGGTGCTTAGCTCCACATCTGGCTCATCACACACCCCTGCCCCGCTTTGGGGCCAAGAGGTGCCCTCCTGGTGCCTGTGAGCCCTGGGGAAGGATTTTGGTCAAAGCCCTTCTGGGAGCAGCCCCCAAAATGGAGATGTCAGCCCAAGGATTTCTGGCTCCCCAATTTCAGTGTCTGCAATGGTCCGCTGGCTGCCTGGTCTGCCAGCCCTCCGCTGCTGGAGATTTGCCTCCTTCCTTCTAGCCTTAGCCGGTCCAGCCCCATTCGCCAAAATGTGCCTTTAGCTGATATTAAATATCTGTGCAATCCAAGGGGGGTGTGGGGAGGCTGCAGGGAGAACAAGGGCAGGATTGTGGCTCAGAGAATGGCTGGTGCTGCTGGGGGAGGGGGAGCTGCGGCTCCCTCCTTTGTCACTGGAGTAGTTGGGATTGGAAAACCAGATGTCTGGGGGGGGGTATCTGAGGGGGTGGGGTGGCCACTTTGCAGGGAGCTGCAGTGGGAATTAATGCCTTGCCATGAGCTGAGGAAGGCTGGTGCAGCCCTGGTAGAACAAGGCTCCCCGTTTTCAGGGTGTGGGGTGTGGCTGAGAGTCTAGAAGCCCAAACAATGTGCCTGGGGGTTTTGAGGGGGCTTCTAGTCTGTACTCCTGTCCCTCCCTGCAGAGGGGCTGTCTGGGGTGGAAGGAGGGAAAGGGGCTGTGGGCTGCATCATGGCTGGTCAACTGACCTGGATTTAGGAATGTTATTCGCTGTTGAGTCTGTTTGCAGAGCTGGATCCTGCCAGGAGCAAGAGACACAAAACTGCAAATGCAGCAGAGCATCCCTGGTTTCTCTAAGCACTTTCCCATAGAAGCAGCTCTGGCAGGCACCAAAAGCCAAAGCAGCCCTTTGGGGTGAGAAAGGGGGTCGGTCCATAGGTCCAGCTGGACCCCAAATGGGCTTGTTGCATTAACTTGGCTCAGGCTCCTCCTCAGAGGGGAAAGAAAAAATCTCAAAGGATTGTCACAGGGAGCATTTAGCTGCAACATGATCCCTCCTTTAAGTATGTTTCAGGCAGAGAAGCAGTTTCCGCTTGGTTAATCCTGGCCAGCAGCAGAGTTGCTGCTGCTCTCTAGGCTGAGCTGGGGGGCACGATTCAGTCCTTGCTGGTTCCCCTCCCCCTGCAGCACAGCCGCTCTGCTCCAAGGTTAATGAGAAACAATCCTAAAAACAGTGCGAGGAGATGAGACTCTCCTAGACAGCCCTTTCCCTACTGGGCTGATAAGCCTGTCCCTGTTGTCTGATAGATAACTGCAGAGGAGAGGATGTTTGAGATGGAGGACGTGGCTAAGAGCAGCCTAGCTAGCATCTGTGCCTTGTTAATGCTGCATCTGCACTGACTGGGCTCTGCCTGGCCTGGCTGGCTGCACAATAAACGGACAATGCATCTTGAAGAGATGGATCCTGGTGTCTGGGTTTTTGGAGGGGAGGAAGGGCTGTTTCTGTCCATCTTCCCTCTCCCCAGGGACGCCCGTGGGCCAGATAGCTTTTATAGCTGCTGCCTTGGCAGGTCTGTTTTCCGGAGTTTGCAGCTCCAGGGATAGTTGGAGTCCGTGAGCACGGATGACTGTCCCAGGCCCAACAAGGGCTGAGTCAGCAGAGATCTCTTGGCTCCTCTTGCTGCCCTGCCCAGGTAGGGCAAGTCTGCCAGGGCAGGGATCTGTGACAGGAAGCCAGGATGGCAGCCCTGATTCACCACCTCTTTGTGTGCTTCAAATCCTTCCTGCAGATGAATTTTTAACATTTCCCCAGGGCTTGTTTGAAAAGAGCCGTAGTCAGGGTAATCTCCTATTTCTCTCCAGTCAGGATTTGGGAAGGGATCCTGGATGTTGAAACTATCCGAGCATGGCTGGATCAGCAGGAAACCTAAATCAAACAGGCCTGTCAGGCAGTGGGGAAGAGCTGTAACTGTAATCGTGGCTAGACTGGAGCGGGAAGCACAGTTTACAAGGCCTCCAGAGAGTTTCTTGCGGTAACTACTTGCAGACTGTTCTAGAAAACTCTTAGTCTGGCTAGGAGCAGGTGAGAGCAAAGACGGGGGTCTGATCGCGCTCGGCTACCTGGGAAGCCTACCAAGGCCACAAAAGGAGCGGGTTTGTCTAAGACTGTGGTTCTCAGCCAGGGGCACGTGGACTGCTGGGGGTGCAGAGAGATCTTCCAGGTGGCACTTGGTTCTCCTAGATCAGTTTCTTAACCTGGTGGTTGCAATCCCTGGAGGGTGGCAGGATGGAATGGGGGTGTCCAGATGCAGAGCTGGTGCTAGGAGGTGGGAAGCAGAGCAACTTCCTGGCCCCACAAAGCCAACTTGGGCCCTGCAGAGCTAAATTGCATGTTTCCAGCCCAGGTGGTGGGGCTAGGACTTGCCACAAAGCTCACAAGTGAAAAAATCAGCTCAAGCAGTGTATTGAAATACAAGTATGATGTTTATATTCCAAGCCATTCATTGATTGTCTAGCTAAAATGGGAAAGCCAGCAATTTCCATAATAGTGTGCATGACACTTGGTGGTTTGCTTTTGTACACAAGTAGTTTAAATGAAATGAAATGTGGCCTATGCAACACCCATCAGACCCCTGAAAAGGGGAACAGTAGCTTGGAGAGGATGATCTGGGAGAGTATGCTTTCTAGGGGATGGGAGAGTGAGGTAATGTTAACACCTGGCTCATGCAGATAGCCAGGCCAGCCTGCAATCTCGGGTAAGAAATAAGATGTGGTTTGAATGATAAACAGAAACAAGCCTTCCCTTTCTTTGCTGAGCAGTGTAACTTTTAGTGTTGGCTGTTGCATCTGCTGTAACAAGGCCTCCTTTATGGGAATTAGGGTCCCTGAGGCTGCCATACAGCCCCCTTCTGCACAGCTTTTGCCAGATGTTCTTCCTGTGGTGGGAGGTGCTTTGAGCTATTCCTGGTTTAACTGTTGGAAGCCTTCCTTTGTCACTAGGACAAAGGAGTGAGGAAAGCTGCTGGGGCAGGGGGTAGTTCCCCCATCCCATCCAGATGTTCACAAGCATCAGAGCAAAATACTGCCTACCATGACTTGATCTGAGGGAACATCAGGTTAATTTACAGGCACTGTGCCAGAAGCAGGAAGCTTCAGAAAGGGGTTTTAGGAAGGAAATGAGCAAATTGATAAAAAAAAAAACAAGCCCTGTATAAGCAATCAGTGTAAGTCAGGAGTCTCCAACTCAAAGCGCAACGAGGGCCGTGTGAGGACTAGTATGTTAGCCCAAGGGCGGCACCACTGAAACCTATTCATACAACAATATTGCAAATATTGGTAACAACAGTGTCGTTGCAGGGCACAGGAAAAAGCTTTTAGGGGCTGCATGCAGCCTACGGGCCACGTGTTTGAGCCCTTGGTGTAAGTGATACCTAAAGCTCTGCTGCTTGTGGGGAAGGAGTTATTTTGTCTTTCAGGACACCCACCCTCTGCTGCACTTCTGTGACAGCTGACTGTAACAAACAGAGTGAGTCAGTCCCTGATCCCAGGTAGCTAAATGCCAATTGTAAATGGGACTTCTGTTGTCCTTCCCTCTTAGCTTTAACATACTTCTGGGAGCCACCTTACCAGAGAGCCAGAGGCAGTACTGCTTAATGCTTAGATCAGAGGACTAGAGCGATAGCTGCTCTAGCTGTGCCCCGACCAGGTGACCTGTTCGATCATTGCTGCCCCTGTATTAATCCACCAAACGGGGGTCATGAAGGGATGGGAATCTGGCTAAACCCAAAAGACTCCAAGCAAAGTCCAATTCTAGAATTGCCCCTGCAGGCCTCTTGAGGTGCTATGCTGGTCTCCAACTCTGCAGACCTTCTTTCTTTGCTTAGGTTTCACTCTGTTCCCTGGTGGCTGTTTGTCCAGACTTGGCCACAACAAGCTAGGAGCCTTCATTCAGGGTGGGACTTGAGGCTCAGTAGAGAAATTTGATAGTAAACTAGCCCAGAGCAGTGCTGCAGGTACAGGCTGGGGTAATCAATAGGTGGACTGTGGATCAGATCCAGCCTGCTAGATGCTTTCGAATGGACCCATAAATTTCTCTCTCGCGTCTAAACTCAACCACAAAATTGGGACCCTGACACACAATCCTGTCTGGGGGATGGTCTCCTTGGAAGAATGACTAAGCAAGCAGGTTCCACGTGTCCAAGCTAAGCAGTGAGGCGTGCAGTCCACTCATCCAAACTGGAGGTTCCTGTCTCCAGCTGGGAAATAAGGAGGGCAGCCTCAAGAGTTGTAATGAAGTTCAGATGAAAGGAGACAGACTTAAAATGACTTCAGAGCCACAAGTGCCCCAGGTGAAGCAGTGGTTCTGTAGATGGACTCCTGAGCTCATGGCTTGCGTAACTTCCCCCCCATCAGCTTTGGCCACTTTCTCCTGTACCCTTAAAGGTTTCTAGTTCTGTGGTGGACCTGCACCATTGACTGATAACATTTCTGGGTTAAATCCGTGCAGGTGCATGTAGCCTACCCTGCCCAGCTAGCAACGCTGACTTGTATTGCAAAGTGGAATGGCATAACCCTGGTGCTCTCTAGCATCTCCATCACTTAAGCTGTTCAGAGAGGGGCCCTTTGGCCACATGTGGGGCCCTTCTACCTGGATGGCCCTTCACAGTTTGGCTGCATCTCTCAGCTGAAACAGTGCCTTGCTGGAGCACTGGATTCCTTTGAGTTTGTCTCTAATGGCCTGTCTCCAACCTGATTTGGTTAATGTTGGCTTGCTGGCTACCTTCTTAAAGTTGTCTCTGCGCGTTGCAGCAGCACAAGATCAAAAGACCTGTTCTCTCACGAGGTGCTCCTATGCTGCCATGGGCTTTTTTGTATGTGCTGCAGGAGCATGAGGCTGAGATTCTGAGAATGAGGCTAAAAAAGCTGCGTGGGCATTTGGACTCAGGCTTGGGCTTGATGACCCACCCATCCTCTTGCTGGGTTTCAGAGCTTGGGCTCCAGCCTGAATGGGACCATCTCCCATGAGCTTGAGTGAGTGCTCTCAGACTGGCTGGTGGGGGGGATACGTAGGTGTGTTCAGTGTAGACCAGGGGTTTCAAACATGTGGCCAGTGGGCTGCATGCAGCCCCTAAAGCTATTCCTGTGGCCTGCAATGACACGATTGTTACCGATACTTGCAACATCATTGCATGGAAAGGTTTCGGTAGTATGGTCCTCTACTAGTCTTCATGCGGCCCACATGGTCCGTGGTGTTTTGAGTTTGAGACCTCTTGGTGTAGACCTATCTTAAGCCAATTGCTTCATCTCTCTCAATCTGAGAAAAGGCATATTCCCCCTGAAGCTCACTTGGGTCCATCAGCACCCTGAAATGGGCATGTGGAAGGCACTTCATAAGTGTTGTGGTTGCTGTTGAGTTGCAAGGGCATTCATGCTTGGAGTATTTGTGGACTCTGAAGATTAGACCAGCTCAGTTGTTCCTGCTCTCTTCACAGGCCAGGGAATTGAAACTATGCATCCATTTCCTGCACTAGTAGCAAGAATGTACATCACAGCCATGCACCAACCCTGCAACCTTTTGACATGGAGAATTCTGATGGGATGTGTGGCCTGCCCTAGAGGAAGGACCCACTTCATGTTACTGGACTGGTGCATGCATCTCCTAACCTTCCATATCTGATCTCTTCCTCAAGCCTTTTTAGGCCTTGTGATCATCCTGGGGCCAGATCTAGAGAGATTTAAAACCATTTCATAAATGAAATCTGATGGGGGGGTGGGAAGCCTCACAGCTACAGAGCATTGTAACCGTATTGAGGTGTCCTATCCTGCAGCTAGAACTGAATAATCTTCTTAAACATTTTAAAAACCTGCTCATAACTATCTAGTCCTGCCAAGAAAGACATGCTGCTGCTCTCCCATGGGGTTAACAAACTGAAGAAGCTTGGTCTATAAATACCCCTCTATGGAGGGTTGATGCCCTTGGGGTTAGGTCATTGGACTGGGATTTGGGAGATATCAGTGCAGTTCCCAGCATTGCTGTACAGACTCCTTGGGACCTTAGAAGTCAATCTCCCCATCTGTCCCTCACTGGTAACATGAGTCTTGTCTACTAGAGTATAAGGGCTGTATATGCACAAACTCCTTCAGCTATATAGAACAAGGTGTCCACACAGGGTTAGTGGTTTATTTGGGTTTAATTTAAATCAGTTCCTAAGGTAATTAAAGAAGCCTGACTTCAAGCCAGTAAGTATCTAGGCAGCCTTTTGCACTGTCTTCAAACACCATTAGTTAAATCTTTGTAACTCTGTGTAAGCAAGCCATAAGCTCTTTGGAGCAGGCACAGTCTGTCTTGAGTGAGTGTGTCTAGCACTTAGCACAGTGGTCTCCATCTTGGTTGGGGTTAGAGGTGTGGCTTACTACAGATAGGAGTTTGATGGTCCACTAGAACCTGCATGTGAATTTTTACCTTGTTGTCAACTTAAGGAAATACAGGGGGCCCTTGAAAGTGAAACTGTATTTTAGCACTTTAACCTGTAGCTTTACCCCTCCAAGTACTGAGTAGTAACTCGCACTGCCTTTTGTGTACCAGCTCCCAGAATACTCCCACTTCTGCCCACGTTGTTGAAATTTGAGTATGATAACCTACTGAAAGGGCTGGTGTGCACATGTAGCTGTCCTCCTGTTCTGCATGCTGTCTCCTTGCACACCTGTCAGCTTTCCCCTTGCTGCCGCCCTGTAAGAACTTGCACTAATACAAGCTACAGAAATTGAGGTTGTTGCAGTCTGTGCTGGGGTTTGTGTCTGAATGCTGATATTTACTGATGTTCTACATCTCCAGAATCGACCCCCAGAGTAGTGAGGATGGGTACCTTGAGGGATCCTTCAGAGGTAACCCACCTCCTCCATGTCTAGAGGAGACCTTCTTATAGGGTCTAGGATCTGGACAGTACACGTATTACATCTCTCCTTTAATACCACGAGTGTGCAAGGCACAGGACGGAGGAAAGGGTGTTGCAGCTGGAATGTTCAAGGACTGAGTAATGATGTTGGATGACCTGTTTGACCCTGAGGCTGTACAAGTGTGTTTCACGCAGAGCAGGCCTCCCTGCAGCCTGGAGAAGTTAATCCTCTAGCCCCTTATGCTGGCAGCAGTGGGGAAGCCTGGCAGCTAGGGAATTAGGAATCCCTCTTCTGATCCAATTCTAGCTTTTCTTCCTGTCAGTTTCCACAGCTGTCTTCCCCTGGGGGAACTTAAGCAAAGACTGTTGGGGCTGAGAAAATTCTTCAGTAATGTTCCTGATTTTGTGGGGGGGACGGGACGGGACAACAATCATACTGCTCATGGCTAATGGAGCCAGCTTATAAAACTACCATGTTCAGCCATCAGTTACATCATTTCTCTTGATGGGGGCATATCGCCTAGTGTGACCTCTGCCACTGGACTACTCCATCCATTTGGCCAAAGGCAGGAGCCTTTCCAGCCAATCAGATTTCCACCTGAAGTGGCTTCAGCTTTCCATCCCAGTGGTTCCCAATCTCCAGCAGCTTTGAGTGGTCCACCGCTCCCTTACCTCTGGCTGCAGAAGGGAGCCATTGCCTAAGGACCCAGTGCTGCAGCCAGGCTGATGGGAGATCAGCATGTACACAAAAACGCTGCTGTAGCAGGGTGCAGCAAAGTGTTCTGCATGGGTCCATTTGGCTTTGGAGCCAGAGGGAAGGGAGCACTGGTCTCGTGTTCCCCTGGCTGTGGAAGGGAGCCATTGCTTGGGGATTCAGGTGGCATGCATGGGACTACAGGACACATGGTTTCCAAGCTGCAGCCAGGAGGCTGGGAGATTCAGTGAGGTCCTTGCTGAATTCCTTCTGTCTGGGTTTAGTTGGGTGGTGGGACAGCTGCTGATAGAGAGGTGGGCCTTCAGGGTTGTAAAATACCTGTGGCCCTCAAGTCAGAGGCCGGGAATTGTTCTAACCACTGGAGTGCCACAGAGATTTAGTTCTTGGTCCTCCTTCCCTATTCATTTCCCTCTTGTGCCTCTACCTTTAATTAGCAGTTCCATCAAGGTCTAACAGCAGCATGCTGATTTCAGGCTGGAAATCTCTAAAGAGCAGTAATTAAAGTTTGACTAACAGTATATGCCAAGGGCTGACTAACAGTTGTTCCTATATAATGAGATTGCTTTTAGTGGTAGAATGAGGGAACTGTCAAATTCAAGGTGTGACCAGCAAGCCGGCCTCTCCTCAGTTTGGATGGCTGCATGTTCTTGTCTGGCAAGGCTCTCTTTGATAGTGGGACAGTGGTCTGAGGCTATACCACCTCTTAGTTGGGCTTTCGATCTTTCTCTCACACCTCTAAATGCACATGGCTCAGAAAGCATGTTTCCTTGCTCTAGCTTCCTCTTTGTCCAATGCATTCCCCCACTGTGCTTTGCGAGCAGGTAAAGCTGTTGTCAAGTAAACAACCATAGCAGCAAAGGAGAATAAATTGGTGTCAAACTCAACAAGCCAGAGACCAAATGGTGTGTGATATGGCGTCTAGGATGTTTGTAAGCTGCATCCGTGAGTTTCCCAGAGCAGTAGACAGGATGTAGGAATTAGCTGGGTATGCGCCCTAAGGCTTCTAGTGTTTAACTGCCTGCACCACAGATGAGTAACCCTGACTCAGCCATCAGTCCCTCACTCAGGGCTAGTCTGCACCAGTGGTTTTCAAACTCTTCCTTAGGACCCTGTTGAAAAACATGTAGGCCCAAGACCCAACAATTGCATTATTGCGCAATGCATTCCAGTGTTCTGGTACTGGGTTGCAAACCCCCCAGGTACAGGGTTGCAGGGCCCCCTGCTGCTGCCACCAAAAGACCATAAAGCATTGCTCAAAGATGTAATTGCTGGATCATGGGTATAAATGACTTTTTTTTTTTCAACTGGGTCCTGAGGGGGGAAAGTTTGAAAGCCACTGATCTATACTGACTTACTTGCGTAGCTGTGTTATGTCAGTGGGCAAGAGCTCTCCTGCCAATTACTCCAGCAACATAGCACTGTCCACACAAGTTTTGCTAGAGTAAGTGCTTATGTCACTGGGGTTTTCCCCACACCCCTCTGGGCAAAACTTTTGTCATTCCTAAGTGCTAGAGTAGACAAGGCCTCTGGGGGAGAGACTTCTTCCTTGTGCTCCATTTCCCCTGCAAGATGGGGATGAACCTTTCTAGTCTTGGTCAGTGGTGGAGAAGGTCCAGTGGCTGACTCAAAGGAGAAAATAAATCAACGTGGGAAAGGAGAATTCTTTTCTCCCCCTTCAGCCAGCTGCAGAGCTGTGGGTACAACTGCCTAGCTGGTGCTCAAGAGTATTTTACTATGCAGCATTTCTCTAATTTTTCACGGCTGTGACCTTCCAGACCTTCTGTTTGGTCTCACTTACAGCTCTTTGAGGCACTGTTAGACTGGGGTGTAATTGCATTCCTTTCTGCTGAGTCTGTGTAACCCAACTCCAGCCTGGCATTAGGGGAAGGGGCTTGGGAGAACCTCCTCTCCCTCCACAGCCTATTCCATGCTCTGCAAGGCCACCTGTGGTCTACGCTCCAGTGTGCCGGATCTGGGACTTGTGTGTCACGGGGATATCTTCTAGTGGCCAGCTGTCCCTTGAAGGGAGGGGGGTTCTGAGCAGCCAGTCCTTTGTGTCTAGCACAAGAGAGAAGCTAATCTCCACAGTGGTGCCACTTACCACACCTGCATTACCCCATGCCCCAAGGTAGGAGAGGAAACCTCTCCTGTTATTGATCCTGGCAAAGTCTTCACATATTCCAAATATCTCACAGGTGGTTCTTGCTCAGCTGTAGCACATGGGTAGCTGGGCTGTATTCAGTACAATTTCATGGCTTCCAGCTAGCTTTTGGCTCTAAATGGGACCAATTTAGTTATTTCCCCTACATCCCAAATTCAGCCTCTGTTTGGGGAGGGAGAGCACGCTCCCTCTTCCCACTTGGCCCAGTCTCTAGGGCAGGGTCTCAAACACATGGGCCGCATGTGGCCCCTAAAGCTATTTCCTGTGGCCTGTGACAACACTGTTGTTGCCAATATTCGCAATATCATTGTATGAAAAGATTTCAGTGGTGTGGCTTTTGCACTAACATACTAGTCCTCATGTGGCCCTCATGGTGATTTGAGTTTGAGAGCCCTGTTGTAGGGGGTGGGCAGGAAAGGGGCTGTCCCTTTCACATTAAAATTGTGATGCTTAGGGGTAGGTGACTTGTGTTGCATGACGTTCACAATTCGCAAAACGCAGGTCAATGTGTGTAATGGACATCTATGCAAAGGCAGCTGGAGGAGGGCCTGTTGCCGTGACGGGGGGAAGAGAGCTAGTCTAGAGAACCTGGAGCCTTCAGACACCTGAAATAAATAGGGACCTAGTCTCAGCACTTTAGGGGGTGGTAGTGGGGGCTGGCTCCTTGCACGGGGCAAACAGCATTAAGTGCAACACAGCATTGTCTTCCCTGTACAGAGCAAAGCACCCCTCCAGGTGACCTGTATTTCAGATTAAGGGGAGCAGAGAACCATTTGCCCTGGTCACCCTATGCTGCCACACTAACATTTCACTTCAGAAGCCAACACTGTAGTTGCAGGTCAAGGGGATGTCTCTGCACCCAGACAGATACACCATGCACAAAATCCCATCCCCTCCAGCTACCTGCTAAAGTAAGTCAGCTGTGAAAGGACTGTGGGCAGTCGGGTTCTGTCTGTTCTGCCCTGGCAGCTCACTTTTGTTCTCCACCCCACCTGATAAAAGCCTCCTGCAAAGCATGGGAACCCCAGGGGTACGTCTGCACTGCAGGTGGAGGTGTAACTTCTCTGGGCAGGTAGCCTTTTGCTAGCTTCAAGCTAAGATGCTGTAAAAAAGGTAGTGGCCAGTGTTGTGGGTGTGGAAAGTGGGACTCTGTTTAGAATTGTGTGTGGTTCAGGAGCTGGGACTTCAGTTTCTGCAGCTTGCTAGTCAGTGAAGCTGAACTCCTTGTGTAAGAGGAGCCTGGTACTTGTTTTTGAAATATGTGGAAAGGGCTTTTCCCTGTTGTCTAGGAGGGGAAAACGATGGAAGCCAGAGGCTAACCCCACAAGGGTGGAGCAGAGAGTGGGAAGAAGTGGGTTAGAGGTTGAAAGCATTGAGCAACGCCATGAATATCTGGATCAATATACTCTGACAGATCAACGCCAATCCTATTTATGGACCCCTTCGTGTTTACACAGCACTAATTAGCTGGCAAAGGGGTGACTAACCCAGCTGCACTGATTAAGCTCAGCTTGTTGGGTTTTTGAGTCACTCCTGAGCAATGACTTCATCTCCATGTGTGTTAATGATCTCTGCTTCCAGGGCAGGATTGCTCCTGCTTCCATGGACACCAAAAGGTGAGGTTGCCCTCATTTACTCCTCTAGAGGTAGGAGGCTCAGAGGTCTTGGAACAAGTGACTGACTGGGATATGCTGGCCTGTCAGCTGCTAAACTCTGTATCTTTTGGACCAGTCGTTCTCAACCTTCTGTGAGTGGTGACCCTACAGGATACAACAGTCCACTCCACAAACCAAATCCAGCTGCCTCCCTGGCTCTCACAACACACCTACCACTGTGGCAACACAGTAGTGTGTCCTGAGGCGCTCTAGCTATACAAACGTGGCAGCATGCAGTGCTGGGTGATCACTTGCCCTTTCTGTAGCATAGGGTGAGTCAATTTGAAGTTTAGCTGGCAGGTTAGTCAGAAGAATAATCTGATCAGGTTTTTGGTGTGTTTAGTTTTTTCTCCATGGAAAGCACTGTTGAGGATCTCAATGCTGGTTCTGGGGTGATGCAGTGTACAGATGAAGCCCACAGTTAGTGGGATGTGCATAACTTCACCACAAGAAGCTTTGGGAGGCCTAAATCCACCAGGGTTCTGAAAAATGTTGCCAGATTCCCAAACAGGTATATAGGGGCCTGCAGATGAGATGCAGTCTAGGCTTTGGGTGTTAAAACAAAAAACTATTAACCTTCTCTGTAACTGCATAAAATACTGCAGTATTACCATTCTGGTCCAGAGAACCACAAGGAATTAATTCCTAAATCACCTTTGTCAATACTCAAGTGGGGTTTTCAGTGGGCAGTTCACTCAGATGGCAAGTCTTCTAGATGGACATCCTGCAGACTAGCAACTTGCCATTCCTTGGTGTGGAATAGTCTACACCATTCTGCTTGCTGTGTTGCATTGTCCTGTCCATGAGGACTTCCCAAGGGGCAGCCATGTCAGTCTAGTTCAGCAAAACAAGCTAGGAGTCTGGTGGCACTTCTAAAGACACACAGACTTATCACATGATTTTTCGTGGGAGAAAGTTCCACTTCATCAGATGCTTGAAGACAGGGAATTTACTGAATGTTCCCCATCTGACAGAGTGGGATTTTCTCCCACAAAACCTCATGCAATAAATAAATTTTAGTTTAAGTGCCACAGGACCACATTTGTCCATGACAGCTATCTGTAGGAGGGAGTATTGTATATACCAGGCGTGGCTAAACTGTGGCTTGGGAGCCACATGTGGCTCTTGAATGAAAAATTGTGGCTCCCACGAGAAAGTCAGCAAATCAATTTAGGAAAGCAGCCCCAACCTAGGAGTTCAGGAGGGGGTCAGGATGGTGGGGAGAAAGTGTGGCATGGTCAGGATTTAAAAAAAACAAACTCACCACTAGCCTGCAGTTTTCTGCATTGAGCAGCAACTAAGTTTTTTTTACTGTATAGGCCTAATTTTCATGGTAACCTTAAGTAATTGTCAGATTCTAATATTAGTAGGGATTGACAATTGTCCTCTTTTTATGATAAAATTAAAGTATGCAATGTATTTTGGAGTAGGTAAAAATATATGGCTGTAGGCCTCAGTGCAGCTCTCAAAAGGTTCAACTTGTGTGTTTCTTGAGTCCCATAAGTTTGGCCCCCCAGTATATACACCTGACCATTTCCCTGATTAAGCTAGATTGAGACGATTTTTGGAAGCATGTGGTTCTACTACTGAATCCTGTGAATTAGGAAGAACTGATCAAACTTTGCGTGCTAGAACAGAGGGATGGGGGTGGTGGGAAGAGCATCTTCATGGAGTTTCCTATTGCCCTGGAAAGGCTGCTTTCTGCATGGCTGTGCTGTGGCAGCCCAACAGAAGCAGTAGCCAGAGGGATGTATCATAGTTGTTGGAATAGGAACATCCCTACCAGTAGAGCCGGCCAAAGGTTTTTGGTCAAAATGTCTTTGAATGAAAAATTCCTTGAGTTGTATCAGCCTCTCATGTAAACAACATTAATTCCAAACAGTTCTATTCATAACTGAACTCTTGGTTTGAGAAGAGAAATGTCCCCTTCTACTTGGGGGAAGAAGGGGTGGGAAAGTAAAACCAAGTGTTTCCACTTTATCAAAATGGAACTGAGAAATTCCATGAAACCGTAGCAGAAAACTAAAATTCCTTCCACTTCTGTGGCTCTGCCTGACAGCTGCCACCTTGCTGTCCTTCACCTCTTCTGAGCTGCCCCAGTTCTGAGATGCATTCTGTGCTGCTTTTGTGCTTTGGAAATTTAAGGGTGGAGGCAGCACCCCCAAAAGACAAGCTCTCAAAAGTACAACATAACTGTCTTAAAGGACTGTGGCTGTTGCCAAGCTCTTCCTGTTACTCGGATCTTGTGCAGTCCCATTCATTCATTGGGTCTGTGAAGCCTTATTTTCTGCCCCTCCTTCCCTACAAGGGGGAGACCAGCCAGAGCCAGCCTCTGACTCACTGCATTCCTCAGCCTGTATAGGCTAATTCATCTTGACTTGCAGATGGGAGTGAGCCCCAGCTGTTTCCACTAACACTGAGACCAGAGGAGCAAACAGGCAGAGAATTTGCAGGCAAAGGGGTAGCATCATGGTGGGCGGCAAGAGCTGTGCCTTGCTCCAAAATCAGGCCTCCAGCCGGGGAGTGAAGGTCTTTACCCCAAATGCATGGTCCGTCAGGACCCTACCCCTCTCCTACACATGACCCTGGAGAACCATTTCACTCATCTGCACTGCACAGACCAGCCTATTGCACTACAGAGATTTTGAGATTTCCCTAAAACCATGCCTGCAAACAACGTCTTGGCAGCTGCAGCAGAAGAGAGTAGGCAGTAACCTGGTGGTGGCTCTTCTGTCCCTGCAGCAGACAGACCTGGGATGGTCCCCTTGAGCTCCCGCTGGTCTCGGTTAATCACGTGACAAAGGTGGATCACTGCAGTTGGTGCCATAAGTTATACGGGTCCCTAACGTGCCCACCTCTTCTTGACTAGCAGTGCCCCTGCACCCCCACACCAGATGCCTGGTGTGCTCTTTTGTGGGCTTGCACTGAGTGCCAAGACATGTGGTACTCAAAACAGCTGTGTCAAAATGATGGAGAATGAGCAAATTGTTCAGTTAAGGCCATGGTGGAGGAGACGCACAAGCACAGCAAAAGGAGTGGGGGGGAGACGGAGACTGGTTCGGGTAGCAGTCTCCCAACAGCAATCAGCTTCCATGGAGCATAGGCCAAAGCCCTGAATCTGGTCCTGTTACATCAGTGCAATCAGGTTAAAAGCAGCTGGATCCAGCCCGCGGGATTTCCCCAGCTTCCTGCGCAATGCATCATTGCTGAAACGGCTCTATGCACTGGCAAAGGAGGTTTCTGAACTGTGAAAACTGCCTCATGAAACTCTTTAGTTTAAGCCAGGGACTGGACAGGTTCCCAGTTAGCTCCAAAATTCAGGGAAGGGCACAGCCAGCCCTGTAGCCTGGAAGTTGGTGAGCTGTGCAGAACTGAGCTTGCAAGTGGGGCCTGAGAATGGAAGCTAAGTGCAGCCTCTGCAAGGAAGAAAGTGCTCAGAGTGCCCCAAAATCCTTGGCCCACATGAAGATACTGCACCAACAGTGTTTTGCACCTTCTCCTAGAGGGCAGCTGCACTAATTCAGCTGAGCAACGTGGGGAGATGAAAACACAGCAGTATCAGACAGGACAAGAAGTCAGTTTCAACACTAGGTAAAATTATGGATGACAAAGCAAGGTAAACAAAATGTTGACACCCTTGCAAGAGGGGATGGGGGCAGTTAAGTGGAGCACTGGCATTTTGCATATCATTCCCATTAATGGTACCCAAGACATAGCTGCATCAGTATTGTCTATTGAATGTGACAGTTCAGAGATAGAGCTACACCTGGGAGCTTCAAAACTTCACATGGCTGACTAGATAGGGCAGTCAACAACAGTTGCCTCTGTCTGGGCCTGTTCCTTTCTGTGGATGTCTAGCTTTGGGTCTACATACACTCCAGAGATTTCTCTCCCCATCCCCCTGGGATCATTAGAGATGTGATGGGCAGTTTGAGAACTGGACCAGCTGGTGTACAAAACCCTCCAGATTGCAAGAGCTAAAAGATTAGAGGAAGACTTATCAATTGGCCTGGGCATTTAGGCAACGGGCAGGCTTTGTTCTGGGAGGGGCAGAGTGGTTCCTTTGTTCTTGGACCCTCAAACATCAACACTGGGCTGAAAAAGCCCTTGATGAAATATTCTGCTTTATGCCACAAACAGGTGCTGTGAATAGAATTTGTCTGCTTCTTCAATGGACAGTGGCTCTTTAAAACGCATGCCACAGAGAAGCTACACTAACTGCTCCCAATTTCAGTCAGCACTGGAAATGCTTGTCAAGTTCAGCGCTCTGTTGTAGCTAATGGGCAAGTAACTCGTTCTCAAAAAACAAACCGTTTCCATACTCTTCCTGGGAAAGACTTTGGCAGTTCAGGGCAGCCTGATTCTTTTCTCAAATGCTGCCTTCATTTCAGCAAGTTACCCGCATTCGGCTTCCAAACCACAATGGAGAAGGGCTGTCTCCAGCAGCAGAGGCAAATGTGGTGGTAGGTTTCTAAGATTTCTGAATCTGATGCTGGAATCTTTGCCTTTTTTCGTCTTGTGACTCCCATCCTTGAAGAACTTTTAGGAAAAAGCTGCCAGGCTTCATGAGTTTCCTTTTCCACCCAGAGATACTTGGCTCAAGCATGTATTGACTAAGCATATTTTGTTGAGGATAAATGCCTGTGGTCAGATGTCAGCATAGCCTCTGTCTCAGAGGGCCAGACTGGCTTAGGGTGCCCTGGTGGATGTGCGGGTAGGAGTGTAGAGGTGGGAAAGCAGTGCTGTTCTGCACGGGAGCAGCAGCAAGAGGACTGACCAGATAACTCGGGTAAAACTACAAAACTGCAGGTCTGTGGGAGAGAAGCAGGCATCTAGGGTGAAAGGGGCCCAGTGCAGATGGGGACTCCTTAAGCCACAGGCTGAGATTCCAGTCTTAAAACTGAGCTTTGTGCAGGGAGGTAGGCAAGTTGACAAGCTTGTTTCAACTCTTTGAGCTGACATGGAAAAATAGAGAGGTGTTCATGTCCCATCTAGCTTTGTAGTGTTCCAGGGGAAAAGGACCTGACCACAATGTGGCATGCTGAGTTCTGTCCTCCTTTGCTCACTAGCTGAGGTCTGAATTGTTTCAGCCATGCTACAGCCTCTGGTTCCTCCAGTGTGACTGAGAAACACTGAAGTGCTTTGACAAATAACTTGTGAAAAAAGCATTCCCTGGCTTGAGTGTGCCTTGCTGAAGTCTACCACTGTGGTGGAAAGAATGAATGAGATGCTCTTCTTGCTGGTGGGGATTGAATAGTTCAGCATCTCTTATACCTGAAAGGTCCAGGAGCCTGTTGTAACTTCTTCTAGTTTTCATTTTTGGATGGGCTGCATCATGCTGTCAGCTGTTCGTGGTGATTACAGTAGGCTTAGCTGAAATGTTCCAGTGGCTTGAGTATCCAGATTTAAAATATTCTTGGTGGGGAAGCTCTTCCAGGGCTCATTGCACAGGCCCCCCCCCCCTTTTTTTTTGTGCAGAAAGGCATACTAGGGCACCCAGTGGGGGATTCACAAAGTGTGAACAAAGGGTCTTAGACTCTTTTCTGCATAACTTGCCCAACTTCCTGCCTTACTGTGGATATTCTGATGCTGCTGACCATGGGGTCTTTCTACCAGAGATGTTGCCAAGAACTTGTTGCATTGGGGCCCATCCTCTAATACGGCTTGCACCTTTGCCCCATGTGAGCTGGACTAGGCTGTTCTGGGGTCTGTCTCTCATGTGGAGGGGCCCTCTTGCCACCAGACAAGTTCAAATTTCTCCACCTGTCTCTTGCAGGGATGGACCTTTCAGCCAATCAGGATGAAGAGAGTGACCAAGAGACCTTCCAACTGGAGATTAACAAGGACACCAAGAAGTGTGCTTTCAGGACCTATACTGGGAAATACTGGACCCTCACCTCCAATGGGGGGATACAGTCCACTGCCTCAACAAAGTAAGTGTCTAGGGTGCATCTCCTGTCCAGTGCCTATAGTGGGGAGGGCATTCACCTGGATAACTGACTCCAAGGAATCCTGGACTGATTTTTGTGTGCGTGTCCCATGTCTCTGTGAATGAACAGCTGTTAAGGGGGCTTGGTTAGCCCAAGTATTAAGCTGGAAAGTGAGTCCAGGCTTTGACTGAAAGCAACTGGCAAGATGGCCCCTCCCTGCAGGAGGCTGAAATGCTGGCCACCAATACACTTAGTGGGCATGCAACAAGATACACAGCTGAAGTTGTGCAACATCATTACCTATGGTTCTCGTACGGTTATTATTCTGAGCCTGGAAATAAGGCCAATTTGGGTGACTCTCCTCAGTGCATTGCCAGTATTTCATCCCCTTTAGAAACATGGGCTGAATAGCCTCTTTGGGAGCACTCTTCACAGGGGACTGTAGCAAGGGCCTGTTGTAGGAAAGTAGGACGACTTCTGTCTGAAGCTTTGGATGCAAGTTACAGGCTGTGCTAGAGAAAATAAAGCCTAGGCTATAACCTGCCCACCCCTTAATACCATCTGCACTATGAGACCTATAATGCTGGAACAGCTGTGACAGGTCCTACCTCCATGGCCCTTTGCCAGCAGCTGGGGTAAAGCCTGCCACGATCAGCCATGCCATCTTTCCCAGCTGGTAGCCCAACATCCAGTCTCCAAGAGTCTAGTTGCTTCTCCAAAATGCAACGGATGCAGCAAGCCCATTGGTTGGAGGTGCAGCAGAATATCACGTTCTCTGCTCTCCAACTTGGTTTCCCTCTGAGACCATCCCTGGCAAGGCAAAATAAGCCTCTCCTTTTGGTCAACAGTTGCCAAAGCTGAGTGGTTTTGCATCACTAGAACCTGACAGGTTTAAATTCAGCACAAAGCTGGAGGACTCTCTGGTGAGAAATGCAGCAGCTGCCTGAAAAGCACATGGTCTAGAGCAGTGATTTTTCAAATTTATTTTCCTCAGGACCCAGTTGAAAAAAATCATTTATGCCCTTGACCCAACAATTCCATCTTTAAGCAATACCTTCCAGTCTTTGGTGACAGCAGTGAGGGGTGCTGTGACCTGGTCCTGACCCCAAGTTTGAAAACCACTGGCCTGGAGTGCCTGTCCCTCAGTGGACTTGGTTATGTGTAAAGAGCACCAGGTGGATGTGGTTCTGCTGAGCCATGGAACTCAACACACCCAAAGCCAGCCTAGCAAAACAGTGTTTGACATGGGGTGAAACTTCAGTCCCTTCACTCAAAACCTTTGTGTACACGAGCCTGAGTCTCTGTAACAGCACTGCTCAGACCCCTCCTTTGTAGGAAACTGATTAGCCCATGCCTGCATTTGACACTTCCAACTGGTTTGGTGGGCACTGTATCTCCTGGGTTTTAACCATCTTTACTCCATGCTGGGGTGGCCCTTGTGGAAATCAAAATAAATAGATGTCCCAGGTCAGGCCTGATGAAGAAATAAGAGTCTCTAGATTCTCACGTCTAGATGGGAAATCCTCAAGTAGACCTCTGCAAGCATCTAACCTCCTCCACCCCAAAAAGTCCTTCGGGTCTGTCTCATTTGTGTGTGGTTTGTCCTGGGTAAAAAGCCTTGTTTCCATTTTGTGCTTTGAAATGTCAGACTCCTAGGGCTGCACCTAACCCTGGTGATGGCAGATGCAGCTATTGGCTGAACGAAGGTAAATTTAGCTCAGATTTACTGCCAGGAGTAAGTAGTCTGCTCCACTAACTGCTGGCAGTGCAGACTTAAATTGTAGCCAGAGTTCTAAAATTACCCAGTAAATGTCTTTACGCTAAAATTCCTCAGAAAACAGGCCACCGAGCCCTCCTGCGTGGATCTCAAACACCAGCTGGCCTGGCTGGCTCCGTGCGCCTTTGTAGAAGGAGCTCTTCTCTGTGGGCGCCTAGCTGCACTGCCCCTCTGGAGGAGAGTGCTTCCCAGTATGGCTCTTTCCCTCCCCAATGGCTCGTCTGCTGGTTTTGTCTTTGCTGTGGCAGGAATGCCAGCTGCTACTTCGACATTGATTGGTGTGACAAGCGCATCACCCTGAAGGCTGCAAATGGCAAGTACGTCACGGCAAAGAAGAACGGGCAGCTCGCTGCCACTGTTGAGACAGCAGGTGAGCACACCTTGGCCTCTGGAGCCTAGTGATTCCTGGGAAGGCAAGGGTGGGGAGGGCTTTGGATGATACTCTGACAGCTACAAATTCCTGACCTCACTATTACTGGGCGATTTGCTCTGCTGCCCTCCAACATCTTTGTTCTGACAGGCCAAAGAGCCAGGAACGCAGCCTGCAGGGTGGCTGTCTCCTCAGTCTGGCTCTGATGTACCAGACCAGAAATGTAGATGGGTTTGAGTCACCTAGGCTCTCTTCATCTAGCTGAAGTTCAACCTGAAACCTTCAAAGAGCTGGGAAGTTCTGAGCAGTGTCTCCATTGCCGGTCACTTGTACTCAAACCCAAGGAACCGGATCCCTTTTGATAAGCCAGGCACCTAACCACCCTTCTCTCCTCTCCCCCTCTCCGCTGGATAGGTGAGACAGAATACTTTGTGATGAAGCTGATTAACAGGCCAATCATTGTCCTTCGTGGGGAACATGGCTTCATTGGCTGCCGAAAGGTGACTGGGACCCTAGACTGCAATCGCTCCTCCTATGACGTCTTTCAGCTGGAATTCAACGATGGTGCCTATAACATCAAAGGTCAGTCCCACTGTGGTGGCATTTGTGACACTAGCCTGGTGCTTCTGTCTAACACATGATCAAGTGAGTTCCCTGAGGCATCTTGCATCTCCCCTAACCTGTCAAGAGTCTAGATTCAGCTAGGAGAGGAGATGTGGGAAATGGGCTGCCTTGGGGCCCTCTCCAGTCTTCATATGGTGAACAGAAAGGTTCAGGCTGCAAAACAGTCTGTTTTCTAATGTCCTAAGGGTCTCAGGCTATTAATCTGATCTCTTTAAATTGAACCCCATGCCTTTGGAGCTGGCTACTCCAGGGCCTTCTGCAATACTCTGGTGCTGTGGACCACATCTCCATGGGGACTGTAACAGCAACCCCATCCTCTCTTGGACTTCCTCCATTAAGCCCAGTAGCTGGTAGCAAGGGGAAAGCTTCCCCATGGGCTGTCCACAAGGGCCAACAAGTCTCTGGGGGGTTGGGGGCTACAGTATTTCTTTAACCTCTAGCCCAAATGTCATTCATTTGGGACACTGCTTTTCTCCCTTCCCCCACCCCATCTGCAGATTCCACTGGGAAATACTGGATGGTGGGGAGCGAGTCATCTGTCACCAGCAGCAGCAGTACACCTGTGGACTTCTTCTTTGAGTTCTGCGACTATAACAAAGTGGCTATCAAAATCAACGGCAAGTACCTGAAGGGTGACCATGCTGGCGTCCTCAAAGCCTCCGCCGATGCAATCGACCCCTCCACCCTCTGGGAATATTAAATGCACTTTTGCTTGCCCCCCCCCCCCCCCAACAATTTCTTCTGTTTTTTTTCTGTTTGGTTTCTCCTCTGTAAAGGGATTTTCAGATTGGCTTGCTGCTCCCTCCTGCCACAGAGTCCAATGTAATTTGTTGGAGGTCGGTCTTCCTCTCTCTTAAAACTGGATAACAACCTGGAGAAAATGCAACCAGTCTACCTAGCTCTAGTGGTATCTTTCCTTAGGTTTGGCTTAAAATGTAGTTGCAGCACCCCCTCCCCACTTCTGAGCATCACCTATGTTGTTCCCCTGTCCTCCAAAATTAAAGGGAATACTGTCCCCTCCACACTCATGCCATAGGGGAGTGCTGGCACCTTATCACCAGCTCTGCTGTCCATGTCAATGCTGCTGTCGGCTTGAGCAAGGCTGGACAATTGAAATGCTGGTGTACCTTAACACTTGCTCAGACCCAGGGAGGTGAGAGAGATTGTTAAATCTCTCTGCTAGAATTAAATGTGCTCTTTACAGTTCACAGTGGTGGGAGGAAACCTTATTTCCCCCCATGTGCTTCTTGATGGATAAATACCTTCAGTCCCTGGGTGGGGCCAGAAGAGGTGATCTAGCATATCATACCCACCCCATGAAGGGGCTTGTTTCAACTGGCAACACCCTCCCTGCTGCTGGACTCTCAAGCTTCACTCAGACACAGGCAGGTGGTTTGTCTAGAAACTTTGAAGGCCAATCACAGTCTAAAGCTACAGACGCTCATCTCCTGGAGTTCCAGCCCTATCAGTGGCCACCTCCTCATACCCCAACGTGCTCAAATGTGCATGTTGGAGCCCTGTCCGTGGGTTCTAGCACATCTGAGACGTGCTCCTCAGAGGCAGCCAAAGCTGCTTTAATGCTAATCTGGGCTTCTGGAAGGGGGACTGGCTTTTGAATTGGTATAAACAATGTGGCTGGACACAACCTAAATCAGTGCAATTCTCTAGCTCTCTCCCAGAGCAACTGGAGAAGACTTCCTCTACAGCACTGCTTCTACCCAAGCTGGGAATTTGCTTTCCTAGTCCCTGTTCAAAAGGGATAGTGGAATTTGAACAGGGCAGACAGTGAGCCAGGTTTCAGTCTTGCAAAGTGTGGACACTATCCTCTCCCTCTGACTTCAGTAGTAAAGTGAGGCTGGCATGCTGCTGGCCTGTATCCCCAGCAAGCTGCCATCTCTCAATGGGTTTTTTGATTGACAGCCAAGATTGAAGTTGTCTTGGCTGCAGGAGCAGTGGGAGAGGAGCAGTGTAAACTGGCTGACATTTCTCATTCCCTGGACAGTGGCTGGAAGTATAAATTGCAGATCTCTGTTTAGAATATAAAACTTATTAGCAACTTTTGCACAGTGGTATTTGTTCAGGTCTCTCATCCTACTGGAATCTTAATTCTTACCCCAGAACAGTGGGGTGGTGACATGTAACATGCCTATTTCTAATGTACAGGTCTGATAAAAGCTCTCTCCTCTCTGCCACCTCAGCAGTGGCAGGAGGCCCAATCAGTTCCTCTGACCCAAGTGCCAACCACATTGATGGCATTAAAATCTTAGCAATGTTACTGGAAGCAGAAAGGACCAAAACAGTATTTTGTTAAATGTCTATTTATATTTTCTCTCCATTATCTGCTGTTGTCTGCATTAGAGTATAAACAAGTGAGCATCTGTAATAGGTGAAGCTTAACCTCTCAAGGTAGGCCAAGGCACTTTGTCCTTTGAGGCCGTCCCAAGGCTGGAGTAGTTCTCCTTCAACCACCTCCAGTTAGTGTTGTGTTGTACTTGGCCAGCCTGATCTCCCAGTTCCTGCTTGTGTTGATGGGGTGGACAGGTCGATGTATTCCAGATACAAAGTGCTGCATCACAACCATAGGTTGCTTTCCAGTGACTGGCTCCAATGGGTCACTTCACATCTTCATGCCTTGCTAAGCTCTGAACCATGCCTGGTGCTTGTTGGCTTCATGTCTGTGCCAAAACAAAGGGCCGATACTGGTGGCCCAGGGCAAGATAGAGGGAGGGGTTCATAAGCCTTAAAGCCATGTTGCCATAATATGGGATCTTCCCGTAAGAGCTTGGTGCTAAACTCTCTCAATTTGAGAGAAACTGGAACCCCAAGTCTGAGTGGGGGTAAGATCAAGGAAGAGGTGGGTTTCCTACCATCACCTTGGCTCTTATTTTGTGTGATGCCAGGACTCTGTTTCTGGGTTCATCTGCCTTCTTTCAAATTCAGAATGTCAGACAAGCTTTTTAAACCAGAATCAACTTTGGGGACAAAAAGATGCCTCTAAAAGGAACAAGTGGCCTGGTGCCATCCTGAACAATGCTATGACTTGGCATATATCCCCTGCTGACTTTCATATCCACTGTGTCCCTCTCCTCCCCCTCTACCTGCAGTTTGAACCATGTAACTCCTGCTCTGGCTTCTTCCATGTGATACGTCAAGAACTTTTTCAGTCTCCTTTTATTGGGTGTTGTGGCTTTGAAAACATCTCACTCTGAAATTTTGTTAAGTTTTTGGTTTTTTTTATTTTTTGTAAGTGCCATTTGTATAACTTAAAAATAGCTTCAAGTCGAGAGACAAATAAAAGCCTGCATTTGAAAAGGAGGAAGCTGGTGTGATTCATTTATGTGACAGTGTATCCTGAAGTCTAAGCAGTTTCTGTGCAACATGCTGGTGAGCTAATCTCTGCTTGTTGGAATTGCCACTCTTCAGGGCACAGGGAGAGGTGGGTGCAAGGAAAAATGCAGAACCTGCATGAACACCAACTCATTTCTGTCCAATCACATGTGGGATGAAAGCCTCCTGCAGAACTTGCCAAGGCTGAACTGAATAAGACTTGCCAATCTCCACATTGGCTACGGAGAACCTTAAAGCCCAGAAGGGCTCTGAGCTAGATTCCACTTGAGTACTAACCAAACACCTTTCTAGGCTGGATCCCCAAAATATCCTTGGTGTTTTGTCCAGCCTAAGATGCTCAGTGTTTTGCTTTAGGAGCCTAGAAGTAACTTCCAAGCACTTAGGCTGATTAGGGTGGGAAGAGAAGGTAGCCTTGTTTTAGTTGTGCTCTCTGTGCAGAGTGACTAGCAGCTGGAGAGGAACAGGAATGCCACGCTGTCATCTGAGGGAGCCATGCCTATGACTTGGCAATCTGGCATCCTGTCAACTCAAATGTGGCAAAGCTTAAAGTGGGAATAGTGTCATCTCAGCCACTTGTCAGGCCCATATGTCCCACATGGACAAATTGTGTCTAATGCCCAGCCCTGTGATTGCCTTCTGCACTTAACTGGGGGCAAGAGGAAGAGTTTCCTTAAACGTGGCCAGCCACACACTCTGAGGGAAGAGCCACATCCGTGCTTGTCACACCCACCCCATCTGACTCAACTGCACTACAGGGATAAAAGGAAGCATCCTTTTAAAGCTCTACTTGCATCCGCTACGCTCACAGCACAGCCAGATGCTGCTCCTGTTGTACTGGTAAGGCCGGCAGAGTACCTAGCCAGCTCTCTATCAGGTGGGAGCAGAGTGGAAAAGACCAACATCTATGGCTCTGATGGAAACTGGTGGCTCAAGGGGTAAGGAGGAGCTTGGTTCTGCGCTCTGCTGCAGAAATGCTTGAATGGTTGTGGCAGACAAAAGGAGGGCAGTTAATCTTGATGTAGAAAGTATGCTAACTAGTGGTAGGAGGTGGGAAGCTGTCAGAGCTGGTTGAAGCTCCATCTGAAATTAAAGGGTGTTGGATGTGAGAGTATGCCCTGGTGGGCCTCCATAGACACTGGAGCTCTGGCTCCCCTTTAGGCTGGGGAGCATGGCGGGCTGCTTTTCTTTAGCTCCAGTTCAAGACTACAGCAAGAACGGATACAGAGGGAAGAGTCATTTGTCAGTCTCTTCCCTTGAAAAATGGGGGGTGGGGTTTCCAGTTAGCTCTCAACCTGCAGCACCATGTCTGGCTAGGGTTACCAGATATCAGGCAAAAGGACATGTCCTCCTTTTTTACCTTCATGTCTTCCATCTAGTATGTATTTTAAAATGCCTTATTTTGTCTAGCTTTTTACTGATGGGGGTTAAAGTATGCTGGGATACCATAGAATATCTTATTTTTAGGTGGAAGTGTTCCAGGGCTCCCTAACAACAGAAAACTATTACATTAATACACCATTTTCTTCATGTGTCCTCCTTTCCAGGCCTTGGGATCTGGTAGCCCTATGTCTGGTTGGCCCTAACCCCTGGTGCGAGCAGCTGCACCCTGGAGTAGGCAGAGGCCAGGTACCTGGTCAGAGCAGATTCTCTTTGCTGTTTTCCCCAGGAGAGGTGCATCTTGTGCAGCCCACAGCATCAGCCGAGCCTGAAGGCTGCAGCAAGCATCTCAGCTACAGGCCAGGGTCTGGACACAGCTGCTTGGCAGTTCCCTCCTTGGAAAAGCGTCAACTACTTTTAACCTGCTGTGTACATGCCACCTCCTCTCCTCACCCTTTGGACTGTGGGCCCCCCCCCGAGAGGCAGATAGAGAGTAGTGTTTGGCAGGAGCCAGCTCCCCCAGCTGCTGAGGACAGATGTGCAGGCAGTTACACCAGGGCATTGCTGGGCAGGCTGGCAGCCACTAAGCTGCCCTGCTCACTGGGATCCTGTGCTAGTACAGGAGGTGCAGATGCTCTTGGGGGGAAGCAGCTGTTTCTTATGTGGCTCTTTGCTGAGGGCAGTTTGTTTAAACCCAGGCTCAGCTCACAGAGCAGAGAGGCAGATGCAGGGGGCCCTATTAAGGCATTTCCAAGCATTGCTTTTAAAGCTAAGATCCCTCATCTTCAAAGCCTCTCAAGTGGGATTTTTCTCCCATGAATGAATGTCAGTCTTGAAGTGCCACAGGACCCCATGTATGTTTGGCTGAATTAAACTAAACTGGTTTCCCCCTTTGGAACCTTTAAAACCTAGGTTTTGGGGCAGCAAGAAAAGCCTGAGAACAGCAGGGGGGGCAGGTAGCTGTAAACCAGGAGTCTCAAACATGTGGCCCACAGGCTGCATGCAACCTTTAAAGCTATTTCCTGTGGCCCCCAACAACACTATTAATATTTGCAATATCATTGTATGAAAAGGTACAGTGGTGCAGCCCTTAGGCTAACATGCTAGCTCTCATGGTGATTTTGAAACCCCCTGGTGCAAACTTTTGCCAATAGCAGCTTGGGGGCAGCAAAATCTGGGCCTGAAACTCTGCTTTTCTGCCCCTAAAGTAGCTGCCCCACACTTAAGAGGTTTCGGTGCTGGTGGGAGTGGGCCAAACCCCCCATGGAAACTGGGTGGGGAGTCTCAGTTCTGTGCTGCTGGTGGGCGGCGCAGCTCCATGACAAGGGAGGAACAGTCCCCCATCCATAAGGAGGATGCACAGAGCTGATCCCAGCCGCTCCAGGCAGCAGATGCTGCTGCCATGGAAACACAAGCCTAAAGCAAAGGGCTCTCAAAGGTAGGGTGATGTAGCACCAGGGGAGGCGAAACAAAGAGAGGTTTCCTCCCCCCCTATGGCAAATCATAGTTGCCCTGCAAAGGAAAAGCAGAATAGCTTGGCCACTGCTGTCTCTGGGCGGCATCTGTGATAAAGGCCTGGGTTTGAGCATGTCCCACTCAGCAATTAGCCAGGGTTAATGGTGCTTATTTCCACTCAGGCCAGAGCTGGATGCTTGCCTCCCCTGGGGCAGATTCCTTCTGTCACTATGGTGATGAGCATAGCCATGTCCATGGGCTGCATGCGAGCAGGGATGGGGGTTTGTGGAGAAGCAGGCGGCTGGTTTTCCTTTGAGGAGGGTCACTGGTTCCCTGGGCTGGCCCCTTGAAAGCCTGGCTGTGCAGCACATCAAAGGCTGCTATGGAGGCAGGCAGCTTCAGCACTGTGACAGTGCACTAGCTAAACAGATGCACCAAATGGGATTCTTTTTTCCCCAAAACAAACAAGGAGTCCTGCTGCACAGAAACACTAATGTGTATTTATTCCATGCGTTTTTGTGAGAGAAAAATCCCACTTTGTCAGACACTCAGAAGGTGTGGTTGTTGCACTAGTAGTGCAGGGCACTGTGGCGGGCAGACTTCTGGGTAGAGCTAGGTTACCCCCCCCCCCACTGAAAAATACAGATACACATCCACCAAAAACAAAAGTACTGGTGAGGGGGAGAGGAGAATTCAAAGTGTTTTGTTTCAACACTTCCAAGGAATTTCAGTTTGAAGCACAGTCTCAGGCTCAAATTTCATTCTCATTTAGAAGTGGAGTTCTTTTAAGAACAAAATCTTTAAAAAAAAGCCTAACCTCAAAACATTTTGACCAAGTGTTTTGAGTTTTTTTGTTTTGTTTAACTTTTTGGTGTGCCAGGAAATTTTAAATTTTTTCACTTGGTGTTGATCCCAGATAATTTTTTCTCCAGTAAGGCCAATAAGCAAATAATCCATTATTTGCACCACTCTGTTCCTGCCTCTACCACCGAGTGGTCAGGGCACTAACTCTGGGCCTCAGTTTCCCCGCCTATAAAGCAGGGAGGACAGAGCACTGTCACTGCGAAGCTCAGTGAACCGATTTGTCAGAGGCTATGGGAACATGCTAGAAATGTGTAAGGCTCAGACGCCAGTGTGATGTCACACAGCAAGCAGCATGTCTGCATTAGTGCTCCCTACAACTGTTCAGGTCCCTGGCCATTTTAGAGGATGCTAAATAACCCTCAGACCTCACTGGTGATATGCCCACCCCCATCAGCTGCTTTTAAAACAAAATCTTTTCAGTGATTTTAATGTCAACCCCCCCCCCCACAGCTTCTAGATGCCCTCATCCTGCCCATAAAGCTGGCTTTAGTCCAGGGTTCTCAATCTCACATCACCAGGAGAGGTCCGCATGAGGACTAGTATATTAACCTGAGGGCTGCACCACTGAAGCCTTTTCATATAATGATATTGCAAATTTCGGTAACAATAGTGTTGTTGCGGGCTGCAAGATATAGCTTTATGGGACACATGCAGCCCATGGGCCACGTGTTTTGAGTCCCCTGCTTTAGTTTAATACCATCAACCCCAATTACAGAGCACAGTGAAAGGAGCCAAGCAAACGAAGCCATTGTCATTACAAAACCTGGGGCAGCACTGCCAACTTGGATATTTCCTGGGTGGCACCTGGTGGGGGGGAGAATAGCTTTATTCAGACCTGCTGCCTCTGTCTCATATCCAGTCCAGCTCCCCAGCATACCTGGGGGGGAGTTAGCATGCACACGGACAGGCCACCCCACCTCAGTACCAGCATACGGTCCTTCTCCCTTCCCTTGGCAAGCTAGGGGGTGGCCTCATTTCAGCACTCCTAGCCCCTCAATTCTGGGGAGATTTCTTGTGGGGAAGGGTTTGTTAAGAGACTAGAATTGCTGTTCTGCAGTAGGCCCAAGTCATCATCTCCCCTCTTCCCAGCACAGATGCACCATGGGCAGTTTCATCCACACCTGTCTGCCAATGCACCACAACGGGGAGAGTTGTGCACAGTGTCCCCAAATCTCTTCAGTTGTGGTGTCACCACTAAAACTGTTGAACAGGGGCCTGGCTTGTTCCCCTGGGACAGGCAGGCAGTGTGGACAGCTGGCCACTTGCAGCTGGCCTGAGATGATCCATTCCTAGGCATGGGTTGCTGGGTGACTTCGGAGGCTCTGTCTACAATGAAAACTAAGCTCTTCCATCCACACGCAAGTCAGCTGGCGTCATGTCAGTGAACACTCAAGGTGGGTCCATGGGCCCTATGGGTCAGATCCAGAGGCAGAAGGTCAGCATAGCGCAGTACGGCCATGAGATCTGGTCAGTGCAACAGAAACCCCGTGTGGATGCTCGGGCAGGCAGGGAGAGGAGGCTGGTTCCTAAGGACCCCAGGTCACAGTGCAATGTAGATATACCCAGATGGGCCTGACCATCAGATACTGCTCAGTCAGGCTGGGCTTGGCAACAATGCCCTCAAATAGGTCTGCTGAGATCTGATCTGGCCACGGCCTGGAGATGAGGCAAGAAGAGCCTGACAGGAGAGCTATTGGCTTCAGCAAGCTACTGGCTGAGGAAAGCTGGGGGGCACCTGAAGAGGCTATGGTGCTGTTACAAGAATTACTAAGCAGAATGAACAAGGAGTCCTTGGGCACTTTTAAAGACTAACAAATGTATTTATCACATGAACTTTTGTGGGAGAAAATCCCACTTCAAAGCTTCTGACAAAGTGGGATATTCTCCTATGAAATCTCATGCAATAAATACATGTTTTTAATCTTTAGAAGTGCCACCAGACTCCTGTTTGTTGTGCTGAACTAGACTAACATGGCTGCCCCTTTGGAGCCAAGTGGAATGAGCGACCAGTTCTTTTTCCTCTTGTGGCACAGGGACATCCCCACATTAGACATTCCCTTTCCTACCCCAAAAGCACAGGGGAGTGGGGAAAGAGGGTGGGGCTGGGAAACTGGCTTCCATTGCAGAGCGTTCTCAGACCCCCCCCTTCGTATAGACCCAAACTCAGAGCTGCTCTCTTGTCCATACCCAGCACTCCCAGCCTCCTTCCTTTCCTCATTGCGCCCTTCCAACCAGCAGCTTCCCAGGATGCTTGGAGCCTAGGGGGGGATTTTCCCCAGAGAGGATGCAAGGGGAGGGATGTTTCTTGGAGCTTCACTCCACTCCAGCACAAGGGTCAGCTGTCGCCTTTTGAGAGCAGCCAAGCTGAACTCCACTGGGAGGTGTGTGTGTGTGTGAATGGAGACAGGGCACTGACCTCCCTGCAGCAAATGGGGATTGGCCTGGCCTCCCAGGCTCAGACGGCCCTTTGATCCTGCCTTTAGGGCACTTTGCAGGGCTTCTGAATGCTCCCTGGTCATGAATTACCATGACCCCATCTGGAAGAGGCCCTCCTCCCCTGTCAGCGACAGAGACGCTCAAGAGAATAGAGTTCCAAGAAGACAAATCCCCATAACCCAGCCAGAGGCCAAAGCCTGCACACGCTCCACTTCACTGGGACTTTTCCTTCCAGGCCTCTTGCTTTGCCACATCGTCTTTAGTAAAATATAATGACAACAGCACGGCTCTGCTAGATCACTAGGCAGCCCTGGCTCGGCACCCAAGCAACACCCTGAGATCATGGAGTTTCCTCTTCTGTCTCTTGCCACCTCCTCCTTCCCTATCTTGTGTTTGTACTGGGAGAAAGCACTGGGTCGAAGCACTGGTGGTATCAGTTGTTCAGTGACCCAATTCAGGCACAGCAAAGAACAGCCCCAATCTCAGGCAATGCTTTAGAAACAGCCTCTTTAAAGAGACAGCTTGGAGTGGTTCAGTGTATAAACTAAAAAAACAACAAGGAGTCGTGTGGCACTTTAAGACTAACATTTATTTTTTGCATGAGCTTTTGTGGGAGAAGATCCCACTTCCTCAGATGCTTCAAAGATTCGAAGCATCTGAGGAAGTGGGATCTTCTCCCACAAAAGCTCATGCAAAAAATAAATCTGTTAGTCTTAAAGTGCCACACAACTGCTTGTTGTTTTTTCACTGGACTAGACTAACATGGCTATCCATTTTAAAATAAACTAAAGAAATCAACATTGCTTAGCTCTCATCTGCGTGTCTCCATTCTGAAAGAGTCCTGAAGGAATGAAGATGGTAGTAATAGCTAGATCTTACCAAGTACCTTCTCATCTGCCTCAAAGAGCTGTCCCAAGAACAAACGAGTCCTGTGGCACTTTAAAGGCCTAACAGATTTATTTATCACATGAGCTTTCATGAGAGAAAATCCCTCTTCTTCAAGCATCTGACAAAGGGGGATTTTCTCCCACGAGAGCTCATGTGATAAATAAATCTGTTAATCTGTAAAAGTGTGCCCCCAGATTCCTTGTTTGTTTTGCTGAATTAGACTGACACGGCTGGCACATGTCCCAAGGCAGCAAACGTTATTGCAGACATGCAAAGAGGAAAGCGACTTGCTAACACAGCAGGGGAGTAGCAAAGCCAGAAGCCAATGCGCTCCACATCCCAGTCCAGCAGGGACCACCAGGGACCCCAAACACACCGTGTAAGGTTTCAGCACATGGCAGAGACTCAGGTCAGAGAAAGAAATGAAGGACAGAACCCATAAATGCAGGCATCCAAAAAACTGGCCACGGCCTGCCAGGAAAAGAGAAGGACGGAGGTGGGCTTAGGAGCGGACAGGCCAGACGAGGACCCAGAGAACATTCTAGACCTCGTCTCACAGCAGCATCAGGGGCTGCGAGGTTTGCCTGCCATGCCCCACTGCTCACAGAGTGCATTTACCCTGGCTGGTCCCACTCCCTCTAATTTGGGAATTAAGAGGAATTTCGTGCTGAGAAAGGGGTGCTGGGAGCTGCAGCCTTGAGGTTTCCATCAGCGACTCTGTAAACTCCCCTCAGCTTTCCTGCCAACCACCTGGCACGCCAGAGCTGGGCACACACTCACTCTCAGTGGCCCATTTCACAGCTAGCCTCTGCTACAAGGAGAAGCCGTGATGCCTGCTAGGAGCTTGGCTGAGGCCACAAAGGAGACATAATGAGGAGCAATGACCATTGTGAAGCGGGTTACGTGCCATGACTCAGGTGCTAGACTCATTCTAAGCTTCGGTTGCTTAAGTCACCAACTGTGTCCCATCAACACTTCTCCTCTCCTGTCAACAGCGGCTTGACAGCATCAGCCCTCCGTACAAAGCATGAGGCACGTTCATTTGAGTAAAAAACAGTCAAAAAGTGAGGCAGGCTCCTTGCCATGGACCATCAGCCCTGCCTTCATTATTGATAACCACACGCAGCCCTTCAGCTACCCCAGCTGGAGGGCTGGTGACCACCTGTGCCCTGCTCTCAGCCCTCAGCTGCCAGGCTGGGACGCATGCCAGCGAAACAACAGCCCCTTTCCCACCTCCATTAACCCATTACAAGTTGTAAAACTGGTCACTGCTTCCTGCAGCCAGAAAACAGCCCTAATATCAGGCTTGACACCCTCACAATGCCCAGTTATGGCCCCCACAGGGGTGTTCTCCGAGAAACACATGTCCCCACAATTAAAGCATCTGCCCACCACTACACCAGTGTCTGCCTACCTTGCTGCTGCACCCGCACTGTCCTCCTGGGGGCTCCGGTCACCCAGTATCTCCTGCTGCAGTTCTAGGTTTCCTTGCTCCTGGACACCCCTGCTGGGAAGGCACCTGGGAGAGGAGGAGCCACACAGGTGAGTTGATTTCAGGTGCAGGAGATGTACCATTTTCACCAGGGGGGAGCCCAACCCAGCCAGGAAGGCCTTGCCCTGAAATAATGGGTCAGCCCAACAACCACCTCCCTTTTTTGCCCCTCCATAGACTTGGATTCCTGGCCACATGGGCACTGGCATTTCTCTGCAGGCTGCACCCAGGAAGGATGGGAACCAGGAGAGGGAGCAAGCCAGGGATCCAGAGCTCCAGGTCTGAAGGGACAGTGGGCTACCTCCCATGGGGGTGATGGGCTGTGGTGCAGATCAGAGCTGTGAGGACGCTGCTGAGGAATCCAGCGTTGGCTCCAAAGCCCTGGGCATGATGGCAAACACCTCTCAGGACAATGCTGAACTTCTGACAGGGTGGATGGGCTTAGCATAAGTGCAGAGGGTAGCACAGGCCAAAAGGTGACCCCAAAATCATGGCACTGGCAAGTCACACCTGCTGCACCAGTCCAGGCTTGGAGCTTCTTTTTTTTGCCTAAGCACACACCAAAACTTGCCATGGCAGAGGAATTTGGTTTGCTGTTGTTTGTTCCATGCAGGAGGATGGCGCTGCCTCTGCGCTCCACCTCTGATTAGGTCTGCAGTTGCTTAAATGCCATCAATATTCAGAACCTGCCCATTGCCCACTGCCTTCATTCCCTGGCTCCGTCCTTTGCCAGGCACCCCTTCCTGCTTCTATTCACCCAGGATGCTGCCCACCCCCAGGGAATTCACTCTGCCCTACACCCCACCTTATTTATTCACTGATCAGCTGCAGGGCTGGGTTTCTAGCAACACAGCAGCCAGACTGCACTGACTGGAAGCTGAAGGCCTTGTTTGGTGCCGCTGTTGTGTTTTGCACACTCAGGGCCCCACAGAAGCAGCCCTTGGAGGCAAACTTTGTACCAGAAAGCCCCACTTTGGGGGGGGGGGTAACCATTTTAAATTGTAATTAGCTGCAACTTCAAGTTTCTCAGGGCTTTGAACCCCAGCCCACCTGCTTTCCCTGGGCCCCTAATTCTCTCTGCTATAATTAAACCAGAAAGAAAGGAGAGCCCACAGGAGAGATGGCTGTGAACAGCAGGGGTGTGAAGTGCAGACTGGGGCGTGAAAGAAGGGGGTTGGGTGTTGTGATTGCGTGAAGAATGATCTCTTGGAAAATCCCAGCTCTTGCTCCTTGCTGCTCAACATGTGCAGTGACTGAGAAGCATCTTGCAGTCTCCTGCTCCGGGGTGCTCCCTGCATTAAGATAGGGCGGAAAGTCAGGCTCTGTTGTGTCTTGGGGTCCCCTTTCCCTCCAGGTCAGCACCCCCACCATGTGCATCTGCTGCAATCTTCCTTTATTTCCCCCACAGCTCCCTTTATACTCCATAGCTCTGCCAAGCTCCTTCTGCCTTTCCAGACCTGGGTCCCCACTCAGTTCTGCTGTGGCACCTCAGGCTTTAGCTGAAGCAGCCATTGCCGTTTTACCTGGAGAGATCTCCACTGAAGCCTGCCTGCTCTGATGCTGTGGGGCTGTTAGTCCTCTGTATTAGAGCAGTGCCTGGAAACCCTGGTGCCCCAAGATGCTGTGTACACACACAGCTGCAGTTGTGCCCAGCGCCCAGCAGCACCTCTTCTCCTGCAGCTGGGTCTGATTTATGCCACTGGATCTACCATTGTTCCAGGTGGCTTTGTGCAAGAGGCTGTTTTTGTTTCAGCAGACTGGCTCTCCAAACAAGCAGGCACCCACAACTCCAGCTAACACCAATAACTTCTTTTGAAGATCGTTTTCAAAGCAGCTGACAAAGTCAGATGTTCTCTCACAAAAGCTCATGCAATAAATAATTTGTTAGTCTTTAAGCACCACAGGACTCCTTGTTTATTCATAGAGATGATGTTTCAGTGGTTAACATAGAATTTCCTTAGTTCTAGGTGGGCTAGGCAACAAAACCCTTCACATTTTAAGACTCTGCTGTTCTGTGTGACTTTGTCAGGGGCTAACTGTTCAGGCTGTGGTTTGTTTGGAAAATTTCAGCTACAACACTAAGGCTCTTTTTGAGAACAAAGAAGGGGAAGATACATTTTGTCCATTTTAAGTCTTGAGGCCTTTCCTTTGAAAAAGTCCAAGCAGCCTCCACCACTGGAACAGGGCCTTCAGATTTGGCAGGTGAGTGGTGTTTGGGGCAGGGATGAACCTTTTGCTTTTCCTATGAAAATCCACCGATTTCAACACATCATTTTCTGGAAGCCTGGATTGAAGCCCATGGGCGTGAGTTGTTGAAGGGCAGAACCTCCCCTCTGCTGCAGCTAAGGTCAGTGGGAGCTGTGCTATATAATGCCAAATGCTCTAAAAAATCAGGTCTGGGGCAGCTCAAAATGGATACCTAAAAGTAACATACTTTTCAACTTAAACTCTGCCTCAGGGCCCCACCTGTAAAATGGGGGCTAGCGCTGCACCATCTCACTGGAGTGTTGTAAAGCTTAATTAACGTTGGTGAAGCACTCAGCTACTAATGATGTGTGCCAGAGAAAAGCCCATGAATAAATTAATGATTCTGTTTTCAGAGCAGGGTTTGAATAGCATGCAAGGAGAATGGCTGACTGACAGAGATCTAGCCCTCCAGTGCAAAGAATGCGTCAAGGGTCCTATGGAAAAAAACACTAGCTGATTCCATAACCAGAAATATATCATGCAATTTTGCATTAATAGCGAGAAGGCTCCTTTAATGCTGCCATTGCCTAAATCCTAAGTGCTTGACTTTGCAACTGTAGTTTTTTTCGCCTGGGGGTGTGTGTGACACACACAACTTGGTTGGGTAAATTTTAGCTCCTAGATAATGAGATGAGAGAGGGGAGGAAATAAATTTCTTGAAAAGACAGGGGAGAGGCAGTGCAGACGCTATGCAGAAACAGCACAACATGATCTCTACCGCATTACTGCTAAGCCTCTCATTGTGCGGGCGTCCATGTGCTAAAGTATACAGAATCTGCCGCTTCCACCAGACCAGTAGCACAGCTGGAGGGTGGGGGAGGTTGCAGGCACAGAGCCTTTGCTGTGCTGACTAATCTTCCTGGATTTGCCTGCGACTTATCCCCACAAGTCTATGAAAGCTGCATGTTCGCTAAATTGGCCTGGGGACACAGCACATCTCCTGGAGGGGTGAAAATTCACTGCCTAGGGAAAAAAATGGAGAAGAAAAAGAAACATAATCCGGCTACTCAATCAAAGCTAATCATCACCTGGCTTCAGAACAAGTCCCTCGCTGAGAAGACAGCATTTACAGTGCCAATTCCTAACCTCAAAAAGCCAGTTTAACCCGTCCCTCTCCCAGCCACAAAACACATGGAGAGAGCAACCTGGTCTTAGTCTGATCATTGTGTGGCTTTGACTAATGACAGCTGGGCACGTCAAACAATACTGACGCTAGGCATCGTAGTCATGGCTAGACTATAAAACACAGGGTGCCGATTTCTTTTGAACGTATGCATCCGCGCACACACACTGCGTCACACCCTTCCCACCCACCCCCCTTAACTGTATTGTCAAACGCCTGATCAAGGCAGGGAATGCTTCTATCTCAATGTAGCCAGCAATGGTAAAAACCCTGGCGAGAGAGGGGGCAGCTAGAGTGAGATAAGGCAAAGATTTTATGATGTACCTTTTTGTTTAATATGGATTCCCCCCGCCTATGGTCCAAATCAGTAATTGCAGGAGCAACCAGGAAGCCCCAGCTTGATCGGAGTGTGGAGTCAAAGGCCTTCCCTTCATGCTGGCCTCACCGCCCATCCAAGTGTGAAAGCTGGCTCTGCTGGCTCCTTCCCTGATTTTAGAGCATGAGCAACTGGGGCAGGGATTCAAGTCTAGCTCTGCTGATGGGGGTGGTTGAGCATTATTTTTTTCATCCTCCTGCTCTCTGGTATGTGACTTCCCATTTCCAGGCTTTTCTGCAAGTTTTTGGAGTCTCAGGGACCCTTCCCCACATATCTATGGGGTGGAAGACAAATGACAACACTCAAAGTAGTGAAGGATGAGTCAAGGAAGTCTTCCATTGTCCCCTGCCTCCAACTCTCTCTCTGCTCTTCATCTCAGATGTCACCAGGCTGTCCCTATGGACATCTCCTGTTTCAGTTCCTATTTCCACTTTAAAATGTTCACATCACAAAGCAGCCAGAGCATCCAGGTGAACAAGGCCCTGAGTATTCCAACAGACAGGGGAGTTGGTACCCATGCACGTGTGCACACAATCCTTTTAAAGGAATACTTTAAATGATCAGTCCTGTTTCACACTGCAACATGGAAGCCATTTTCTAGTCCCATTCTCATTTTCCTTTTAGGATTTTGGAACACATTTTACAGTAGGAGTGAATGTTTTGCCAACCATCTTCAAGTTTTTACTACTCAGGCTGAAATCTGGTAGAAGAATTGTGGTGGGTCTTTCCTTTCTATTAGTTGTCACCTGTAATTATCCAGCTTCAACTAACCAGATTCTCATGGAAGGACGTTTACGTAGAAATGAACAGCAGAGAAGTGAAAGCCAGAGTGCACAAAATGTATTTACAAAAAATTCAAATTACAATATAATACAGGGACTTTTTACACACAGAATTAGAACAGTTTTCTACCAGAGGGTAAAGAAAAATATCTTTTTTTAATAAACCACCTATTCATTTTCAGCTATTGTTATACAAAGTTGCAGAACATGCACAATTTGTCTTTACAAGGTTGTTTTTTTTAATATAATGTTTTGCTAAGTGCAAATACTAAATTTCTCTCTCCACCTTTAAGGCAAGTAAAATGAGACACTGCAATTAATCATAAACAGTACCAATCATTACACATCGATAGGGGCCAACGATACGTCCGTCTCCCTTTGAAGAACACGGGGGCTTAAAAGAAGGGGGGCAAAGGGTATGTTTCACTGTAAAAAAAAAAAAAAAAAAAAAAAAAAAGGCCTGCAACAGTGAGTTTCAGCGCTTAGGTCAACTGACTCAGGCTCAAGACAGCACAGTAGACATTCAGACGTTGGCTGGAACCTGGGCTCAAAAATTGTGTGAGGGTCTCAAACCCCGGGTTCCAACCCACGCCTGAGCATCTTGAGCACCAAGATCCCCCAAGTTGTTTGACTTGGGCTTTGAGGCTCACTGCCGTGGGTCTTATTTTGCAGGATGGATGTACTCATAAAAAACAGCAGGTGAACACAAAACATGGAATTTGCTGTTTTGAATTGAACAGTAACTAAGTGTAGAAACATCCCCATTAACCCAACTGATCCTAGAAGACAAAGGAAGGCTCTAAAATCACCAGCTAGGATTACAGGGAAGGAGCAATTCATTTCTTTGTCCGTGGGATGGTTCCTGGCCCAGAGCTTCCTTTGTGACAGGAGCCCTCACAACCCAAAAAAAGACCAAAAGGGGAAATACAGCACAAAGAACCATGCTGATCTCTTTGTACTGCCTGTAGCCAACACAGGACCGTATGCTGGACACTGATTTCTCTCCTTGCAGGCACAAAATGGGCACTCCCCATGATGATAAGAGAAAGCATTCTTTCCTTCAGCAAGACTCTTCTAGGCTCTCCAATGTATCCTCCAGCAGGAGAGGCAACAGGCATGCACACACAACAGGAATATCTCAGCAAAGACTCTTCACCACTACACCTTCCTCTAACAGTACCCAGGGGAACCCTGCCTCCTTCTGGCACAGATGGGAGAGCCAGGGCCCTTGCCATGCGCCATCAAATGCAGAGGGTATGCAGTTTGCTCACACAGTAGGAACCATTGCTTACTTTTAACACAAAACTAAAAACTGGCCAAGTACAGACACTACACCTCCCTTGGCTACTCTTAATGCCTCTCCTCTAATGTCCAGCCTTCCCCTGCATGGGCAAAAATATATAGGTATTTAAAAAAAATATAAAAGTCAGGAGTTTGCACCAGTTCATTATTTTTGTTACTAGTCTATGTGACAAGGTTTCAATATGGCTGTACGCAAAGGGCCATACCACTTTTATTTTTTTCATGGTGATAGACATTGCTATACTATTGGTCAAGAATTGAGACTGAAATTCATGTGCGATTGGCACTGTGTAATAGAATCCAAACACTCATGCTTGTCCAAGCAGTTTTGCTGAACTCAGATTGACACAGGGGAACTAAAAAAGTAGTAACTACTGTATAAAATTGAATCTTTCCACCCAAATTGGTGAGACACCATAAAATTAAGCCTAAGAAAAATTACAGAGTTGGTACCACCATCCACTTCAAAGATATGGCTCAGTTGTGAGCGGTGGGTCTGGTCATCCTCTGTTCTTTACTGTGGTAATAGATGTTCACTACAGGAATCTACTGTATCTATGGCGAGAGAAGCGCATGTGGCCAAAGATTCATAACCTCACATTTTTGACTGAGGGGCGCTTCCTGCTATGAAACCATTCCCTCTCCCTCTGTAACTGCACCTGCAGAAATAACAGGGTGGGGGAGAGCATGGGGAAAGGCATTTTATACTTAACTGGAATTAAAGGAAAAATAATTGTGCTTGATACACAGCATGTTCAGGAGTCCATGTGCAACACATGAAGGCACAGACTCCCCAAAGGCACTGGGTGTTATAATTTGTACCTGCTTCATCGGAGGCTTTCAAAGAGCAATTGCTTTAGATAGGACATACCAGCATGGAGATGAGGGGGCAGCAAACTCATTCCAGGGGGCCAGGCTTGTTTTTGATAAAAGACAACAGCCAGGGTTTGGCTAGCCAGCTGAACAATCAAGAATTCCCACACTCCCACTCCTCAATTACTGCAATTAGTTGACCCCATATAACTGTCTGCTTTGAAAGCAGGCTAAAGTGACCTTTCGTGTCCTGCTGGGGGAATCGGTACTTTCTTCAGAAGCCCTTTTGGGTGTCAGCTGAAGCCAGTTCTGTTCCAGCGATGGTCCCCTCCATCCCTCCCGAAACAGGAAACTGAACCTCACCCCTGTGAGCAAGACTCCGGATAAACTCTTGATCAGGCGAACGTGATGAGGTGTCTGAGATGGGCAAGTCCACCTTGCCAGCAACCCTTCAGCAAGGGACACTCCATGCCGCACAGCGCTGTAGCTCTTCACAACACAGGTTTGAAGCTTTGTACAGGAGACACCGACTTGTCTGTACTGCACCCATATTCATGGTGCCTTGTTTTGACAGCTGCCCTCCCAAAGGACTCTAAACTGTTTTCCTTTAGACTTTGTAAAACCAGACACAATAGACTATCCAGGACTTTTCTGCTCACATCCTAAGGACTAAATGAAGGGTTAGCTGACAGAAAATTCACCCCACCCTGACACTCCTGGCTGACTGACTGACAACTACTTTCTGTATCATGCCTGTAGAGTCCCAGCTGAATGAGGGTAAAGACTCCTTCTGAAATACATTGGCCGTAGCCCTTAATTGGCTGGACAGGTCATGGCGTAACATGGGGTGCTATCACCTCAGAGCAAGAGTCAAGGTGGATTGGTGCCCCGGGGCACCGCTGCTTGATTCCATTTGATGAGATGCACAGCTGAGCTCTGTCTCCAGTGCGGGCATTGCCTGCTTAGAGGGAAGGCAGGGACTCCACTCCGTGCACAAGGGACAGCACGTTCCCTGGCACATTCTTGAAGCAAGGCTATGAAATGGTGAGACTCGTTCTGCCTCCATGCTGAGGGAACCTCTTGAAAGAGGAGGTCTGTGGCTGAGCCCTTTCAACCTCACCACTGAGAAACTGCAAAAATTGCTATGAACGGCAGGTGTCCAATCTCCCCTCCATCGCCGCTCCAAACACAGTGTGTCAACGTGGCTGCCCACAGCTCCTGAGGGGACCATTTAATATAAGGTGCAGTTTTAAACCTGAATAAAGACCAGCTGAGCAGCATTCAGTAAGCCACCATGTCCTCTAGGCTATTTCTGAAATTAAAACTTAGCAGCAATGTCAACCAACAGTTAATGGTGGGGTTCTTAACTCTACGTCAACAGCACTTGACACCTCAGAGTAATCAGATAATGAGGGATAGTTTGGCCTATACACAGCATCAGGAACTGGAGAAAGTGTTTTATCAGCACCAAGTAGGGAAACAGCCGCTGTGCAAGGTCCTCCTCTTATAACCCTGCTGGGCGCCCTCGAGGCTGCTATATTCCTCCAAGACAGCACAGCCAGCCAGCCCAATTTGCCCTCCCCATGGTGCAAGATGGTGCCTCCTTCAGCTGCCGGTCACAGAGGGTTCCTTGCTTGCTCAATACCCAAGGAGACAATACTTGCAGAGAGACACAGGGGGGAGCAGCGACAGGGAAAACCTGACCAATTGGTGAGGCACAGCAGATGAGGAGTTTCACCTGTAATCCTGGGTGTTAATTTACAGAGAGAGAAATTAAAGAAGGGAGATTAATTTGATTTGGTTCCTAACAGCAACAATAATTAATTCCAAACTGTTTAGGGGATGACTGTGTGATGCAGTGATTGTTTTTAACTTGACCATCACATTTATGGAAGGATATTGTTTGTAACTTGACCATCACATTCATGGAAGGGTATTCCCATCATCCATTCATTAAAGAAAAAAAAAAAAACTTTGTTCCAGCCAGCCAGGACAGCAAGGCTTTGTGGATGTGGTGGGGGAAAGACCTGGGCCTGCACAGCTGTAGCACTAGGTCAACATGCCCATTGGACACAGGCAGCTTCAAGCTTTCTGCCCCACCCTTCTACCTCAACCCTCACTTATTCCCATGCTCTGCAGCCAAAGAGCATCACTGCTGCAACGTGGATTCAGCTCCCAATTTAAGGCAGCCAGAGGCTGCTCCTCAACTCAGATCACAGGTAGAGCAGAAAGAGTGCACCTGAGTGCCTAAAGGGGTTTGCCACATTGCTTCATAAAGGGAAACGGTTTCTTCTAAGCATCCCTTTTGCTAAGATCAGCAGGATTACCAGCTAAAGTCTGCCCAAGCTGAGTAAATGGATTTTTTTCAGAAGTTTATAAAATGCATTGAAAGGGGAACATTGCTGCTTGGAATATGTACGTCTATACTAGAACTGCAGATGTAATTTTCAGCTTGGGCAAATGCCCCTGCACTGCCTCTGATTGAGCTAGCGCAGCTAGGGTGACGTGAGCAGCAGGAAGGGCTAGGTGCCCTGAGAAAGATCCCAGTCAACTGTGGTGGTATTGCTATTTTTAAGCACAGGTGCTTGACAAAGCCAGTGCAGGTATGTCTATCCCAACTGGAAAATACACCTCCAGGACCAGAGCAGCCATCCCCAACCAATGACATCTCTGTAAATCCATTTCCTGCTGATTTTAAAGTGATTTAAACATGCAAGAAAAGCTTTGGGCCCAGGTTTTCAGAGCTGGATGTTTGCGCAATGTATATACAGTTATAGGGCTTGTATGCACAAGAGCACACAAATGGACAAATGGACAAACTTGGTTCCACATAACTGATCATGTCCATGTACAGCTCTCTGCATCAGGGCCTTTACAGGTATTGTCCAAACAATGTGGGTGTATCTACCAGCTCTTACACCACATCACCAAGACTTCCAGAAATGACTAGTGATCTGCATGCCCAGCCTGAGACCTGAAAAGGACCCTGTATTTCAGGATGTATTGGCCACTTGCCTCTGTAAAATCATGCAACCTGAAGATGTTCTAAATTAGGCATGCCAAATCAATCACAGTTCTGAAAGTCATGGCCTGCAACACTAAGTCAGGTTGCAAAGTGGCTTGGAGCCACTCTTAAGCTGGTATACCGTGGCATGAGTTGTACTTTGCAGGAAGATGGCTTGTTTTTCCTACTGCTTGACTCTGAGCTAAGCAAAATGGGCTACAGTGTCGATTGTACAGATTCCTGTCTGGCACTACGGCAATTGCAGGTTACAGGAAAAACTGGGGAATATTTTCAGGGTGATCATCCAGACACACCCCTCCTTCCCCAGTCTTATCCAGGCTAACAGGAAGAGACAATGGAATCTTATTACCAGCCCATGGAGAATTTCAAACTCCCCCACATCACTTTCCCTTCCAGCTAGTTTTTGCATTAAATAGACCGTGGCTGCTTTTTGCAGAGGAAGGTAAGATTTTGGCACAAAGGGTTAGCTGAATGGCTACATCCCTTCATGGGACACAGTATCACTTCCTTCTCTCAACAGCTGATTGAACAGCTTTTCTGAAACAGAAGCAGCTAAGACTCCTCTCCTACAAAAGGCCCTCAGAGATTCGCTGGCCTGAACTGTGCAGTGTGGTCAGAAGTTTCAGTAGAACAAACTGTTTCGTTAGAAAGATTTAAACACCATAGCATCGTTAAATACTGTGTGTGGGGGGAGGTGCTGTTCCCCTTACAGCTGGCTGAAAGGGGGGACACAGGGCAAAGGGGTGGGGCTGGCGGGCTGGCCAGCGTGGCTCCTCTAGTGCTGTTTGACCCAGATCAGAACCGATGCCGAGGCTGTGGACCAAAGTGCATAGGTAAGTTGTGCTCCAGCTGAACGTTGATCGGGGGGAAATCGTAGTTCACCCGCATGTTAGGCAATGGGGGCACGTATGGGGCAGGGATGGGTCCTATGTTCAGGGGTATGTTGTTGTACATCGGGCGGACAGGTGGCAGCGGAAAGGGTGGATGCACAAAGGGATAAGGGGGCATTCGGGGCTGATGGAGATTCTGAGGAACTGGTCTTGGGATGACTTCAACTCTCTGGATTTTCTCCACAGGCTTTTCCACTGGAGGGCCAATCCTTTTGAAACTGCTTTCTGCAAAGGAATGAAAAAGAGAGCTTTAGAAGGACACCAGCCTGGAGCAGAAACTCCCTCCTCTGCTCACAGTTTCAGCTGCGGTAGCTTGGGCTGTTTGTGTGAGGAGTGACCAAGAAGTTCTAGCAAGAAGCAGGCATTGTGTGGACAGTGGCAGTGCACTGGCCTTGAACTGTGAAAGGTCTGACACACAGGGCAATTCCCTGCTATCTCTTTGGGAGATCTCTCAGTATTAAGTTGGGATTGCACATAATTCCACGGGTGAGGGTGACCACAACTCTTCTATGAACTAAAATCAGTGGGGCTGATTAGGCAAATTCACTCAGGTTACAACTCTGCCAGAGGCTGGAGAGGCTTGCAGATACCAACTCAAACTGGATTCTTCAGAAACCAACAGACAAAAAGGAAATTGCTTAAATAGCTTGAGTTTATACTGACTCAAGGCCTTCTTTCTGATTCAGCAAATGTACAGGACCTTCTGTTCAAAGGGGGCCCTAAGCCTTCCTGAGATGGGTCAGAAGGACTCTGCCGTATCAAGGCTCCACAATTCACTGATTGGTGACCTCTGATAAACCTTTACGTGAGTGCAGGAACTTTTATGTTTTCTTACAGATTTTATTTTAATTGCTTTCACTTTCAGAATCAATGCTCTTGCTTTAAAAAAAAACCTGTGGTAACTCATAACAACGATTGGCAACCATATAAACATTCAAAGAGAAAGTAACGCATGGATGCTGACCTGTTTAGGCGTCTGGCCTGCTGGGGATATTACAGTGAGGCAGAGAACAGTGCAAGATTCTAGTTGGGAGGGAGGAAGCTGAGGGTCTTTGCTCAAGGGAGGTGATGGCTGAGGAGCCAATAGCTAGAGTGGGTGCTCGTGGTAAAACCATGAGAGGAAAATGTAGGTGCAATTCCTCTGAACTATGACATAGGATCCATACTGACAACATCTTGAAGAATCAGTTACTGGAGAGTAATTAACCATTTTTTCTCCGTTGAGTACCTGCCAGTATGGATCTCAATGCAGGTGATTAGCAAGTAGTATCTTCACTGGATAGTGAGAGTTAGAAGTATCAACTGGATCAATGTGAAATATTCTGCCAAAGCTGGTGTCTGCCCTGGCAGCCAGGTTCTGGGCATAACATTTCACAGAAATCTCAGTGAGTTACTCCACACAGAAGCCCCGCAGATCTCAAATTACCAGTTTCTGAAGCAGGACGTATAGGGGGCCTGTGCTCTTGTGGAGTGCACTTTGATATTCGTAGGGAGAGGCGTGTCAGTCAGCTGACTACAGCTGGAAATGCACTATGTTATCCCCATGGACATTCTATTATTATAAAACTGCTTGGCCTTTGGATGAGCCATACACGGACACACAGAATTAGGAAGAAACCCTTAAAAATTGAAAACACCCTGTCTCTACAGAAGACTATGTAACATAGCCTGGTAATGACAGCTTTGAGGTCATGGAGTCTCTGAGCTGAAGAAATGACTGCTAGAAAGACCACTTGGAAGGAAAGGTTGGGTATGAAGCATTTTGACAGCCAGTCATCCAAATACAGGTAGATCTAGATTCCCTGCCCCAGTAAAAGCACAGCCACTACTGGCAAGCATTTTGTGAATACCGCCTCTGCTGTGCAGTCTCAGAAGGGCAGAACCCTGTATCGATAATGATGAGGCCCCTGCGATGAATTTGAGGTACTTCCTATGGGCAAGATGGCTCTCCATGGGAAAGTTGGAAGTTATAAACTGTCTGGAGCTTGCAGAGAAGTGATGATGGTGAAAGGCCTCACTATCCGGAACCAGAGAGCCTGTGCATGCTCCTTCTTCCCAGCTCTCAATGCCATGTGGGTCCTGGTGGATGTGCCTACAATAGCTTTGCATTGTCCATCCTTATTGTAGGACACCAAGTACCGTCTGAAATCTCTGCCTATCTATTCAGGGCCACCCCCAGGGCTGGACTTCAGCGTTTAGGTGTTGGTGACTGTTTTGATGCTGATGTCTGTTTTGGGTGCTGGAGACAACTGTGTTAGTTCCTCCCTTGGTGTCGTCATCTCTGCACCAGTCTTGGGCATCAACTGGCTGCTGCATGAGCTGGCTTGTCCACTAGCAGGGTCTTAGAGCAAGTTTCTCTCTGAGGAGACGTTCCAGAAGCTGGAGACTGAGCCTGATGTCATGCATACTCAGGGAAAGCGACAGGCACAGCAAGCATCTGCTAGGTGTGGTGACTCTAGGCAGAAGAGTGTGCTCACTTTGTTTGTCTTTTCACAAGATTAGCCCTGAATAAGATGGGCCAGAGTTGAAGTCCACAAATTTGAGTTTGTCATCTAAGGAGTCCTGTACAGGAGGGCAGGCAGGCATGCATTTGGTGTGGGTGTTTAGCCACCAAGATGTGGTTCAGACACGTCGCTATGATTACAGCAGCTGAAGATGAAGATGTTAATAAGAAGTTCTGAATATTTCATGTTGACAGAAAATTTAGTTAAAGTTACAAACTTGCATGTGCCAGGCACTTGTCAGGTTCTGTCTTGCTGACAAGGGTAATAAGAAGGAAACAGGAGAGGGCTGCGTCCACCTCGCCTTCTGTGCCCTCTTGTGGAGCAAAAGGAGCCATGAGCAGCACACATGTGCCACCCTGATAACATTGCTTCTCGAATTTTCAACCTTGCATGCATCTGGTGCATGCAACCCTCCACTGAGGTCTGGTTTGTGGAAGTGCTGTGTGAAGCACTGGCAGATCTAGTATATTTTTGCAGGGAAGAGCATGTCTCATCAGTGTTACACTATTTTTGAATCTGTAACAGCTTCAGATTCTAATGCAAGGTGTTTTCCACTCTTTCAGATCCCTCTCCCAGCTACTCCCACAGAATATCTAAAAACACACGATCACTACTGTGGACTCCTCTCCCTTTCCATGCCATACCCATATGGGAAGAACCCACATTTCATCACGCTTGGCTCCAGGGTGGGGAATCCCTGACCTCTGACAACTGCCTAGGCACCACATATTTTAGGGTTTGACAATGACGGGGACAAGGAAAGGTCTTAGCTGGGAGATACTAATTTTATGGCTCTCCCTCAATTTGGTTCCTAATTCCTCTTTACTTAGGTCTCCTGGACCTCCTCTGGTGCTCCCTGCCTTCATTTGCATTGTATTTTGAAGACCAGAATCTGTCAGAATTCAGATAATTTAATTAAGAGATGAGGTTAATTTTTGAACTAAGAACTCTGATGTCTTCTCTTGCTCCTATTCAAGAGGAGCTCCTGGGGCCTTGAGGAGCCTGTTTCCTCCCCCACACTACTCAAGAAAGGGTGAATGGCATGGTCTCCTGCCCTGTGTGGCCCATAAGCTGCAGAAATGGTGAAAGCCATGAACTAGATAGAGCTCAGGCATTTTGAACCGGTCGTCCGTACCAGCATTCCACCACAGGCAGAGCAACAGTGGGCAATTACCTAAAAAAGGGCTTGCACAGAGGCAGTCTGTGTGTTCACTTGAGACACAAAGCACCCCTTTCTGAGATATATACAAGAGACAAAGACCAGAAAAGAAATTAGTTCCTGCTTGGCAGATCAAAACAAACAAGGAGTCCTGTGGCACTTAAAAGACACACACATTTATTTATTGCATGAGCTTTTGTGGGAGAAAATCCCACTTTGTCTGATGCTTGTGGAATTTTCTCCCACAAAAGATCCTGCGATAAATAAATGTGTGTGTCTTCTAAGTGCCACAGGACTCCTTGTTTGTTTTGCAGAACTAGACTAAGATGGCTGTCCCTTTGGGACTTGGGAGATCAGAGGCACTAGCTATTATGGACACAACTAAGGCAGCTAGAAGTTTTTGTACAACACGAAACCAAGAAAAATTTGTAGCAAGGCCCCCAAAGAGACTTATTTATGGGAGTCCTGTTAGTGAGAGACTTTGCAGAGAGCCTGGCTTTGGAAGATGTCACGAGGACTCACCAGCAGGTGAGAAGCTCTTGTGCTCTACTCGTGCTGTCGAAGTGCACACTGTGCCCCCAGTTTTGGATGAGGGCAGTTACATGACCTACCTCCATTTTTCTTCTTCTGCTCTTCTTCAGCCTCCTTCTGAATCTCCTGGATTATCTTCTCATCATCTTCCTAAAGTACAAGAGAAAAAAAAACCCAGGTCAATAAACCAGTTACAGCTGCAAACAGATCTCTGCATTCCAACCAGCGCCAATGCACATTTGTGTATATGTAGAGAACAGGTGCCTGTTAAAAGTGAAATGGGCAGAATGGTTGTCTTTTGCTACCACCCTATATTTTGTCAGAATAGCAACATCAACAATACAGTATTGCAGTACAGATTCTGCACAGAATCCAAGCCTATTCCGCACAGCATAACTGTGGGGCACATAGTTGCGTTTCAGCTGGATCAGTGTTAACATTCCCTAGCTTGACAAACTAGGGTGCAGCAACTATATGCGCTCTCCCATCCATCTGAAGACTTGTTGGAATGCTATTAATCTTTTGCAATGGCAGTAGTTCGTTAAACATCTATACTATATCAACTACTCTGAAGTGGTGGGCCCAACAAGTGGATTTAACACAACTTAAATCCTGGCTCTAGAAGCCAAAGTTTCAACTAATAGGTCCGTTTAGGGCTTATCTTGGATTCTGACAAATTCTGTTTTTTTAAAGCAGTCAGGAAAATACACAGTTTGAAGGTCCAATTTATACGGTACGAAGGGGTCTACAGTGTTGTGGCTGTGTGGGTCCCAGGATATTAGAAAGACAAGATGATCTGAAGGAGAGTTCTATGTCACTCAGAAGTTTATCTCTGTCATCAACTGAGGTTGGTCCACAAGGAGAATCTAGCTCACCCCTCTTGTCTCTCTAATATAAAAGGGCTTGAGAGAGCAAACTCAGAGCTGGAAGTGTCCCTCCACAAATTTCCTCACTTTTGCTCCTCTTCAGCCTCCTTCTGAACCATCCTTCAGCAGCTTCTGGATTAGTGACAGCTAGATAAACGAAACACTGATTCCCCATCATTATTTGAGAAGAACAGGGAATAAGCATTCTGGCCAGCACCACTTTTCTCAACAATAGTTTCTGAGATCTAAGGCTGAGTGTGATAACCACTGCAGGACACAGAATATCCACATTAGTCAGAAAGCACTTGGGGGTTATGTGTGAGAGAAACAGAGTAATAGTCTTTTTAACCATTAGCAGCTGATTGCTGTTGGATATATGGGGAATTTAAACTGCATATGCCTACTAACAACATGGCTGGCTCTTGTGAATCCTCTCCATCTTATCTCCATTACTGAAAAACTCAAATGTCTTCCTGCAGTTTTTTAATGTGGAAAATCACTTGTATTTTGGAAAGTGCCAGGGACATTCCTGTGAACAATGGTCTGAGTCTCTATGTATAAAACTGACCGAGTTTTGCCACTTCCCGATTCAGAGCTAGTCGCCTAGTACATGTCTAGTAGTATGCTATTCAGCCTTGCTCAGGATGTGTGTGTTTGTGTGTGTACGGGGGAGGAGGGAGATACCTAATTTCCTCTGGGAAACTTTATCCTACTCTAAAGAAAGCCATCGAGCCTGATTCCTTCCCACTCTTTGATTATTCTTCCGAGTCAGTGGTTAATTTTAAGTCAAATGGGCGGCTTCCACGGATTGCTAATGATAGTCTCTATCTTACCGTGGAAGTGCTGAAGCACAGCTGAGTTACAGAATAAGTTTACCATAAATCATACCTAAGCTTCTAACTACCCGCTGACTCTGAACTACAGGTATGAGATCGCTATTCTCCCTGCTGGTAAGGTCACAGGACACACTGTATAGTTAGCAGTAGGCAAACAGAGGTCAAAGGCATATCCAAAGTGATCAGTTTCTGTCTTAACTTCTGGCCTAGAATTCTCACACTATCAGTAGTTTCCATTTTCAGTGGGATTAAAATATTACTGGAATAGCTGTTGTTTCTCTCTCAGTACTTCCACTTCTTGCAACAGCTGAAAATTTGTATGTAAAGGAACTTGTAAATATTTATTACCTCAACCTGCCCTCTTCCCTGCCACAAAAAGGTAGAGCCCACATCTTATTTTATCCTAAGTAGTGAACCCACCCCTAACAACATGCAATCGATAGCTCCTTCTCTGTGTACTGCAGACACACTACTCTCTCGTCACAGTAGCTCAGCTCCCTGAATGGCATCAACAGTATGAGATTCCTAACACAGAGATTCAGGTTTTTGTGTCAAAATTGGAAAAATTTAAACCACTGTAGCTCAAGTGACTAACCAGCCAGCCATCATGCTGCAGTTATTCACTGCTTCAGGCGCCATTTAGTCACCTTGGACTACCTGGCGGGGCTGTAACTAGGTCAGACTGACCAGAGCTTTGCCCTGGGTGCTGAATTTTAGAGGGCACCAAACTGGCTGGCAGCTGCAGCCCCTACCTGGCTGGGAAAACACACTCCTCCAGCCCCAGGGAGCTGTGGACAGGCTGGGAATTTAAAATCTCCCACCCTGCCCCTGAACATGCCCCGGCTGGCCAGGTAAGAGGGAAGGGGGGGGCCCTGCTGGAGTAGTTTGGGGACCAGCAGGAAGGCTGGGGAAGACTCAGGGAAGTGGCAGGCAGGCGCCTGGCCACGGGTCGGCCAGGGAAGGCACTTGGCTGGCCGGGGATGGAGAACTGGCCAGCAGCTGGGGAACAAGCACCTGGCTGGAGAAGGCACTTGACCCAGGCCAGATCTGCCGTCCCACCACAGAGGACAGATCTGGCTCCCTGCTGCCTTCCGGCTCCCAGTTGGGTGCTTTTCAGGGTGCTTGCCCTAGATGCCAAAATCTGTAGTTATGACCTGCTACCTGGAACAATATTTAGATTGTCAAGTACTCATCCAATGCTTGGTGAGCTTGACTTTTTAAAAGAATACATTAAAATAGACCTGTCAATTCCCCCAGCTCAATTTAATATGCAGCAACAGTATCAATTAAAAATTAACCTCACACATATCCCTGGTCCCTGCACCAGTTCTCTTTGCCACTCATTTCTTCACGAGCCAGAGAGGAAAGGCAGGTCTCACAGCACCCCCTGGAGACTAACACCCTGGCTGTTGCAGACCAAGTTTCATTGCCTTGGGATCCTAAGGAAGGCTTGGCCAGCCACGCCCTCTCTTCTATCAAAGGCCTGAGCTGACCACAAACTGTGACAGCATAGCACAGTAGGAGATGGACTCCCCCAGGTAGGTAGGACCCAGGCCACCTAGGTTTCTAAGCCAAACCAACCTCTGAAGATCAATCCAGAAACCCAAAAGCAGCCAAATACAGGTCAGGGCACAGGTTTAATATGCTCCCAGAAAGAGAGACTGCTTAACAAGTTAGCTGCTGAATTCCGAAGCAGCAACGAAGCAGTCAACTTTTCCATTGTGAAATCCAATTTTCGGGAATATTTATAACTCATTCCACATTTTGTTCATTGTAAAGCCTCAGCTTAGAACAGTTTTGCATCCATCTTCTAGAAGCGTGATGTATACTAATGTAACTGTACAAAAAAAGAATTGCCAATAAAACACACTTTCCCACTTAAAATCATAACCCTGTATTAAAACATTAGATTTGGCAAGTGCTCTATGCAGTTTAATTACTTTTGGTATTTAAGAAAAATGCATCCCAGCTGGTATACGGAGGCACAAGAACTGGTGCAATGTGTGAGCAATAAAAGACTTGAGGAAATTTTTGAGCACGAAAATTGACACCAAAAGTGCTGGCTTACAAGTTACAGGGAATTCTTACTCCAAATCTTAATGCTGTAATGACTGCCACCTACAAGAGGAGTCCTTTCAGATTTTACAGCTATATTCCTGAAGAAGAAGTTTATGATTATGGTCTCTACACAATTAAAAGAACAAAGACTTTAGTAATGTAAAACTACACTGACAGAGCTGCACTGACAAATGGTCAAGGGGGGGAAAAGTATTGCTAGAAAGCCATGAATGAAGCAAGCAGTAACAATCGAGGCCATTGCCACCATGGCAAGTAAAAAAACAACAAGCAGTTGTGTGGCACTTTAAGACTAACCGATTTATTTTTTGCATGAGCTTTCGTGGGAGAAGATCCCACTTCCTCAGATGCTTCGAAGATGGGTGAACTTACAGAAAGGAATGAAACTAAATGCAGGGGGGTGTTAGTTTCATTCCCTTCTGTAAGTTCACCCATCTTCGAAGCATCTGAGGAAGTGGGATCTTCTCCCACGAAAGCTCATGCAAAAAATAAATCGGTTAGTCTTAAAGTGCCACACAACTGCTTGTTGCTTTTTTACTGGACTAGACTAACACGGCTATCCCTTTGGGAACCATGGCAAGTACCTGTCTGTTAAAAAAGAAGGCAATATGGAAGATGTAGAACACTAAACTTGCCAGAGGAAGTTACAACCCTGGAAGAGCACCCCTTGTAGATGCTCCCCAGGATGCTGTACTAGATCCAAACCTTGGATACAACATGATTTTAAACTTGCAGGCTTAGAAGCACTATCTTGGGGCCTCTAAATACGCCCTTGGTGCAGAACCTCTATTTAGCAACCCATTAAGCCTGGTCATTCCTTCTTTTAGTAGCAAATACATGCTCACCAAAGTTGAGGACCCTCTGAATTACTGTTTTGTCCTTCAGTTAAAGTAGGAGGATGCACACACTTTGCAAAAGGATTTCTAAATCAAACACTCTTTACTCATTGACTAAGCACATGAGAGAGACAGAAGAATAAAACATATGCATGTAAAATTCTCCCTGCACTGTCTTATTCCTCCAAAAGCCCTGTATGTTTTGGTCAGTCCTTTATGGTTCCAGGACCGTCCACCTCTGCCCAGTCTTGCCTTCTTGAACTGGTGAGAGCACCTCCCTCTTATAAGACTTCTTGAACTAGTGATGCCTCTCCCCTCCAAGAAGCTTCAAATCCATTGTCAGATGATGATGTTTTATAGCCCACTTGAAATTCACACTGGGAAAACAGGTGCCCCTGGACTGCAATCGACTCATTGTTTTATGGTGTTTCCATCTGAAAATCAGATCATCCAGCTTAATGACTTTTGACTGCTCTCCTGGTGGGCATAGAGAACCCCCTGCTAACGCTTCCTTGGCAATCCAGTCCAGCATGGAAGGTAAAATAGTCAATAAAGAGGCACAGTGCATTTTAGAGTCAAACTGACGGTCATAAAACAAAATGGAGTTTGCAGAATGATGGAGACGTAGCCAGAGATACACTGGCCTAAGCTGTCATGATGGGTACATCTGCACTTACAATTTCATTTGAATTAATGAAGATTAATTCAAATTAAATTAATGCATGGCTACACGGCTTTCATTAATTCGAACTAAGGAAAACTTACTTTGAAGTTGTAAAACCTTGCTTAACTTTGAAGTAAGGGTTAATTTAAATGTATTAGTTCGAATTAACCCAATGTAGCCATGTTAATCTGAACTAACCATTACTTTGAATTAATACTTCTTGACCTTCTTCCTCCCAGGGTACCTTCCTCTTTCTATATATTGGGTGAGGGCACAGCCCTTCTTGGGGGTCATTTTGCCACACTTCCCCGCTCCTAATTTGAATTAGCAAGTCCTGTCCATGGGGATGCTAGTTCGAATTGGTTTTCCTAGTGGCACCACGTTAGTTTGAATTAAGTTAATTCGAACTAACCTTCTAAATGCAGACACAGTCAAAGAGCTTCCGTGAGGTGGTTTTTCTGCACCATTTTGCACATAAGGAGGAAATAATTTTCCAAGCTACAGATTTATCCCGTGGAACTCACTACAATAACTGAGAGCAAGAGTTTGGGGAAGGAAAACAGTACTAGACATTTGCATGGATAACTTTGCTATCAAGGATAAGGGCATCCCTTTTCCCACAAGAAAATAACCAAAATGTTAAGACTCTGCACCCTTTCATGTTTACCAGACTATTTCAAGGTCAGGGAAGAGGTTAGGAAGGACCCTTGGATACCAGCAAAACCACATTATAGGATGTGCCTCAAAATAAAACAGCAAGCACAACTGATACTGTTTATTAGTGTTATACATCCCAATAGGTTTGGTGAATCAAAAATAACTAGCCAATAATTCTGGTCTGTCTGTTCACAGGCTGTGCAGCGTTAAGCTAATCACCAAGCTGGTAGGAACAAGAAATCCTCCTGTCCTTCTGGCGTGTTAATAGTAAGAAATCCGTAGTTCTTTTGGCTTCCTCTACTCTATAGCACCAAGAACAGTTCACACATTAAGATCAAGCAGGCACAGGATCCATTTCTGTGCTAATGACCTTGCCATAACCTGGCCCCTCTCCAACATACAATATAAAAGAAATATGAGGTACCAAATGGAAAGCAATTTGGCCCTGAGGGGATTCATTTACATGCTGATTGCAGACATCACATGACAAAGACAAAGTTGCCAGAGACCTATCAAAATATTCTGCATTTTAAATGGCAATGCAAGCCTGAGATCTGGCCCAGGATCCAATCAGTGGGTATGCAAACAGTGTCTCACCAAGTTCTACCAGTGAAATGAAAGATATGTGACACACAGGACAGAACAAAGGAGAGTGCTGAACTATTAACTGGCCAGTCTTCTACTCTGAGGAGAGGGTTCCAAAGCAAAGGAAAGATCTGGCTACATCCAGAAAGAAGGCTTTTCCTTTGAGTTCGGAGAAACGCAGAAAGCATTACGTGAAGCACAGAGGAAGATGATGGCTCTGATTTTGTGCTCGTGGCCGATTTGTGGAGAGATTAAATAAAGCACTGGGTTCACAGTTGCTAGGGAAAGCACATGTTCATTGCAACAAATGGGAAGCAAATTCTGACAACGCTTTTAAAGAAGAAAAGAACACAGCTGTTTGCATGTACAGCATGAGGCCATGCACGCCAGGGAAGAGAAACTGCAGAGTCAAAGGATAAAGGAAGGATTCACAAGTCTCATACAGAGGCTACATCCCAACCGCAGCTCCCAAAATAGAGCCTATTTTACCCCAGAAGAAAAATGCTATCAATGAAACTTTTCAAAGTACTGTTTTATCTAGAGGGTTTTTTGCATCGTCTTTAATTACTGAACGTCACAGAAAAATGTCTGCCAGCCTCATGCAGGAGGAGAAAGGACAGACCCACTAATTATTTCTGGGCTGAGTTTCTCTTTGCTTTAGAAAAAGGACTCAATGGGTTCATCCACCAGGGCCTCCCTTTCTGGGTCTTTTTAATACTCTTTCTTTTCCATGGATGTGTGGCCACAGCCGTTATTAATAAACTTGAAATGATTTCATGAAAGAGGCTTCCAAAGGATTAAAGGTTTCATTTCAAATCATTCCCAGATCAGCTGGGGAGAGTCTGAGCAACACCAGACTATTTCTTGTGTGTTCCTCCATGCAGCAGGAAAGGGGGATAAAGGCCGTTCTTGTGTCGTAACAGAGAGTAGAAGCAGCACTGCAGGAATGGGGAGCGGGGTGGGGCAGGAGATGCTTCTGCAGAAAATGCTGGCTAAGAACATAACAATAACCATAGTGGGTCAGACCCGTGGCCCATCAAACCCAGCATGCAGTCTTCTGACAGCAGCCAGTGCCAAATGCTTCCCAGGGAGTGAATAAACCAGTGCACTTTATCAAGTGATCTACCTCCAGTTATCCAGTCTTAGCTTCTAGCAGTCAGATGTTTAGGGATACCCAGAGCATGGATGGGGCTGTCTCCCAACCCTCCTGGCTAATGGCCATGGATGGACCTATAGGGCTCCCTGAACTTATTTCATTCTTTTTTTCGGTCTTCGCAACATCCCCTGGCAATGAGTTCCACAGATTGACTCTGCATTGTATGGTGGCCTCAAAAAATTCTAACGAATTGGCCAGTCATGATTTCCCTTTATAGAAGCTGTGTTGATGACTCTTCCCCCAACATACCATATTCATCCATGAGTCTGATCATTCTGTTCTTTACTACAGTTTTAATCATTTGCTTGGCACTCAAGTTAGGTTTACCAGCCTGAAATTGCCAGGACTGCCTCTATAGCCTTTTTGGAAAAAGCACTTCACATTAGCTATCCACCAGTCATCTTATACAGAGGTTAATTTAAGCAATAGGTTAACATGCCACTGTTGGTAGATCTGCAGTTTCATATTTGAGCTCCTTCAAACCTCTTGGGTGAAGACTACGTGGTCCTGGAGACTTACTAATACCGGCTTTATCAGTGGGTCCAAAACCTCCTCTAATGACACTTGACACAGTTCCATAGACCTGGGTGGAGGATGTGCCAGAACCACAATATTATTATTAAAGCATTTTAGAGTTTGTAGTTCCACATTCAGGGTAGTTCCTAGGGGCGTGTGGGGCCTCAGGCAATTGGCCTTAATAGGCCCGCTAGAGGGCAGGGTGGGATGGCCCCGCACTCCCTCTCCTCCTCTGAGCCAACCACTCTGCCACCGAAAGCAGCGGGTAGGGGTGAGGGACAGTGGTGCAGGCCCCCCGCTGCCCTGCTCATAGGAGGACAGCACAGGGCCTATGGAACGGTGGGGCCAGGGGCGACCGCGCATCTCGCCCCCCCCCCCCCCCCACCAAGGACGGCCCTATCTGTATTAAATGAAACTGGATTTTAGAGACATTTTTTTCCCTCAGATTCCCTGCCTCTCTCCTCACAAGCAGACCTAAGTTTGAGTGCCTTAATTATGCATTTCTTACTGCAACAGGCCTGGAATTGTTTAAGGTTACATATAAACGCTGCAAAACAAAAAGAAGTCTTGTGGCACTTTAAAGACTAACAAATTATTTTTCACATGAGTTTCTGAGGATGAAGTCCCACTTCGTCAGATGCTGGAGTGGAGAAAACTTGCACTGAAAAAATACTTCCCGTATGGGTCGCATACTATAGTCTTTAAAGTGTTGCAAGACTCCTCTTTTGTTTTGCGGAACTAGACTAACATGGCTACCCCTCTGGAACTTGTCAGTATAAATGCTGAATTTCCTCTTTTTATAATGTTTGATTTTGGGATAATTGCAACATCCATGGAATGATGTTTACCTTAAATTACAGAAGTACGCTCAACTTCAACTCCATCTTAACGCAGTGCATCTGGGTACTTCCTGAGTGTTTTAGAATGTCAAACAATCAACAAGAAAACTCAAAGCAAAGCTATCAAACAATACCTAGACAGGAAATATTAAACATTTAAAATTTTTAAACTCATAAGGGCAGAATCACTGTTTCACCAAAGCAGTGAAACTGCATGACTCATTTGGGCTTACAGCTGCACTGCATCATCAGATCAGCACAGACCCAGTGAAGCATACTGACAAAATCTGTCCTTGAATTTGCAACTGCTTTATCAGTTTAGAACTGGTAAGGTGGTTTAGCTTGGCCTTATTGAGACAAGCAGTATGTGATGGGGTGAAAAGAACGGTCAGTCTTAGAGTCCCAACATCCCTGTGCTTTAAGGACTCCCCTGCCATCTATAATTTACACCTCAATTCTCCCAGCAGCATTACCCTAGTATAGTGGTTTTCAAACCATGGATCAGGCAGGTGGCAGACCCTCAGGTACTGGGTCACGGCACCCCCTGCCACCACCACCAAAAGACTAGAATACACTGGTCAACGATGTAATTGTTGGGTCGTGGGAATAAATGATTTTTTTCAAGTGATTCCCGAGGAAAAGAGTTTGAAAACTACTGCCTCAATATACAGTAGAATCAAGACTGCAGCATCAAGGAAAGCTTTTCAAGTTTTGCTCAAGCCTTGGTAGGTAGGCCTCTCCTCGCTTACAGACAGACCCAAACTGTAAGCAACCACTGTCCCTTCATCCCTCCATCCCTTCCTCCCCCAACCTTAAGCAAATGCCATCCCTTTAACTCAGTGCTACTCTTCGTATGGTGGGTGGAGCTATTGAAGTCAAAATCCACAACGATTGAGCAGGTCTTGACCAATCGCTCAATTGAACCAGAGTTCAAACTGACATGGAGCAAGGGAGACTAGCACCGAGCAGGGTCCCCATTCACTGAAATCTTCTCTCCATCAAGGCAGAGGCTAGGGACCACTGAAGTTCTTCTGCCCTTCCTTGTTCCCCCTTATAGATACAACTCAGCCTGAATCTTGCACTTCTGGGTCTTGGGTTACTTTCTCAGTATCGCTCTTCCCACCATACTCCGCTCCTAGCACAGAGAATGGCTGGGCAAAGCTGAGCTGTCTGCCCTAAACTCTTCCACGTACTCTCTTGAAACTCTTTTTTAAAAGTGTGAAGATGCCAAAGAATTATTTACAATTTCAGCTTCAAACCCTAAAGTGACCCATATGTTTCATGGCACCCCTGTGCACAGAGGAGGAACCCAGCTTTGACTCCTCAGCTAGCTAATGCTTTATCATCCAAAAAAGCTGGCAGTGCCACCTCCTAGCTGAGTGTGGAAATTTTTGCTTTGCCATGTTGGTCAATTAAACACATGAAGTGGGCTGGATGACAGTATATTCTTTGTTTTACTCCAAGTACGGTATGAGCTTTTCAAATGGCCTCATGTTCTCCCTGGCTCGGAGAAATGCCATTGTTGAACACAGTCAGCAATCCTGTGGGAACAAGGAAGCTCTGCTGTTCCTGACTTGTAGAATCTTGTCATGATGGGGAACGGAGCAGTGGAATTACAGTAACTAGGGGCTGTGAGACCAGGCATCAGAAGTACTTTTGCTGAGGTGGGGGGAAAGGTGTAGCTGGGGCTCTGTCTACCTTTGTTCTGGGCAAAAACAACCCAGAGCTAGGATAAGCCAGGAAAAAAAGGCAATTTTTTTGAAGAGGCGGGAGGGGATTGAACTCAGCTGGGTTCAGAATGCTTTGCCAACTGCAGCAAGTCTGCAAGTAGAAGTGAGGGAGTGGGGATGCTAGGGAGGGGTTCACTTCAGAGGATGGCAGCAACAGAGCAGGTCATACAGTGAGGAAGACAAAGAGGTGCATATGTTTGCTGCGTAAAAACAGTGAAGCTTTGGTAACGTGCTATGGTCCTAATGCTGCTTGCCCTTCCAAGGTGTAGAGTTTGAACCAGTGAAGCTCAGGCAGGAACTGGGCAACATCACCTTGCAGCTTTGTCATTTTAAGGCGGCTTCTTGGCAGCAGGAAGCTTGCAACTCACAACTTCTGCCCCCATCCCATTTTCTTTTTTCCATTTGAACTCTTTAGAAACGTGACTTCCCTGGTTATTACAGGCTTCTCCAGATATTAGAGCTACATGTCAGTCCTTTTCAGCATCAGTGCTTCCAAAAGCAGCAAGAGTGGACATCACTGGTAAAAAATACTAGTAACCTTGACTTTCAGGCGCCTTACAAGCATGCATCCATCCATCCACATACACATTACTCACTATACCGATGTCTAATTGAGAATTAGGCACAAAGAGTGATTTCCCCAAAAGTGCTGGACACAGAACTGGGAATAAATGCCTGGAATCTCAACACCCATCCTCTGCTCTACCCCTTATGTACACTCCTAAATACTTCTTGCTTCAGGCTACCCCGCTGCCCAGATGCCACAATCATCGTTCTTAGCACTTGGGACTAGAGGACCATCCTAATTTGAAGTCTTTTCTCAACAGAACACAAATTCCCTACTCAGCCGGATTTTGTCTTTGTTGAAAGGAATGCCAGGGTTATTTATAAAAGCAGTTTAGCTGGCCCTGATGACAGGAAAGGGTTGGGCTGTCTTATACTTGCACATATGCTGATCCATAAAGAGAGTTCATTTGGTGGAAAGGCTCCTAACATAAGGTATTAACACTCAACAGTGACTGAAAATGGGAGTTGAGGTGTCTGAAATATTTCATCAACTTACCGTGGGGTCGGTCCAGAGAGAACATTTTGCACAGTCCTGGCAAGGGGCCCCAGGTGATCGGGGGTGTTGGCAGAAGTGGTCATATCCATTAATGGAGACTCGGCAGAGGTAGCACATCTGGGCACCACAACGACAGGACATGCGGTTGCAACCCTCAGATTTAATTAGGCCAGTCCCACATTTATGGCATTTTCTAATTCGAGCTGCAGTCATTTTTTCTTCTCTGCAACATAACAGGGGTAAAAAAAAGAAAAACGTTGGAATTGGTATGTATGCTTTGCCTATTCTCAGCATAAGCAATAAGAGGCCACATATCTTAACACCACTTTCTTTTCTTAACCTCCCCCTCACTTCTCAGAAAGTCTTCTGTTTCTTGCTGCTTCACCTCCAAAACCCTCTGTTGTTCCAAGGAGGTCTGGGCTGAACTCCATCTGGAGTTAACACATGATGAGTAGAAAACAAATTAAGTGAAAGGAAGTTAATCACTGGTTACATTCTACAGGCTTAAATCTCGTTTCCAAGTGAGCCAAAAGACAGCAGGCTAAGCTCTGGCTTGGAAGGAATTTAAAACCAAAGTCAAAGGACCAAAGGCCACATGGATTCTTGACTTGGCTGCACAGAAATACAGACAAGGAGATAAAGGTGCAGGAAAAACAAACTGTGTAATGTCATTCACAAACTACAGCTCTTGTGTCTGGCTGTTGCTCTGGCTACCAAATTGCCATGAACATATTTTTCAAGTCTTAGTCCACTGGATTTGACATTTTTGGACATTACTACTTTTTATTCACCAAAAATTAAAGAAAAATAAAGTCTGTCCTCTCCTATAGAGAATGTGCATTGTATCCCTCTTAAATCTTCCTCAGTTCCCATACAGACACTTTAGATATTACTCTTCAAAGATATGCCTGTAGGCTTTCCAATAGCACAGAACACAAGTAGGAATGCAGGACATTATCTGAAAGTGTTTGCTCTCATGATGGTACAACATGACCTCTCAGAGATGGTTTACTCATGATGGGTCTAATTCTGGGATTATACTCCATGGGGAATAATTCAATGAAAGGGCTCTGGACATTTATCATTATGGTGTGAGAACTGGAAGGAAAAATCTAGGCAATTAGTTCCTGTCACCATGAGGAGAATCTATGTTTGATTATGAGAGCTGTTGGACTGAGCTTTAGGCAAGCTACGTTCTTGAATTTACCACCAAAGAGAAACAGTTTAGTGGAGTCCAACCTGATAGGTTGGAAAAACAGCCATGGTGGCCCAGTGGAGATGTTGCACTGGTGTAGAAAGAGGTGGACTATATTTTCACTGCTAGCTAGGCTATATGGAACAATCTACGTTTCCATTTGGGAGCAGGGTCCTCAGTCTAGTTACTCTAATGCAGTGGTTCTCAACCTTTTCCAGACCACTGCACCCCTTTGCTGGAGTCTGACCTGTCATGCATATCCCAAGTTTCCCCTCCCTTAAAAAAATAACTGCTTACAAAAGCAGACAAAAATGTGTGTCTCAGCATGCGATTAGTGAAAAATTGCTTATATTCTCATTTTGTCTGTGTGAAATTTTAGGTTTTGTACTAACTACTGCCTTTTATGTAGCCTGATGTGAAACTAGGAAAGTATCCAGATGATTTGATGGACCCCCTGGAAGATCTTTATGTCCCCCCAATGGCACACATGCCTCTGGTTGAAAACCATGGCTCTGGTGGGTTTGTGACATGGACACACGTTCAGCACACAATCAGATCGCTTTGATCAAAGCAGTCTGGAAATCATCAGCAGAAGCTACGTTGCATTGAGGTCCACTAGCAGTGTTGTGCCTTCACACCGACATCCCATAATATACCTCGCTCTAGCCAGCATCATTAATTCTTCACACTTCAAACCCATCATAAGTTTATTCTGTGGTGGATAATGAATTAGCACCTACACCCAACTGGAATTCTATCCAAATCCTCAGCTCTGCATTAGGACCAGATAGGAAAAAGCAGTTCAGGGAACTGAACTGGCTCTGACAGCTGCTCCTCCCTCATCTTAACAGGATGCTGTTTGGACATGTTTGGAAACTCTGAACAAGGCAGGAAGCAGATCCTGAACTCCAGCTGGTTTCCTTTTCCCTATATGCAACAGGAAGCTTTATTGTCTCCATACAGTTAACTCTCATGTGGACAACTGCTGAAGGCAAAACTTTGTTAATAGGTTTTACAGCTATGACTTTTCTTTCTTATTTGGAACACGATAGTCACAATACTCCCATTTCCTCTTTTCTACTCGGAAAGAAGTGGCAGCGAGATGCTGCATTATGTCCATGAAAGGTAATATCTTGCTGAAAAATTATGTACCAAGATGTTATAAGCACTTTGGAGGAAAGGATTAAAATTCAAAATGATCTGGACAAGCAGTCTGAAGTAAACAGGATGAAATTACGGACACATGAAAAGTATTCCACTTAGGAAGGAACAATCAGTTGCATGTATATGAAATGGGGACTGAACACCTAGGAAATCTGGGGGTCATAGTGGATCAGAAGGTATATATGAATCAACAATGCAACACTGTGACAGAAAAAGAAAACACTGAGATTTATTAGCAGGAATGTTGTCAGGAACACGCAAGGCGTAATTCTTCCTCTCTATAAACCCCGTGCTGATTAAGCCCCAACTGGAATACTGTATCCAGTTCTGGGTGCCATACTGCAGGAAGGATGTGGATGGTTTGGAGAAAGTCCAGAGAGGAGCATAAAAATGACTAAAGGTCTAGAAAACATGACCTATGAGAGAAGATTGGAAATATTGGGTTTGTTTAGTCTGGAGAAGAGATGACTGTGGGAGAAAATTCTAACAGTTTTCAAGTATATAAAAGGTTGTTGAGAAGGAGGGAGAAGAATTGTTCTTGTTAACCTCTGAGGATAGGACAAGAGGCAATGGGCTTAAATTGCAGTAATGGAGGTTTAGGTTGGACATTAGGAAAAAGACTTCCTGTCAGGGTAGTTAAGCACCAGAACAAATTGCCTAGCAAGGCTCATCATTGGCGATTTTTAAGAGCAGGTTGGACGGATACCTGCCAGGGATGGATAGATCATGTGTAGTCCAGCCCTGAGTACAGATGTTAAGACTAGATGACCTCTCAACATCCCTTCCAGTCCTACGATTCTATGATTCTCTAAATGAAGTGCCCTCACTTACCTTCTCAATTCTATGATTGAAACACGATTTCTGCCTGCCTAATGGACACTAGATACAAGGTCAGAGATGACAAGATACAGTACAACCAGAAACTGGGATTAACCCAAGAGAAGAAAGACGAATTTAACAGCAGCAGGCTGGTCTAACGCCAATATGCCAGACTAGCAGTTTTATATTGCAACCCCCTCTTAATTCCTACAATTAGAACATTCGAGCTGTTGCCACTGTATGGAAAAAGATCAGACTTGAAAAGAGACTTTATGAAATTCCTTAAGATTGTGTATCTATATTTCAAATTGCGATCTGTAAAAATCTTCACAGAATAATCCCGAGTTTGCAGCAGCCTGTAAAATATATACATGTGTAAATGCATGCACATTTTCTACGTGGAAGACAAGGCCAGAAGGGAGACAGCTTTTTGTGAGACCTGAGCAAATGGTACTGCATCCATTTAGATGATTACTGAATATTAACAAATGACCTGGTGTCAAACTAAGGATTATTCTGTCTCTGTGCACGCCTCCTCTTTGGGTATGACATAGCATTGCCAGCCAGATGCAATGTTAAGGTCTCATTTCCTCTGAATTATCAGGTACTGACAGCTATAAAATACCAGATTAAATGAATCAGCACTGTAGTCTGACATACAAAGTCCCATCACCTTGATTTACCACATGGACTACACCCCCAGAAAAATCATTCCTGGGCGTTCTATTATACAACAGAAGCCTGATACTGTTCATTTTTCATGTCCCCAGAACCTTCTCAATGGAATGTAGCTATATCCACACAAAAGTCAAGGGCATTATGAATACACAAGCAAGGTCTCTCTTTATAATATATTCATACACATAATACTTATGTATGAATTTACCAATACAGATGGTTTCTTGCCTAACCCATATTAGAAGCCAGAACAGGCACCCAGTTTTTTTAGGTTCAGCAAGTCACTTACATAGATGTTCTGTATTTTATGTCATCCTTCTCCGCAAGCTGTTCACAGGTGAGGTTCATGTGCTCCTTCCACAGCCCTTGGCACTTCCTGCAGGTTTCCTGAGAATAACGACATGTGTTAATAAGAAAAGACAATCCCAGACACATTGTCCAATAGCAAAGCTGCAGACTGTGAGGGTGTTCCCAAAGATCATGCCTACAGCATACAGTAGATAGCAGTGGCTGAGTTTGGCAAAACACCAGCACTCAGAGAGACACCCCGTGATAGGGTGGCAGAACAACAGGAATTTTGGAACTTCCTCCTGTTGCAGTAATCACCTACCAACAGGCTATAGGTATGAAACCATCAACAGCAGCTCTGGAAGACCTGGCCAGGAATTCTTGGATGAACGATAAGCTTTGAGATGAGCAGCTGCTTACCATTTTTAACAGGTTAAGCCTACAAGAAGTTTACAGGGACTAAGGCGTGTGTGTGCGCGCACACAGTGCTAAATCCAGCTGTCTAAGGGTTTGTCTCCACTATAGGTGCTAAATTCAATTGACTGGGTCTGGTGAAGACAGGCTCAGTCAATGGGAGAGTCAGAAAGAGAAGCATGAGTTATGTTGACAAGACTGTCTCCCATCAACATAGCATAGTAAAGACAGTGCACGTACTCAATGTAAGGAATGATGACTTCAGTTACTTTACTTACATAACATCACTTGCAAACCATATGTGAACCTGATGGCGTAGTGAAGACAAACCCATAGTCAATAAATCTGAAGGTTAACTCCAGAATGGTGCTAATTCTCCTCAAGTTGAGAGGATGCTCACAGGAGAAACGGAGGGTTTCCACAGCATGGTAATAGTGAAAAAAGCCTACCCCACTTCTCAGGTACAAGGGATCAGGGCCAGCTCTACTGTGAGGCAAGACAGACATGGCTTCAGGTGACAGTTCTCAGAGGCCCTTAGCCCCCTGAAGATCAGGCTGGCTCCTGCCTCTTCAACTCTTTCCTAGCAGCTCAGGCACTGTTAGTCAACCTGCAGCTCAAGTCAGGTAGGCAGAGTGCACTTTAAATCCCTCTGCAGGCAGACGCTGGAGATTTATGCCCTTTGGAAAACCATCTTCAACCTCCATGAATGAGATGGGGGGCGGGGGGCATTTGGCTTGGGCTGCCACAACCCCTTCACCCAGCCCTGCAAAGGATACACTATTTCACTTCACACAAAGCAAAATCAATGTTCTGCTTAGTAAACTGTGACAAAATTAAGTGAGCTGAGCAGACAGCACATGGGCAGACAGCTGGAGAATGGCAAAGGAACCTGAGCCAATTGTTATGAATCCTTAACCAGGGCAGAAGTAATAATTTAACCAGCAATTTGGAATAAACCCATCCTCTCTTCCCTGTAGATTCACTCCAATGCAGTGTTCTCCAATCTGGGGTTTGTGAGCCCACTGAGAATACAAAAGCTGTCAAAACAGGGTAGGTGAGGGAGTCTTGACACTAACAACAAATTAGGATATTAAGCACAGCAGGCAAAGTTAATTATTGTCCCCAGTACCCCTCATTTTAATTTACATATTGGTATTCTGTTTTCAGATGCAATACATATCTGCTGATGGAAACAGCAATGCACAATCTAGTCAAAAACACTCAAGTTTAGACATTTTCTAAGCTTAAAGAAATCCATGTAACAGCAACAAATTTTCAATTGTTTAGTCAAATGAGAAAAATGAAGATGACATTTCTGATGATGTCAGCTGTTATGGAAGAGAACAGCTTACCTCTCCATGTAGGCATAGAATGCTAATCAATTTCTATTTGAGGGATGAAAAATGAGCCATTAGCATCCTTACATCAGCAAATACTGTAAGCAAACAAAGCAATAATATATATTTTTATTCACTGTGATTGCTGATCTAAGGATGGGCATGTGATATCTATCTATAAATAAAAACAAGTTAACAGTTTTTATATGGAGTAGAAGGAGAAGCTGTAACATTAAATGAAGATAAGCAAGTCCAGCACTGCTCAAAATACAAAGACAACACCCATTTGCTGTTGACACCCCATTTCCTCTCCCACCACAAAAGGGGGGGCCCTTCCTTCTTTGGTTTGAAGGGCAATGAATAGATTTGTTTGTACTCCCATGTGTCACTTGCCATATTTTCCTCAGTTTTTGCTTCCCAAACCGTTTAACGAGTATCTTATCTGTGTGAATTGCAGAACAAACGCAATTACTTCTGACAGCAAGTGGATTACTGCTGACCTCATTCAGAAAGCCTTTGCAGACCTGGAAGAGTTTGGGTTGTTTGGAGAGGAACAATTTCCTCCTTTCATTCTCTGCCACCTAAAGAACCATTCTGCAAAGTTAAAAATGCCTTGCTGTTCCAATTACTATTGACAGGGATTATCAGGATCTCACAGAATTTCTCCCAATACCCAGAATCACTTTCATACGTCAGTAGTAAAGACAAAAGCAGACATTTCAGTGGAAAGGGTAGCACACGTCTTTCCAACTAGCATTCTATTATTACTGATTGTTTAACAAGTCCAGAGGTCTCATTATGTTATAGAACAGTGATTCCCATCATGAGTTCTGGGGGCCAAAAGTGCCCCTCGGCTCCCCTCCTGCTGGCTTAAAAATGGAGTCACTGCCTAAGTACCCAGGCAGAGCGCATTTCTGCAGGGCTAAAAGACTGATGCAAGCTCCTTGCTGCAGCCGAAGAGACAGGAGATTAGCGCTCCCATCCCCCTGGCTGTAGCAGGGTACACAGCAAAGCACCCTGCCTAGGACCATAGGTGTTGGGGTCCTTCCTGGAGCCAGAGGGAGAGGAGGGGAGCACTGATCTTCTATCCCCCTGACTGTAGAACGGAGTCACTGCCTTGGGACCCAGACAGAGGGCACAGAGCTGTAGGATGTCAACAGTCTCCCTTCTTTAGTCAGGGACCCAGGAGACTGGCAAGCAAGGAGGCAAACTGCTTCTTGGCAAGGACCTGCTGGAGGAGGCTAGTGGCCTTTCAGGACTATAAAGACAGTAGCTGTGGTCCTCGAGTCAAAAAGGCTGGGAACCACTGTATAGACTAAAACTTTCTGAACCACCAGGTACTACTCTGTCTCACAGGCCAAATCATTCCACTTGCTTCTCAACATTGTTTTGCTAACATTGCTCCCATCCTTGCCTCAAATGCTGTAGGTATCTTTAAAAACCCCAAGCCCTGGCTCACTTAGAATAGAGAGTTTTCTTTTACATTCAACTAGAATTCTAGTCTTCTGCTCGCTCACAGAAGGACTTGTTCCTCCTCAATTGAGGAGGGAGAGATGATGATGGCTTTCAAGTATACTAATGCCCAGTAAAGAGAGTTAAAAGTTGTCCCGTTTCTCCTTTAGCCATCACTGTGCCTAAAGAAATGATACTCATTTGTCTTACACACTTCTGGGATCCTTCACAATCAAATATGTGCAATATAAAAGCTTGGTTAAGTGTGGCTGAAATTTAATTCTAATGAATTCTCCTGCAAAAAACACTTCGCACAGCTTTTGCAAGCATTCGATATTGTTTCCACCACTATGAACTGGCCTGATGGGCTGCCTAACAGTCTCATGGTGTTTTGCCATGATCACAGCGCTGGACATTTTGCTTTGAGCAGTTACCTGAACTGCACTGACTACCAGCTACAGAGCATTTTACATGTACTAAGTAACCATACACTACTGTTCAGTTTTAACAGCTGACAAAGACTATTTCCATTAAGACATTTTTGGTTTACAAACCAGCCCTGTTTCATAAAAAGAGACAGCATAATTTCTTTACTATGTCTGTTTTCTTAGATGCACCTCTCCCACATGAATTTTACAGCCAGCCTGAATTATTTATTTCTACAATAGCTTCTACATGTCCAAACCAAGACTGGGCCCCACAGATTCATCAGGCAATATACAAACACATGGAGAGACATCCCCTATCCCAAAGAGCTGACACCAAAAAGGATAATGACAAAAAAAGCGTGAGAATAAAGAGAGACAGAGTGATGTGATTGCCCAGTGTCACACCAGGAGCAGAATCCAGTTTGCTGACTCCCAGGCTGGAGAACAATGCTGCCTACTTAATAGTCTGCTCATCTTGGAGCCTAGCCTGGGAAAATTAATTCTGTGTTATCAAGTTCCAGAGGGGCAGCCATGTTAGTCTGGTTCAGCAAAACAAACAAGGAGTCCTGTGGCACTTTTAAAGACTAACCAATTTATTTGTTGCGTGATCTTTCCCACTTTGTTACTCTACCTGTTTTTCTGCATTCCTTTAGCCCACCCCTGCCATTTTAGCAGTTTAGGGCAGGCTCTCTCTCAGATTAGCTGATAAACCCAAGTGGGCAGCTCCAAAATGACTAGGGATAAGTGAGTTTCCAAAGGGATAGCCCTGTTAGTCTAGCCCAGTAAAAAAACAACAAGCAGTTGTGTGGCACTTTAAGACTAACATTTATTTTTTGCATGAGCTTTCGTGGGAGAAGATCCCACTTCCTCAGATGAGGTAAGCACTGATTACCTGGTTGCATCTCAAGCTTGTCAGGCCCAGGTAGAGTGGGACAATCCATTAAAATGCTGAGCAGGAAGAAAGCGGAAGGGTGGGCAATTGTGATGGAGAGAACCATTCAATCAGTAAGGCAGAGCTCAACAAAACTGGCTCCCAGCTAGGCGCCATCGGTTTTATTTTTGGTCAGAGGGCGCTCCTCTCCTGCATCTCCACAGCACAGCTAGGAGCCAGGCTACAAACCCTGGTCACCATGGCAACTTGGAGTCCAGGTTTTGTCAAGCCCTCCAGTAAGGTAATCTTTTCACCGTGCAATGTCTATTGAAGGCAGCGTCTTCCGATTCCCGCAGGCAGACAGGAAGCCACTGTGATTAGCACAGATGTGGAGGGAGCAGGATGATCCTGTTTCCAGAAGCAAAGATGTTGTTATGCAGCTTTCCATATTCAGGCCCAAAGGAAAGGAGAGCAAACTAGCATTCAGGGCAGAGATCAAAACAGACAATCCCATGCTAGTTGCCTCATACGCAAGGTACCCAGGATCACAGAAGTCTAACTGCAGCCTATTAAATGGCTCAACTCTTGTGAGAAAATGAACACTAATGCAGGGCTCGACAAACCCAGCAGCCAGGTTGCTGTGGCAGCTGGGATTTGTAACCTGGCCTCTAGGTCCATGGCAGAAATGCAGCACAGGAGCACTCTCTGGCAACCAAAAATAACACTGCTGGCGCCTAATTAGGAACCAACTTAGTCAAGGCCTACACTAAGGCTAGAGCATTGACTTGGAATATCAGCATTTTACCAAAAACAGCAGACTGATAACATTAGCCTGCTTACCCCTTCTTGACCCAACCCACACAAAAAGCTCTTCAAGATCCAAGCTACAGATGATCAGGCAAAGCTAAAAATTCAATAATTTTACCGATCAGCCACCACCCTACTTGGCTAGCCATGGTCTGCTATTCACGCTGTCATCTGATCAGCATAGACTATTATTTATAAATTCAGGCCAGATTCATGCTGCATGGAGTGAAATATAAGGAGATAAAGCCAGAGATCGCTGACTGACTGCCCACAGCATTCCTGCATGCCTGCTCCCCTCCCTGCTTAAGAATTTACACAAGGCCATTTACTGATCAAGCAAAAGCAGAAGAAATCAACTACAGGCTCCACCACTAGTCTGTCATCACCACCTTCCCACTCTCAATGGCAGCCGTAAGTGGGGCCCTTTAACTTCCCTAGCGCTTCATATGCTTGTTAACTGAAGTGCTGTGTTGTGGCTACTCAGTGAGGTTTTAATGCTGCTGCTTTGGGAGTCTGCCACTCTCCCAAGAAATGTGTGAATGACAGTTTGGGATAGCAGCTACTCCCGTGTGGATCCTACAGCCAAGAGTCCTTTATCTACTGTAAAAAATAAAGAATTGGGGTTAAGCTACACCGGGTTTTGAACGCATCAGGTATTTTCAGTGGGGCAGCACCCCAGTGACAGAACCTCTGTTGACTGTGGTACCATGACTGGTGATTGGATTTTGACTGTTTCACTTCCAGGAAACGATGACCAGAGCATTCCCAGAAAACCAGTTAAAGGCTGATCTATGCTCACTGAACTAAGGCTAAAACAAATAAGGAATCCAGTGGCACATTTAAAGACTAACAAATTTATTTATTGCATGAACTTTCATGGGAGAAAATCTCACTTGTAAGATGCTTTGAAGATGGATGAACTTACAGAATGGGAGGAAAATGAATGCAGGGAAGTATAAGTCATAGGATCAGGTCAGACTGTTACAGCAAATCAGTGCAGAACCAAGGCTGTGATATTTAAAGCAGTTTAGTTAATTGAGTGGTCCAAGCTAGACAGATAAAATTAGTTTCAAACCAGTACAAAAGTAGTGTCCAAAATGGCACTGGATTAACTAAATCAGTGTAAAAATAATTAAATAGGTGCAACCTCTGTATGTAAACTCGCTCATAACAGTGAACATTTATGACTGTCTCTAGGGTCTCTAAGGGCTAGAACAGTGAGGTTAAAAGAAACTAAACTAAAATACAGATGAGCTAAAGAAACAGCTGAGCAGAGATGTACAAACACATGTACGCATCTGTGCATTTAATGGAAACACAGCAATAGCATTCTCGGCACCAGACTTGCACGGAAACAGCCTCTTCCTAGGGTGAATTACTATATCCACTGTTTAGTCCAGAAGAGGTTTAACATGTTGGTTCAAATGCAGGAGATATGTAACAGCTCTGACAACTGGAGACATGGAGTATGGCAGAATGAACCTAAAACCCTGTGTACACCAAGTGGAGAGTGTTCAGATATAATTCCTGGTTTGACAGAATAAAAATCAAAACTCATTTTCTTCCCTCCCCTGCAAATTTGCTTTGTAGTTGCCTCCTGAACGTTTTTTGTCTGTTTCACAGTTAATGCTGCCCCCTACCCACCCAAAACTGTAATTGCAGCTGCTTATCTTTTAAAAGATTGAATGACTGGCAGCATGTGTTGCTATGTGACAAAACAGAACCAAGGCGCTAAAAGGCTCACAGAAGTTGTCAACAGTTGTGAAGGACGACAAGAGGGAAACCTCCCCACTTTTTAGCATAGCTAATGTGTCTTTAGGAGGGCTATGGTGTTGACATGAATCCTCGAACCATTTGGGTTGGCTTCCAAGATTATTACATACACAAGTTTACACCAGGCAAATGATTGAGGTTGACACGCAAGTGAAAGGGTTGTTTAGTTTTATATGACGAACATTAGAAGCTAGTCAAATGTCATTTGCATGTTTGGTGAAAAACTGATTTTATAAATAAGGCCTTTAAGGGCTCTGTTTTTTCCAAAGTTGCTTGTCCATCAAATCTGAAAGCGTTGATGACATTTTGTTTGTTTCCTCCTCTGAACACAACCAACTGAGTGATATCTGGAGAACCCAGGCATCACTCACACTTCCAGTCTTCTTTTGCTAATCTAATTAAAAAAAAAAAATCAATGTCATTTTGAAAAGAAAGTGCCAAGAGGACACGAAACCAACCTTACAACCCTGTCTTTTCGAATGCTGGTAAAGCCAAAGAAAAAAGGAAGAAAAAAGAAAACAAGTGCCACCCTACATGATGTTTATTCTATTGCACAATGGCAGAGAGAAGAGGAAAAAAGTGGGGAAATTGTTCCAGTTCAACAACTTGCAAGATGAATAGCTTTGAATATTTTTTTGTCAAACAGCTTTTCTATGTTTTAACAATCCCTATATTTAATGCTTGTAAAAAGGCTTGTATAGCCTTCTTCCAGCTATACAATAAGTTAACTGAACCAATCTCACCATGAAATTGGAAAAGTAAGATTTAATCCCCCCAAAAGTGGCTGAGAGAGTGAACTTCACAAATGTCCAGGCCATACAGGAACTGGTCTGTGCATTACTACTGGAAGATCTGACCCACTCAGCTGGCCACTCATAATTTGATCAGCTGCAGAAAGAAATCAGGTGAATTCGTGTGCCACATGACCAAGTTTCTGTTTTAGTTAGGTCCTTCTAAGTTACTGGAAACCTGCTGGACTACTTTTTTTGGGATCAGAAATTCCAAAAATGTGTTACAGAGAAAACAAAGGAATGTTTTCCAGAGATCTGATTCAGAAAAGCTACTTTAATGGTTATTTGATCCCAGCAGTCAGCAAGAATGCCAAAAACTCCATGCAAGAAAACTCTTCCAGTACTGAGGTACTGCTAAGCCAAGTTTGGAAACTGTATCAGCTGTATCAGCACAGCCCAGGGGTCAGCAACCTGAGAGATAAGAGCAATTTTTTGAAATTCCTTCCATAATGAAGTATTTTAAGAGCCACAATGGGTGTAGCCTCCTGATGGGGCTGTGCAGAGCTGGGCCCGGGTGCCTGCTGTGAAGTCTCCTTGTGTGGGGGTACCCAGAACCAGGAGTGGCCCCTCTCCCCCCAAAGTCCCCTTGTGGTGTGGGGGAGCCCAGAGTCTAGCACGGGCAGCCCACAGGGTCCCCAGGTGGCAGGAAGGGTGCAGCCAAAGAGCTGCACGTGACTCCTGAGCCACAGGTTGCAGACCCATGGCATAGCCCATCAATCTCCTTTGAACTCACTGTACTAGGAAGTGGAATGTCTGTAATTAGAATATAAAAACAAAAGCCATGGATTTAATGTAAGTGCTGGCCAGCCTAATGATAACGCCATCTGACATGCTTCATGATGTATTTAGAAATGTATTTCAATGCAATTTCTTGATAAATGAAGACACAGAGAATAGATGCCTAAGATAGTGAGACAGAGATATGAGCACTAAATGGTGTCAAAACTATTGGCCTCAGAAGCAAATCTTTTTATTAAGCAAATGTTTGAAACAGGTACAAGCAATCACAGTGATGTATAAAACAAGAGTACTCAGGTATCCAGGATCAGAGCACAGATCATTTGCTAGGGAAGAGGCACTCGAGTGAACAGAAATCACAACAAGAACATGATCTACAATACCCTGGAAGAACAGAATAGATTGTACGCTTGGGTATAAAGAGTCTGGTAATTTCAGGAGAACATCTTAACGTAGGGGGAATACAAGTAACAGTGGTAAACAAGGCACATAGGATGTTAAGAGTAGGTAATCCCGAAATACATATGAGGTAGTATGATTTATATGGGCTGTAGAGATTACGTAGTGTCATAAGAGAGGAGTCCACGGAGCTCTCTGTTGGTAGATGTGGAGGAGGATTGGTTTACGCTATATCAGACTCTTGCCCCTTTTCTGTAACTAGATGAACAGCTAAGTAGTAAACTTTTTCAGTAAGGATCAGCTTTTCTTGCCAAAGTCACACTTAACCTAGTTCTACAGCCAACCCTGTTCCTTGCAGTTGATGAGCACTAGAAAAAAAAATGCTACAAAAATTGCTCAGCAAGCAGTTCTGTTTATACAAAGCAAGAAAGGTTTCTCAGTGAGCTTGCCAAAAGCTTCAACATATCAACCAGCACTCAGTCAGGAGAAACTGTGCCACTCGGTTAGATTATATAGGCAGGTTAAATATAGTCTGTGACCTCATGCTGAAGACAACGTTGAAATTAGCATACGAGCAGCCAATTAGTGTTTGGCTGGGACAGGAAGTTGTATCAAGTCCAATCATTTGCTACTGGAGTCACAGAGGCAGCTGACCACAGTTTTTATATTTGCTAAGCTGATACAAGATAATGGTGAGAGCCCCGTCAGCCAAAGTAAATAATTAAATACAAGCAGGCTAGCTCAAAGCTCTCACTACCTGGCCCTCCTACAGTTACACCAAATGCATAGTCCATTTACCCACTTAAATCCTAAGTGCAGCATTTTACAAAGACAGATGCCACTTCCAATAACTTGAATTCAATAAACTAGCTTAAAAAGGTACCAAGTCCAATTTTGCTTCACTTTTATTTGAGGGCAATGCTCTGTGGCCAGGAACAGGTTTGCATCCATCCCATAAGAGGTCATACCCAGACTGCACTGTGGTCCAGAATATTGCAAAACAAAAATGATGCAGCCGCACTACAGAGGTCCCACATGCTGAAAATTACAGTAAAGGCATGACAGTTATTTAAGTCAATTCTGTGATTCCCCACTGCACCACACACAACTATTTCCCCCCTACAAGCACTATCTCTAAGTGAAAGGGATTGGTGGAGTTCACTTCTGTTCCTCCCCTTTACCTCCAAGCTTGTTTACTTTGCACTATTGACCACCTTTTGCACAGTTATGTTTCACTGTTTCTCCTCTCTAATCAATTCTCCCACCTGCACAAATCTTTTATCCAGCAACAAGGAAGAGAACCAAATACACAGGGGAAGGACGATAAAGTAACAAGTCTCAGGAACACTCAGGTTCACACAGGGCTGGCTCAAGGGGTTGTGGCACCCCAAGTCAAATTTTGATTTGGCGCTCCCTCATCTCATTCATGGAGGTTGAAAACAGTTCTCCAAAATGCTTAAATCTCCAGCATCTGCCTGCAGAGGGATTTAACATGCATACTGTCCACATGACTTAAGCTGCAGGTTGACTAACAATGCCTGAGCTGCTAGGAAAGAGTTGAAGAGGCGGGAGCCAGCCTGATCTTCAGGGGGGCTAGGCGCCCCTAAGAAATGTCACCTGAAGCCATGTCTGCCTCTTGCCTCATAGTAGAGCCAGCCCTGGGTTCACACAACACACTTAGGAAATGCTTTAACAAACTTGTTTCTTGAAATGGGACTAGAGTTCAGGCTGACATGCCCTTTCAAATGTTGTCTGTAACATGACAGCTTTGATGCTAATTAACTTAGTGATTTACGGTTAATGAAGGACTCAGCTTTGAACATCAAAAGCTGTGCCTACTGTGAAAGGTTAAGCACAGGCCAGGGCTAACGTGTAAATTTTTGCTAGCACAGCTACGTCAGCTGCGGTGTGATGAGGGGCGAGCGCTGACAGACAGCTATGCCTGCAAAAGCGCCTAGCCTTCATGCAGTTATACCAGCAAAAATGTGTTAGCCAGTGTAGCCTAGACTTGGGGCACTCACTGCACGACTGTAATAAGCCACACTGGTAAAATAAAGCGGTTTGGCCATTCTATATGGTAAACTGCACTGCCAGCCACAGAGCAGCACAGTGAACCAAGCCTTTTCTTCCAGAACCTCTTAATTACAGATAGATAACATGAGATGTGGGTTTGGTTAATTATTGATGATATACAAATGAAGTATTTATGGCAGACTTACAAAACTGTTAGCAACCCTATGAACCAAGGTGAGTCACCTGTAACTCATTTACAGGGAAAAATAATGAGAGACCTATTTGTAAATCTAAAACTAATGTCCTGCCATAGGTGTCTGGTGAGAAGCTCTTGGGTGGGAACGAGGTGGCACTAGAAGGACTCAAGGAAATCAAAACCACCAAGAATGGGGGTATTATGAAGGGGAGATTAATTCAATCGATGCACAAGTATGCATGCACACACAGAAGAATCTCTCCTCACAGAACAGAATGCATTTTGCTAACAAATGAAGAGGTTTGGAAGAGATCACTCTTTCATCATTAGAGAGGAGACAGTCTCCCACAGACACTCAGGCAGTGAAAAGCACATGTGGGGAGTAAAAATTCAGGCATTCATTCCATTTTTAAGCCCTAACAACACTTTATTATTCTAAAGTTGAAGCTTTGAGAGAAGTTGTCAGGTCTTCAGAATTGATAGGAGTAGGCTTAAAACTCCAGGAGGTATTTGGTGGGAAAACCAAGGAGATGGTTAAAAACAGGGGGTTCCAGAATGACAAGGCAGGCGGTTGCAGATTTCAGGATTCCAGTCAGACTATGTGGTAAAATAAGAAGTAGGAGATGGGAGAACACACTTTCTAGTTTATACTCATCAGGTGTACACATGCTATCATTCTTCTGACTGTACAAGAAACTCTGTGTGAACAAAACTGGTATCTCCCAGACAGCAAGGTAGAGGGTTTAAATCAGGGGTCTCAAACATGCAGTCTGCGGGCCACTTGAAGCCCCTAAAGCTATTTCCTGTGGCCCACAATGACACTATCATTACTGATATTTGCAATATCGTGGTATCTAAATGCCTCAGTGGTGCAGCCCCTCAGGCTAATATCCTAGTCCTCATGTGGCCCCGTACTAGTCCTCATGCTGCCCTCATGGTGATTTGAGTTTGAGACCCCTGGTTTAAATCCCTATTGTCTTCAAAGCTTTGAAGCAGTACAGAAATCACCCCACCTTTGAGGCAAAAGACACAAATGGTTTTACAATGTAGGAATCTCCTGCCCCACTTTAACAAATTCCTCAGCTCTTTAAGGAGGGTGTGCATACTTTTAGGGTCTGTGTTCACTGCAGTTAACTCTCTCAGGTGCTGGCCCAACCGCCCAAAAACCTCTCACACCCAGGCGAGGTGGTGCCCTCAGTGTGGACTAGCTGGCCTGCTGGGAGTACAAGCAAAAGCCTGAGGGAGGCTGACACTCAGGCAGCTAATCAGCACCCTTTGTCAGGCTAGGCCTTTGAGTACCAGTAGTTCTCCACTGCGTTCCCACAATTCCTCCAGTGTGCACAGAAAGAAAGACAAGCTCCCCCAGCAATCATTAGGAATGAGTCAGAGTGGTTCAGCTTACTGGAGACGTCCTAGTAACACAGGCACATTGGGACTTCGTCACCACTGAGCACTTAGCTGTATTGCCATACCCCCGAGTTGGGCTGACTGATCACAGTCGACTTGGCAGTGAAGATGCACCGCTGCTGTTTAACTTCTACATGTGAGCATGACCATATCCTGCCAAACAAAGGCTTGTCTATATACTAATTTGCACCAACATGGTTAAATCAGTTGCAGGTAACATCTTCAATCATTTCAGAGCTGACCTGCACATGGAAACTCGTTTCTGGAGGAAAACTCTCCTATTTTGATTTACCAAAAGTCGGTCAAGAGTAAAAAAAGAAAGGAAAAGGCCACATATATTTCATGCTTCCTCCCATCTTTACTGCACTAGGGCAGGGGTTCTCAACCTTTTGTAGATTGTGACACACCTGGCAGCCTATTGCAACCCTACAGAACACACCAGCCCACCAACCCCAGGCAATATCCAACCATCTCTCCTGCTCTCCATGACACACCACTGCGGTGACACAATAATGTGTCCCTATACAGTTGTTGAAAACCACTGACTAGTGCAGTTTCAGTATCTGTAGAAGAGGGAGGGACTCATCTCAACACAAGTTAGAAAGGAAATCTGCAATGCCTTTTACAGTATTGTGAAATCCATGGAAAAACAGTTCCCTTTTTGTTGCAACATACATTCAAGTTCACTGCTCAAAAAAACAAAAACAAAAACCTTCCCGATACCCTTTGCTGAGTGTAGTTGCAAAGAGCTTTCATTCTATTCACTGCCAGCCTGTTTACATACCCTGTTACTGGCCTAGGGCTGCTCCTTGTGTTAGTGTTCTTCTGCCTTCCATTAACACCCCCCCCCCCCCCAACCCACCGTCCCAAAAAACCAGAACACCTAGTCTCTGGAACATTTGCTTCAAAAAGCAAAACTAATAATATCTACCATTACCCAATCACAGAGGTGAAACAAACCAGCCTGCTTTTAAGTGCCACAGGATTCCTTGTTTGTTTTACATGTAGTGTATTTCAAGCAGTGAGCACTTCAACAGTTTTTGGATTCTACGTATCGGAGGAAATCAAATTAGGGGAGCCCCCAAAATACCAACTGGCAGGTCTCAGTACCTCAGGTGACCACCTTTGTGTGGGTCTGGTCTGCAGGATCAACACAGACAGCAAGCCCTAACACAGTGGTGATTTACACTCAGAAAGATGTAAGGCTTAGGATATCAACTGGGGAAACAAGGCAAACAAAAATGCATGAATGCCTTTGACGGCCTAGCGCATAAATTCAGCAAGCCTGTGTGGGTGTTATTGTGGTAACCTTCTCCTCCTCAACACTATAGGTGTTTGCTTCCCACTTTACAGACTACATTCACCTCTGCCCATTCCAGAAAGGTTTCTCAATGTCATTACAACAAAGGTATTACTCAATTACAAAGATTTAAGGGAAATGTAAAAGGGGAAATGGTCATTAAATAACTATTTTCAAAATGCTTCTTCAGCACTTGGGCTAAAATACACATACCATTGCCGAAAGGGTTTCTTCTATCAGATACAGACAGAGCTTGGAATATTTACAGTCAAAAGTGAGGAAATAAAGGCGTTAAAATGCCTGTGTATTAAGTAAGGGTGAAAACATTTTTAACAAAAAGAGCCAATAATAATTGGCTGAAGGAAGTAAGCCCATGGTGCTTAGAACTTACTGAATTTACACAAATTTAAACATGCTCTTCATATTGAATATTGTGTCATTTAAAAATTCAGCTAGCTAGATTCTGCTACAAGACCCAACAGTATTGCAATTGCCTGCTGGCTGGAAAATGTGCATGGGAGCCCATAAAATAAATTAACCATTACTTTTTGCCCCCCTCCATTCCCCAAATGAGGGAGAAACAGTGATGCATTTTTAGTTTACTGGTAGGTCAGTAGTTATAGGAGGCACGGACAGCCAACAAGAAGAGCACCACACCAAGAACTGTGCCAAACTGACTAATGTTTTATTTCCCTCAAGGTTCATAAGGGCAGAATCTGAACTGTAACTAAGCAGTGACCAACAGGTTTCACAGTGAGAAAATAAAGACAGCACTTACTCCTTAAACACCTAAACAAACAAGGAGTCTGGTGGCACTTAAAAAACTAGCAAATTTATTTATTGTAGTGCCACCAGACTCCTTGTTTGTTTTGCTGAGCTAGACTAACACGACCGCCCTTGAGGAACTTAAACAACTAGTGATTTAAATGGCTCACCAAATATATCACTGCTATTGAATTAGTGAAATACAATCTGAGGCGCATAATAGGATATATACAGCTGGGGTCTCATACTCAAAACACCACGAGGGCCACATGAGGACTAGTATGGTAGCCCAAGGGCTGCACCACTGAAACCTTTTCATATAATGGTATTACAAATATTGATAGTGATAGTGTGGTTGCAGGCTGCAAGAAATAACTTTGGGGCTGCATGAGGCCCTCAAGCTGTGAGTTTGAGACCTCTAGTATGCAGGGTCATGAAAAGAAATTTTGGGTTAGAAAAAGGCAAATCATATCAAAGATTCTCTTAAACATTTTATTTTTGAAGACTTTTGTTGGCACAGTATAACCACTTTATAGCATCACTTGCTCTGATTCATCTACGTGGGTACTGCCTGCTCTGTGGTCCCCGAAGGAAACCAGTGCCAGCTTGAGACACACAAACATCCTGTTACCTAGTATATAAAATGCTGTGCAGGGATTGAACAACAACACTCTGTAGGTGCAATTTCAGCCTTCTGTGGATGTATCTAGCCCTGTACAACAGGTCCAATGCATTTTTAAAGCAGGGGCAGTGTCTTTGCATGCGGTTATAAGTTCAGCAGTGTCAGTGCAGCTGAAAGCCATCCTTATCCAGATCCATCCCCATTTTCTTTTTACTTTGGGAAAATATATATGCACAGAGCTGCCACCAGTTAAGAAACAGACTCTGAACAGCCAGCAACAATCAGCACCTCTAGGGAGATGTTGCAATTCGCTGTTTTTTTAAAACTGGAATTCACTATGTTGCAAATTACCCCTCCACCCCTTCCAGTCTTCCTCCCAACTTAGCTCTCAGTTCCATTTCCAACCTGCACTGTGATTGTCAGGGGAAATCATCACGGCTGGCCATAAAAGGAAAAGAAGCCATCTGCTGCATTTCTACAGAAGGGGAGGCAAGTGGTGTCATGAATGAGGAACTTCAGTGACTTCCTTAAAACACAGGAAGCATCACAGACCAGTCATCACCCTCGCCAGGACATTGTCCAACTTCATTAAGCGATGAAGATGAGCTACAGTGAAGATGTCTTACAGCAGAATAATCCAAATGTTTGTTGTTGGTGGGTTTTGTTTTTTTTTAAAGCAGCAAATTGGTGGCCAAAAGCTACCAGTGTGTTTACACAGTAGCCTACTAGGCAAAACAAACAAGGAGTCCAGTGGCACTTTAAAGACTAAACATTTATTTAAAGCATGAGCTTTCATGGGAGAAAATCCCACTTTGTCAGAAGTGCACCAACATTTTGACAACAAATAAAGTTTCCTCAGGTCTGCAAAGTCATTTAGACACTCAGTTTGGCCTCTAGATGTGAGTGACAATAGATGCACATCAATATTAGTCTTTGTGTGGGAAGAAAACACCCACAGCTAACATGGCTTTTCATTGCATAGATGGAATACTGGCCCTTTGTGGGACCGTGGCAAGGAATCATCGAATCCCAGACCTGGAAGGGACCTCATGAAGTTATTTAGTCAAACCCTCTGTTAAAAGCGGGACCATTCCCATCACCAGGAACCACCTGATGATGGACACTAACTAGAAGACTACTTGGTCCCTTGATCCAGATCTAAAACTCAGCTATAGGCATCCGAATGGGTTTATCTGCCACTCATTGTTTGCACTCCTTTCTCTTCAAGGGAAGCTGCAATTAGAAAAAGTTAACTGTGCCACTCAAAACTTGAAAGGTTCATGACAGAGCTGTCACTGTTTGTTTCCAGTCCCATTAGGCAAAGGCTGCATCTTTGTCAATACAATAGATGGCCAGAAGCAATAATGAAGCTGAAATGTCAAATAAAAAGAAATCATTTCAGAGGTCTCAAAGACACAGTTCAGAGCATTCAACTCTTTCTCTTATATTGTGCCTGTATATGCACTTGCTCAATGCATCAGAACCATCCCAACACATCACCCTTTCACCTAACAGAAGGGGCTATCCAATGAAATTAAAAGGAAGCAAGTTTAAAACACATGCAAGTATTTCTGCACAAAAGACCCAGTCAACCTATGGAACTTATGGCCATGAAATGTTCTGAAGGCCAAGAGCAGAATTAGGTTCAAAAAAATTTGAAAAGGTCACAGATCAGTCCACCAATAGCTGTTAACCAAGATGTCAAGGATGCAGACCCAGGGCCCAGGTGCCCCCAAAGACTCTAACTGCCAGATGCTGGGACTAGATGACAGCAAATGGATCACTTAGAATTTGCTCTCTTCTGTTTCTTCCTTCTGAAGCACCTGGCATGGGCCATGGTCAGAAGCCAGGATACTGGACTAGACAGATAACTTGTCTCAGCCTACGTGGCGCTCATGTATAACAGCCACTTGTTTAATTATTTAAATATTCCTAAGGAGGAAGCAGCTAGGCGCACTAAGCGGCCAGTGTCCTTTCTGCAATGTAGTGTCAACAGTAATGAAATCAAGTGTTTCTCTCATGCAGCCCAGCCTTTATAAACTTTACGCTGAAGAAGCTTAACAGGGCATCTATGGAACAAGGTAAGCCGTCTCACTCCCTACTTGGCATTCATAGCTGAGCCTGTAACTCATGAAGAGAATCTTGAAGCAGGTCTTTCATCAGCAGCATTGTGAGGCGCATCCCCACGATGAGCTGAATGCTGTTTACCGCACCTGACATGGACAATCTGTAACCTTTACTAACAACTGCAGCACAATGCACCTTCCTTACGTGGTGGCTTAAATTCTCTGTGGTGGCTGCACAGAGCAGCTGTAGAGGCTATTCTAGATGGGCCATTCATAATAAACACTATTTGACTTCCCAAGGGAGCAGAGAGGATGTGCTTTATAAAAGCCCCACAAAAATTCATTTCCGGTTATTGTCAGCTTGTCTGGAACCTCGGATTTCAAAGGGCAAGTTTCAGCATGAACACGGCAAACAAACCCCCACCCTTACTGTAGATTCTCATTACAGAGCTGTCAAAAAGGAAAAAATAACCCTCAGCAGCACACAATACAATATAAGAGTTATTAAATATAGAACAGCTGTCTGCCACATGACTCTAGGTTGCAACATCCCCTTGGATGTATTGTTTGCAGTGTTATTTTTACAGCTGACCTTCAATCACTAATAGCTGTGCCTGTTTCTGGCCACCTGCATGTCCATTAGTGTGTGCTCAGCTACTAAGCCAAGTGTTACACATCCTCCAGGAGACCAGATGTATTCACCTTTGTAATCCCAAGACTTTCCAAAGAGGAAAGGAATAGGCAAGGTATTTGGGGGATTTACAACACTCCCTGCATTGCACCCCCTCAAAAAGAGGAAGACACAGAAATCAACATCTCATTCTATTATTTTCAGATATAAATGAAGGCCTATTATTATTTTTGACAAGTGGGTTTTAAATAAATCACCCATAACATTCTGTGAATACACACAATTAGGAGGAATCTTAAGATTGCGTCTAATTATCCTTGTTTCTTTTTCAGTATTTCTCTTCATGTCTGTAAAGAGACGTGGCAGGAATGTCTGTGCTATACAAACATCATGCATCTCAAATTACAAGTCTATTGGAAAATTTAATCTCCCCCTAGTGAGCAAATGGAGAAGAATAAAGGCCCTAGGATTGCTTTACTGCATTCTAGTAAGTCTATTTTGTAAAGGGACAAGGCTCTAATTAGGTTTCAGATGGAAAGAGAAGTGCACAATTTAAAGTACTAAATTAAAGTCAGAGTGTCTCTGTAGATGATTCACATACCAAATTAAAAGGCATCTTCAATTCAAATGTGGTGTAAGTAGTTCCTAAAAATGGGATTCTGCAACCCATAGGGCTTAAAATGTTATGTTTATAGTAAAGCAAGCTCTTCATATTTCTAGCCTTCCCTGGACATTTGCCACTCTACAGATTGGGTGGAGGGAAGAGGGGTCTTCACTGCAATGATGTTCTTATGCTGAAGACATCAGAGTGGTAATCAGGAAACTGAATATTATTTCCTGCTCCTAGTCATTGCACCTTCTTTCCCAACACCTGTAAATCTGAGCTTGGAAGCTGTTCTGTTGTATCTATTCATTGCTGTTAGTTGCTTTGTACCAACAGCAATGAGCGTCAGAGAGATCCCTATAAATGAGTTAATAGGATCCATGACTGGCGAATATTTGGGAGCTGTTGGCAGTGAGCAGCAACTAGCAAGCTGTGTTTAGCAATACAAGTGGGTTCACAAAAAGTTGCACAGGAAGCTTGCAGAGTGCGCATGCACGGACGCCTGACTCCTAGTCAATGTCACAATGTTCTTTCCCTTCCATCCCCGCCTCTCTCATGAGAGTAATATTTTGGGGGTTAAACTATCTACTGTCTTCACACTACATCAACCAGATTTTACTATAGTGCCTGCTTGTTACACAGCCAAGTTTTGATACAACTTCTATCTTATCAGCTACTACTCTGGTGTTTTACACAGTGACTTTCTTCAAAAGAACAGACATACTGTGAATTGTATGAGTTATGTGTGTCACTGTGGAGCAATTCAAAAGCCCCAGTCAGACGCAAGGCTTCACTGTACTGGGCGCTACATTACACACACACACTCACACACTTGCATTTTGCATGCAGTTGAAAGGCTCCTCACAAACTTATCTAAGGGCTTGTGTACAACTGTGTAGTTAAAGCAGTGCCTTCCCCTTCAAGCACAGATACAGTTACACCACTATCATCATCTTTTTCCTGTAAAGAAATGAGCTATACCAGAATAGTCAGTTTTTACACTGATAAAGTACCTTCATATTAGCAAAACTATACTGCCTCCCATCCTTAGTTTCACCAGTACTAGAACTGTTTAGCCCAGTCTCAAAGCAGCCATCTACAGAGATAGACAGGGTGAGATTTAAAAAGGAAGACGGAAGCATAGGGACCACTGGACAAAGGAGAAAGCATTCAAGAATAGGACTCTGGGGCCCCCTTATGGCTGTTTGCTATCTAAGCCTTATGAAATATAAAAACTTAAAACTCTCCTGTCTATATAATGGTGTCCTTCAGCAAAAAAAAAGGAAGGAGCACTGCTAAGATAAAGAGCGTGAAGGGCTCTTCAAAACTTCATTTGGCTGCACTCTAGCTTCAGCAGTGTGAATTTAAGCTACAGCCACTTCATTGTTCAGATGTACTTGTGGAGAGGTCCTCATCATGAAGGCAAGGAAAAATGATAGTGGGACTATTTCATTCCAAAACTTGTGTTATTCTACTGTAATGTCACTCTCCTAGCACTAAGGGACTTTGAATCAATGAAAAGGCATTTATACTGCCTAGTGCTCATTCCTCTGAAGAGCCATCTTGGAGATCTAATTTAAGTTTGTCTGCAGTCCCTCTGTCTTCTCAAAGGCCAGGAAAGATTTGGAGTGCAGAGCTACCCACTTTTGTTTTAAATGGGTCAAACCCCCTAATTAGTTCCCTAGCAAGGTGATCAATCACAAAGGCAGTGCTCCTTACAGTGGCAGGGCAAGAGACACGCACTGTTTGTAAAACAAACAAGGAGTCCCATGGTGCTTAAAGAACAACAAATTTATTTATGACATTAGCTTCCATGGGAGAAAAATCTCACTTCAGATGCTTGAAGATAGGGAATTTACTGAATATTCCCCCACTGTCAAGCATCTGACGAAGTGGGATTTTTTTTTACCATAAAAGCTCATGAGACAAATAAATGTGTTACTCTTTAACAGTGCCACAGGCCTTCTTGTTTGTTTTAATGAACTAGACTAACATGGCTACCCCTTTGGCATCGTTTGTAGGTAAGGATGGGCAGCTCCTATAGGGACTGAGAAGATTCACAAGGAACTAAAATACAGATGAAGGGAAAAGTGTTAGTCTATGTTTCCTGGCCCACATGTATTGATCATTTCCCTGGTGCAAAGACTCGTGCACAGACTTCGTTATTACATGCCAATGAATTATGCTGAGAACAGCTTTCCTGGTCTCCTTTGCTCCCTCTGGTGTCTTTAGGTCTGTGCTGAAACAGAACTGGATTCTTCAGGAAGTCACTGAGAAAGGTTAGAGACAAGAAGTTGCCAGAGTGTGGCAGCAAAGGCAGGTCTACACTGATGGAGGCATATTTGCTGCAGATAATTCGACCCTTCTGGTTCAATTGACCAGTCAGTGAAGACCTCTTAAATAGATCCAGAAGTCAGTGAAGTAATATCACCCTCGCAAGAAGAAGGTGTTGAGTTAAAGGGAGGGCACTTCTTTCAACTCAGAGCCATGGAAATGCTGCAGCAAGTAGGCATTAGAAAGTTGAAGGGAGATATACACAAGTCATTTTACCTACCTTGTACTGACTACTGCCAAATTCTGCAGCCAGTGTAGACCTGGCCCAAGTCTCATTTCCTCTTATGGCAAAAGTTAATTTAACCATTATACCCTGAAGGCATATTATAGGAAGTTTGATTCTGGAGAACTGCATGGCTTAAGCCCAGGACTGGAAGCTAGGATTTAACCAATTTCTAATGCCAGTTTCCAATGCTCTGGGCGTGGAAATTCATTCACCTTACTGACTCTGTTTCCCCATTTTGTAAAAAGGGAATACATGCCTATCCACAATGGTATGGTGGAAGCATTAGTATTCTGAAGTGAGAATGCCATGCCCACTAACATTTATTAAAATGAGGACTAACAGAGCTGGATACAGGCAGACACATGTCTTCTTTTCTTCCCCCAAACCCAACCATGTCCTGCTAATTGACTTCACCCAGCAATGGGAACATCCAATGTCTTCTAGACTGGGGCTTCCTTCCAGCAAGATTTCCAGTTTTACTGTGTTTGATTCAGTGACCATGTGTCACTTTTGACTCAAATATGCTTTAATGAGTCTAAGGAGTTTAGTCTGTCCGCTCCAGTCTCCTAAAACTTGGCTTGAAGAGTATGACTCCCACTATACACATGCTTATTCAACTCACACGGTCACATCTTCACTCCCCCCACTCTCTGTCCCGCTCAAATGCCTGCAATTGGTTCCTTAACACCCAAACCAGAAGACTGCAGCCAACATTTAAAGCCGGGAAACCCCTTGTATTAATACCACCCTACAAGAACTAAACCCTGTACACTACCTTTTTGCAAGGCTCCTTTCTGTTTTCTGCCCTTGGATGCTCCGACTAACTCCTTTGGCATCCAGCTCCTCTTCCTACACCCAGGCTCTATTTTTTCCTTTCCCATCCCTAATCTTACCACTGCAGGAGCTCAGAGGCTATTTTGCTCCCTTCTCCTTCCTTTGAGAAAAAAATCTGCTCCAGTTGCTGTTCTCCATGGTTCTGTTCGTGCAGTCCTCCTTAAAGGAGCAGCTGCAGTTGAGCCAGTCTGTTCTTCCACTTTACTTCCCTCTGGACCGGGCAGCAGCAGTTCCACTGATCCGCCTCAGTGTGGCAGAATTCCTGTGGGCTACGGATGCATGAGATTTTCAGGTCTTGTCTAAGCAGCACATCTACCTTCTTTACAATCTAAGGCATAGTGTACACCAGGGGTTGCAAACTCACAGCCCACAGGCCGCATACGGCCCCTAAAGTTATGTCCTGCGGCCAATAACGACACGATCACTATTGATATTTGCAATATCCTTGTGTGAAAAGGTTTCACTGGTGCAGCCCTCAGGCCAATGTACTAGTTCTTGTACAGCCCTCATAGTGATTTGAATTTGAGACCTCTGGTCTACGCCTAAAAATAGGATGACCTTGCCACAGTGCTCAGGATATGAAAAATTCAGACTCCTGAGACTTGTGCCCCAGTGCAGATGCTACTGGGACAACGAAAGAACTCTATCTACCTACTAGCTCTAGAGGGAATGGATTTACCAAAGTGATGGAAAAACCCCTTTCATTACTATACCAAGTGTCTATGCTACTGTGTTACAACAGCGTAACTGCACCACCACAGTTGTGTCATTGTAGCACTTGCAGTGTAGACTTGGTTTACGCTTGTTTTAACCCACAGCTTGAAATGAACTGGTTATAAATATTTTCCACTGGTATGCCATCTCTCTGAAATACTATCCATTTTCCTTGGTCTTTTATTGATACAGTTACCTTGGTGTAGTGCACTAATCCACATGGAAAATAGCTAAAAGGAAACAAAGCTTCTAACCTATGAGACAGAAGGTGGGCCACTGTGAGGAAATCCAAGTTCATATGGGTATCAGATTCTCTTGTGCCGAATTAACATATACATGTCTATTTGCATTAATAACTTCAGTGGAAAGAATAACCAGAAATGAAATCACACATAGCAAGTACAATAATTTAAGGCTTCGACCAGTACAGCTCATTAGGTCCACTTTACTTGACACACATAAGGGTTTATAAGTAGCAATCAATTACCCATAGTTCAAGTTCATATTGTGCCTTTCAACAGAAAGTTCCCAAAAGATTTAAAATGTAGGGATCATTTCACCCATTCCTGAGATGCAGCCAGCCCTGACATGAAATGCCAGTTCATTAATGTACATAAGCATGCCTAAGTGAAGAATCCCATAAAAAATTAAATCCACAGTGGGAAATTTAGGTAAGGCAATTACCCAAATTGCAATCTGGCTAGTGCCTACAGAATTTAGTGCATGCATCTTTAGAGATCACAACTGATGCCAGGATAACACACAGACAAGGTGGGTGAGGTAATCCCTATTATTGGACTGATTTCTGCTACTGAGAGAGACAAGCTTTTGAGCCAGGATATCAAGTTTGCATTCCTTGCCAAGATGCCAGCTCCTGTTAAAGTGCTGTGCACTGAGAGGGAAGAGCATTATCCACTGAATCAACACTATTACTTCTTACAGTTCCTAGATTCCTTGGCAGTTGCCCATCCCAGTCCATTCAGACAACTTTACTTAACTTGTGAGATTTAGCACTATCACAGCTTGAAGTGATAGGGCCACAGATCAGCATGAAGTTAAAAGGCAGGTGGTCTCAAATGGGCAGTAGGAAATATACTTAATAGATTTTCAAGGCCAAGAGGAACTATGAGAGTCCTTTAGCCTGATCTCCTAATTTAACTTGGTAATTCCTGCAGCAAACCCATAAATTCTAATTCAGCCACAGTATTGTTTTCAGAAAGGCATCTCGTCTTGATTTAAGCACTTCATGTGATGGAAAATCCATCAGCTCCTTAGGTAAATTGTTTGCGGTTAACCAACCTCTCTGTGAAAGACCTGCCACTTATTTCTAGTCTGAGTTGGTCTTGCTTCAACTTCCAGCCATTGCATCTTATTGCGTCTTTGTCCTCTACATTACAGAGACCTGTAGTACTAGGAGTCTTCTCTTCAGATGGGTTATTATAGATTCATGAAGTCAGCTTCTCAAACCTTGCAGCTCTTTTCCAAATCATCTCCAATTCTTCAACAACTTTCTTTAACTGGTTACATGGTGCCACTACGATACAATGGTAAGAGGTCACCCCTAATCCTACTCAAATACTCCTATTTATAAAATGCGAGGACTGTGCTATTTTTCTTCACCACAGCATTGCACTTGGAGGTCATGTTCCATTGGTTGTCCACAATGACATACAAGTCCCTTTCCAGAATGTGTCCAATCCAGAATAAACCACCCCCATCTTGCAACTGTGACCCAGGTGGGTGACCTGGCACTTGTTACAGTACTCATTCAGTCCACAGAACTCCGATGCAGGATCTTTGTTGAAGTAAACTTACGTAACTAAGAAGAGCTTCCACTATTCAACAGGATCAACAAAGACCATGATCTCTAATGTACATAAACAGGCATAAACAGACCAGTATTTGAGTCACAAAGACATGTTGGGTTATGGAGTATATTATAGGGATTTTATGCATTCCTCTGAAGCACCTGAAATGAAGCCATATAAGAAACAAGTGAGATAGCCCTAGATCTGGTCTTGTACATCCATGTCCTTATATTAAGTGCCCAACTGCCAGGGACAAGTTTAATGTATCTGATGTTATTTGCTGTGTGTTGAAGAGATACCTGCTAGTTCTATAGGGTAGTCTGCACATCAAGAAAAGGCAATCCAACTCCCTCACAAGAATCCCTTCCAAAATATGTGCTGCATATACAAAAAGTACCTTAAAAACCTGAGCAGAAAAAGCTGAAGCATCAACCAAGATCTGTGTAGCCACTGCAAGGCCGTCCTATCTAGTCCTACAACTGATGGGAAGTTAGAGGTCTGGGACATGCATAGCAGGGTACACACACCTACTCTTGTTCAGGTTTACATTCCTTCTGCAGAGACTTTTAGCTGTTGCTGCAGCATTTTTTTCAGATGTATATTCATTTCTATAATAAAAGCAAGAGGGTGCACTAGGGGTTTCTGAATTAAAAGAATGAACCTTTAAACCCAAAATAATGAGGCCTGAAAGACATTTTGTTATATGCCACCAGCTGCAGGCAAGCGAGGGTGTAACATTCCTCCTATGGAACTTCAGTTTAAAGTTTGCATTTACCTTCAAAGCTCATAGGAGGGGACACTGAAGACTAACGTACAGAACAAGGGTGGCCAAACTTATGGAACTCAAGAGCCATACAAATTGATTATTAAACCTTTGAGAGCCGCACTGAGGTGTATAGCCACATCTTTTTACCTACTCCAAAATTACAAAAGTTTAAAATTCATTACATGCTTTAATTTTTGTCATAAAAAAAGGACAAATATTGATCCTACTAATGTCAGATTCTAATATTTACTTAAGGTTACCATGAAAACTAGGCCTATACAGTAAAACCTTAGCTGTTGCTCGATGTAGAAGACTTCAGGCTAGTGGAGAGTTTTTTAAAATCCCAACCAGGCTGCACTTCTCCCCACTATCCCGACCCCCTCCTGAATTCCTAGGCTGGGGCTCGTTTCCTAAATTGATTTGCTGACATTCTTCCAGGAGCCACAATTTTTCATTCAAGAGCCACATGTGGCCCCCGAGCCACAGTTTGTCCACGCCTGGTACAGAAGTTTCTAGGGAAACAGGGCTGTAGTAGTGAGACAGGAGCTGACTATTTGCAGCTGAATTTCAAGTCAATCCCAGTGTTGGCAAAGGACCATGCCCCCTCTCCCCCCAGCCCCTCTCCCTGTGCTGGCTGCACACTGGCAGTGGGAGTGGATTCTGCAGCCCCCTTTTGGTGAGTAATGCTGGCAATGCCAGCAGCAGGCCAGGATGCCACATGGTGCTCAAAATTAGTGTGTGTGGCACTTTTGGCACATGTGTCACAGACTGCCAATCCCTGGTCTATCCTTTGCAGGGACACCAATTCAGTCAACTGAAAAAGGAGGTATCACTATCTGACAAGGAAATATCATCTCCATTTCACAAATAGGGAAACCAAGGCAGACAGGTGAAGCGACTTGCCCACAGTCATCCCACCTGCCAGTGGCAAAGACAGTAAAAAAGTGCTTTATTTGGTTTAGACTGTCACTTGGAAAGGCTTCAGCAGAACCCCCCCACCCCAAACAACTTTTGTAGCAGAGTAAGAGCATCCACATGTGCCTCTGTATCAAGTGTGACTTATTTACGTAAACAATACCCCTGTAAGATGTTCTTGTCTATGTCTCATTTGGGAAATGGCACCTCTGCTCCTGTAAACACACATTAAAATGGCCTTTTAAGCAATTAGCATGAAATTAAGCAAATACAGGGATTGGAATTCAAGACTTAGCATGGAGGAACATGTGCTCCTGAGTGATCCCCAGTGACACAGAGAAAGCGATGTCAAACAGAAATCTGTGCTGAAGAAAATGTCAGAGCCACGAAAAGCCAACTCTTTCAGGACAACATCATGGGAGATGAATTGTTGAACAAAAGGTGGCCATCTTTATCTGCCGGCAACCGTACAGTTACACTCAAACCTTCAAAGAAATGAGTGGGAGGCAAGCTAGGTTCGGATGGCTGACTTAACATGATCTCTGAAAATGCTGCTCTTTAATTTTATAGAATGAGCTTCTTTGGTTTTAAGCTACTATGGAAGATCTCTAACCAGTGCTGAGTTTGCTTCATTTCCTGCCTCCCACAGCTTTCCTGGACTTCATGATCGCTCCACAGCAAAGTCACTGTAGAAATGCAACTGATATTATTCTGCCATGAAGGTAACTCATTTAATATAAAAATTTGATGCTTTTCTCATCCACCATACCCCACAAAGACTGACAGCAATTTAAGAGACACCACAAGCACTCAGTGAAATTAAGAGAAGCAGAACCCCCTAGGAAATAGTTCACTTTCATTTGCCTAAAGCCCTCTACTGCAGCCTGCACTTTCCCCTTAAAGTCAAACATGAACATGAAAAATAAATCCATAGTGAGAAAAGCAGCCACTGAATAGCTAATGGCCAGATACAGGTATGTTGGTGGCTGGATGATATAAAAGCAGCCATGTCTGTTCATTGTTTTGGCACTGATTTATGACAAGTGTACTTGTGTTTCCATTAGCTAAGGCTTTCCCAAATGACCCCTCCGTTTCAAAAAAGCAGACTCAACATTCAACTCCCATCAGATTTTAGTTCTGCTGACCTCATTCCGAAAACTTGTAGCAATGTTTTACTTCAGCCTAAACCAACACATTCCATTAATGTTCCTCTCGACTCCTGGAAACATCTGCTTTGCTTACACTCACAGCAGTACTGAGACCACTTAACAGTTACCTCTGCTACCCAAGCTGTGTCAAAGACAGGAACCACCTTGAGACACACATGTCAATTCATCCACATGTGAGAGCCCCTTTCCCTCACTATCAGCACTAGAATTTAGGGGTTCACACTCTGGCAGTGCAGAAAGAAGATTAGTTGAAATATAGGAGGAAAAAAAACTGTAAAGCAACGCTGCTTAAAAAAAACATGGACTAAGCAATAGACTCATCTAAATAACCAAAAATAGAAGGTAGGGTTACATAAATTGCAGAAAGTAAATAGGAAAGGCCAGTTAATGTTTTATGCAAGCATGCAAAGGTTAGCCAGAAAATGGGAATAGCTATTATACAAGGAACACTAGATTAGGGTTAATATCAGAGAGAGCTACAGCTAGGAATGGGGGGTTTGTACCAAACTGAGGAACTGGCCACAGGTCATTAGTTTTATTATAAAGAAATCAGCAACATGGTCTTGTTTCCATCACTCTGGTCTCACTACTTTGCTGGCAGATGGCTTCCCTTCCTTCTTTCATACATTTTTGTCTTTAGAGAGTGCACTCACAAGCTCAGAGCTGTCTTCTTCACTGAGCTTATCCAGTGACTAGAACAATAAGGCCACGATCCTGACAGGGCTGTCGGTCTACTATGCTTACATAGGTTTATAGGTGGCTAGAGAGTCTGATTCTTGTACGACATGTGCTTCAGTCCACTGCTAAATACGAAGATCTGGTTTTTGGATCTTTGTCTTTTTACAATCTGTTTAACCAGCCCTGGTGGTGAATATAGCAGCAGGTATCCCAAAGATGCCTACTCCAACTTGATGGTCCATAGCAAGCTACAGACAAGAGGCATTTAGACAGAGAAGGGTTGAACTGTAATCCCTCTCGTTTTCACCTTTTGAGCTCTTTCTGCCTGCTGAAGCATTCACGGCTTAGTCAATTTCCTCAAAATAAAAAGACTAAAAATGGGCCCTCAAAATGCATTTTCATCTAATCCTCTTTCCACTCAAGAGCTTCAAGATGAAAAATTAGTCAAGACAGAAAGCTGGCACTTGGTGTTATAATTCAGATAGCCGCTTTCCAGTTCCTGAGTCCACGTAACAGTGCAGCTATGGATGGGAATTTTAATCTCAGGAACAATTAAATAAAATTAATTTGAAGGAAAGAGGCCTTAAACTTTCAAAGCTCCATTAATCCTGATGCCTTTAATTAAAAATGCACTTATAAAGTTCTGGACTTACAAGGAGCATTTTCTTCAGCATAGACACTTGACTTGAGTAGCAAATCAGTACGTTTTTAGAATATGAAGGCTGTAAACTGTTTAGACCTTTTACTTCCACATTTACACACACACAGCTAAAAAATGAAAGCAGAAGCAATTACCACTCAGCTTCCATTTAAAGAATGCACCCCTAATCAAATGGATAATCCTCATCTCTCTCAAGGACTCTGGCTACACTATGCAAGTGTTCTGTCTTAGGCTCTCTCTTATGGTTTCCCTGACCATCCTATAGCTAACACAGGAGCTGGGCTCAACCTTAAGAGCCTTGTTAATCTCAAATACAAATGCAAGCTAAGTCCTGGTCTATACTATGCCACACAAGGTTTCCACATACCTGAGCAACCCAGCTATGCTGACCCAAGTACAGACAGTGGTATGTTGTTGGAAGGGTGGAGCACCTACATAAATGGGTTCTCGGGAGCCACATGTTGCTCTTGAATGAAAAAGTGTGGCCCTCAGAAAATCAATTTAGTTGGTAAAAGTATATGGCTATACGCCTCAGTGTGGCTCTTGAAGGTTTAATAATCAGCTTGTGTGGCTCTTGAGTTCCACAAGTCTGGCCACCCCTGACCTAGATAAACTATTTCAGATCAGGCAACAGATTAGAGCAGTGTTTCTCGGCCTCTTTGATATTGGGATCCAGTTACCTGTACTGTGTGAGGGAGATCTCAGGGACTGGTGCCTGTTCAAGGACCCATTTGTTGAGAAACACTGCATTAGAATAACTAGTCCTTCCTTTGATGACTGTAAATCATAATCAAAGATGCAAGAAGAGACAGGTAGAGTCCCACAACAATTGGTGACTATACCTCTCAGTTGTACTGACAGGACTGGGATGTTTCAAGTGACATTGTCATGGCTGGCTCAGCCTGCTGCTCACATTTTAGACCTATCCTCTTGGTTGAGAATCCAAATGAAATCTCTACCTTGACAGAGAGTTAATATTCTTTAACCAGTCAGGTAGGGACATCACATGCCCCATGGTTTTTTGACACACTTCTGTTGGCTTCCAGCAACGTTGTCTTGTTGTGGCACAGATGCAGTCACTTTAACCAGAAAGTCTCATGTGGAGAAGACTCATCTCTGACTAGTGAACTCCACTGGTGGGAGAATTAGTACAGAGCATGAACCAGCATGAACATGACTGTTTTCTAGACTTGCTCTGAACAGCTTTGTATCATTTGGTGCTCAGACGTGCCTGTGCTGTTTTGCTAGACCTTCTACCAGAGGAGGATCTCCTTTAAAAAGTCAGTCTAGTATAGACAGTCACAGGGCTCCAGACGAAGCCATACGTTCATGTGACTTCTTCCGACCCTCTCACCACCTTCCTGTCTTACTAACACATTACAGTTACAACTTGCTTTGTCCACACTAGGATTTGAACACCTTAGCAATAGTCTTTTTTTCCTAGTGTAGGCATGGTCACAACATAAGGAGCATGCTGGTCCTACTCGCATCTAGTCAGCTTTCTTCCCTGGGAATAAAAGGGTGGGGGGTGGGGGGATTTGGTTGGCGTTTATCATCCCCCAAATGAGATTGCAAACTTGAGGTTTGCTCTGATCAGCTAGATCTATCTTCTGCCATTTCTGTACTAGGAATTTTTGAACTCGGTCAACTCATAAAACATACCCCCTTTCCCCAAGCAAAGAGACAAGCCTTATGGTGAAGTGGAAGGTGCTTTTGGATAACACTACTGGGATAATTAAGAAACCCAGAAAGTCATGTTAACAGATCACCATCTAAGCTTTAACGGATGAGCACCCCCCCCCCAAAGTCTTTTACTATATACTAGTTGCAATTTTCTATATTTGCATTTTTTCCCTATTAACCCGGTATTTTAACAACTCCAGATGGCCTTTCTTCAAAAGACAAGCAACTGCCCTTGCTGACGTGGACATGATTGCTTTCTGTCAACGGTTACTTATCGTAACAGTCGATACGTTTTGTAGCGAGTGACATTTAACTGTTCACACTTGCATCTCATTCAAGAAACAAGCACACATGTCAGAGTGTCGGTTCACAGTAATGGCTCAGAGGGACAAGACTCCTGAGGGACTGTTTTGCCAGCTGAGCGAAAAAGAGAAATTCCATCAAAAAGAGTAGGGGAGTGCCTTACACTCTCAATAGCACAGCATTCACAGGTTCATTATTGCAACCCAAAACTATATTCTAAATTTTCTGTGAAATCACACCTTCCCTTCTCTGATACCAAACAGAAGAACTGCACTTAGGTAGCAGTCTTCGGCTATAGCATGTCCTTGTGCGAGCAAGGACAGTTTGGGTGCATTAAGCATGACAAGCCCTGAACAAAGAGCTGTGCGACCCCTCCCTTCACTGACACTAAGAGAAGGGGTGTCATTCTGCAGTATGAATGTTCAGACAGCACAGGAGTTTTAGCAGGCTTTTAGTATTATTAGAAAGAAGAACATACTACTGAGTTTCTCAGCCTCACTAGAGACAAACCCCAGGGGATTAATGTGCCGCTAGCCATTTTGGTTGGTGTGGCTAGTGGTTTCATTTGAATATAAAAGATAAAGAACCCAAACCCTCCCCTGTGCACACACCAATACCCCACTGCATCAAATCTCACAGAAGCAGGTCTCATAGCAGCATTTTATCTCGACTCTGCTTCCTGACACCTCCCATTGGCCACTTTCTGAAGCCAGGATATGAGGTTAGCTGGACCACTGGTCTGCCCCAATATGGCCGTTCTTATGTTCCTGACCCAGCCTCTACCTCTCTCTTCACTCCTGTTCCAAGTAGCAATTAGCAATGTCAGCATTCTGGATGGATTGCTACAGCCCTATTAATAATGCAACAGCTGTAACAGGGTGAATGCTTAAGAATGCAGAGCCTTGAAGGTTAAAAGCAATAACAGAGAAAGCTTACTAGGTAAGGGAAAGCTGGCACACAGAGATTTTAAACTGTACTTCAAACTAATTCCTTTCAGGTGGGTGACTCACTTTCATGGCTAGCATACCCCCTCCACCTCCATGGTGATTTTTACAAAACTGCAAAGTACAGCTTCACTTTCAACATGGTCAAGACTGTGAGAGCCTGTCTAGGGGCCGTACAGTGTATTTTGCATGTGAAGGTTAGTGTGTGTGACATGAGTTCGATTGGTGCTATGCAGTCAGCACATCAGTACTTCAGCTTCCACACCATAGGAGGATTTCTACGGAGACAGGCTATACCTGCTTCTATCTCTTGCCCACAGTCGTCATCTCTTAACAGCACACCCTCAAGCAGTGTTGCATAGGTAAGCCCCCCAGCATGAACGAAGCGCGCTCTGAACCAAACAATAGAATCAGAGGATTTCAGAGACTTGGGTGTGCACTCCTGCATCTCAAACCTTTGAAATGTGAGTGACTGTCTTTTCCAGTCACTGCAGGATCTGGAACGCACAGCCTCCTCCTCGCAGCAAGGACTACAATGGCATTGTCTCCCTGCACAAGGCACACCCAGAGCCTCCTGAAAGCCAACACAACTCTTGTTAACAGAGTTGCTAGTTTTATTCACCTGGAAACCCCCTCCCCCCCTTTTTTGGCTTGGCAATAGATCTGAATCAAAACTAAAGCTACAAACTAGTTATTGATGCTTCACCTGTTGTCTCCACACTGGCATCCAAATGAGACAACTGATTACCATTACACTTTCTTTATTGTTACACTTCTAAGATATGACAGTTACTCTGAGTAATGGAGCAGCTCTGGCTGCTCACTTCAGTCCAAATGCAGATTGTTTAACAGAACTCCAGATGTGTTGGATTGTTACTGAGTTCTTTTCCTGCATTACAGCAATCAGTGGCCATTCGGTTACAACTTAACTCTTTGTCAGAGGTGTAAGCTCAGCCCTGTTTTACGGAGGGTTGCAGGTACTCATTCTCTGTGCTTGCTTACATATTTTTATAGGCTACTCAGTTCCCGCACTGTCCCTTGCCAATCACTCCGCGCCTCTTGGAATTTTCAACTTTCTAAATGGTGCTAGGATCCTTGTTGAGAGCTGCTGGTGATGATGTATGAAATAAAAACAATAAATCCAACCTCTCAGAAGGCAGATCAGTTAATTCTGTAACCCCCCCCTTCTTTGCCACACACACACAAACAAAAATGTAATGCTCAGATCTGTTTATAACAGCAAAATGCAGGTGAATGTGCTTTTATAAAAAAAAAAAAATTAAAGCAACCCTTCTTTAACCCACTCTCCCTCTCTACCATTTCCATGAGAAAAGTGATAATTTTCAGAAGTCTTGTGGCATTAATTGTTCAAATAACTATGCACATGCATTTCTAAACCAACAAGATCATGCAGAGAGCTCCCTGAAGAGGATTCTGAAGGAACAGGGCAGGGATGAATAGGGGCTAAAAAGGTGGAGGTTATCAGCACTGCAGTCAAGCTAGAAATTTTCTTTATTTTAAGATGCAAAGACCTAATTAAATAATGTCACTTCCTCTCCAGAGGGGAAGTGAGATGAGCAGCAGGTTCTCTGATATGAACAGTTTCCTCTCTACTACAGCGATATAAAAGCATAAGTGTTTTTAAAAAGTTAAGCAAGCCAGACCCAAGCATGCCGTTACCAAATTAGGAAACAACAAACTCCACTGAGAGCCTCCTTCAGAGACAGGCATAGATACAGTGGCCTTGAATTAGCACAGGAAGCCCCATGACTGTCCCATCTGCAGAAACCTGTTTACACTAGCGCAGAAAGGGGAAGCTAAACACATCTTTATGCTGCTGGCATATACAAGGTCATGCCCATCTTGGTGCAGTTTTCTGAAGAAGATAACACTCATGAGCTACAATGATGAGTACATCCAAATCCTTTTTTCACCAACCCATGCCCCTGAAAATTTGTTCAAAATCATCGCTTGAAGAGCATCACTAGCTAGTGCAAGAAAAAGTGTGTGCTGTAAGCCATTCTTTCATTCCACAGATTTTATAAGCTCTGGTGGGCAAAACTCACGTAACCAAGCAGTGACGGTTGTGAATGCGATAGGGATCTCGGTGGGAGAGAGAAAGAGGAGGTTTGGTTTCTTGAACAAGGTCAGAACGATGGTTAAAATGGTCCTGGGAACACAATCTTTTCCACCTTGCAACCAAGCCTCACCAATCTCCCCACCCAGAGCAACAGGAACAAGATTAAGAAGCCTGCTGATGTGAAAAGTGTGCTGGGACTTGTCTGGGGTTTAATCACTCACTGGCCTTGCTTTAATCTTTACTCATTGGTTAACAAGGGTGAATCATGGCCTCTCTCTTTCAGAAGTCATCAGATCTTAATGTGTGAAGAGGGAAATGGAACGCCACTCAGTTCTCTGAGAAAAGATCAGCTTGTTAAGCCTCACCACCTGCTCCCAGGATAAATGCAAGCAGCAGATAGGGAATCTGCAATTTGGAGAGAAAACCGAATAAACTGAATGACTAAACAACTTTTGTTTAGACTGAGATTCAAGGTTGCCTCTGTGACCCTTCTAAAATATCAGTGATCACATTAAATTACTCCCTCCCTTTTGTTCCTCATCATTGAACAGTGGAAACCCAGTATGGCAACACTCCCCTTTCATCTTTCACAGGGTGTCTCAGGAAGGTGGACTGATTTGAAAACAAATCCCAGGCTGCAGAGGATCCCCAAACTTGCCTCTCTTCAATCCTCCTACCAGCTAGGGAGACAAAACACCAGCACGCTCCACCTCCTCATCAGTGACAAAAGTCATAGTCTAGTTAAAAGCATGCAAGTACACTTCCCATAAATTGCCATATAGAGACAAGCAAACAGCTCTTCAGGTTCTGCATCACCTGGCCAGAACACTCTTGCAGTGCCCAGCCTGACCTTGGGAATCCACCAGCTGATCAGTCATTAGTGTTCTGGGCAATTTTGCACTGACACACCATGTAGTATTAAAGTAATTCTCAAGGTACCCTATCTTCACCATCACAAGACTCTGGCTCACTCTAGCTACTATATAAGTGGAAGGAACTGGATAGTCTCAAATCTATCACTAGCATACAGCAATCTAAGTGTCCATCCCACATGAAGTCAGATCCATCTTACTTCCTCTGCTCGGAAGAGGCCCAAAGGACTGAGCTATAAAGGGAAGATTGCATTACCTCTTATGGACCTGAAAGGGTGTAGGCTCGGGTGAGTGGTAGAACAGTGTTAGAATCATCTTTTCACTGAATGGATATTGCTATATATGGTAGAAACAAGTACAGGAAAAAAACTGTGTTGTACTTAACTGTGTTGACTTACATGGTCTATTTTTACAGAGGCTGGTTTGAAAAGTTCCTGTTTTAGGAGGCCTTGGGTTGGATACACAAAAGACTTGAACTAGTTAACTGATCTCTGTCACCAGGTCAGTCTTTAAAATGACATTTTGCTTTTCTGCACATCTGGAGCACAATCCTGAACCCCACATTTCTTTAAAAGCATTTCTTGGAGCTGTGTGTAAATGGCCTTCATCTTGCAAAGTGCTGAGCAAACTGGACTCTAAGCAATCTCCCTGGGAGTTGGACATAAAGCACTTTGAAGGACGGGTCACATGGTTTCCCGGCCACATTTTGTTCACATGTGGATCTATTCCTTTAAATAGACTCTGCTATTCTACACGTGCTTTCTTACCACCCTGTTATCTACCTTGCTTCGGCACTTTCATCACAAAGTCTAAGGGACCTGCCATGCAGAGAGTACACAAACCTGCTCCCCCCCCACCCCCCGATCCCTTCTGGCCTTGGACTCTCCCTCCAACAGTGCTTTTGAAGCGCAGATACTGAAATTCCCAAAGCTTCTGGTGTAATATCACTGCTGCCGCTGTCACAGAATCTCCCCATGTCCTGCATCTGACTGCAGTACAGAGAGCACCAGGGCTGCAGACAAAGTTTCATTGCCCTTTTATGGTAGAAAAATGAATCGCCTGCCCAGCAGCAGTGTGCCTTAAAGCGGAGCACAGACGACAGACGGAAGCTTGCCATTTGTTGTGGTTCTGGCAGCAATATAATGGAGTGCGTTCCTATCTACACTGCTGTCAGAAGGGTTCACAAAAGGTATTTATCTGAAGAAACGCCAAGCCCCGAAGTACAGAGATTATATCCACCAAACCTCAGGGAACTGCAGCCGAAGGAGGGCAGGGTCATCAGCAGAAAGAATAGTTTGCCTCAAAACTGTTCTGCTGGACAAGGCACAAGAGGGCAGCATGTCTCCCAACGAGAGGGCACACATATGCGAGCACACACAACTGTAAGTTCTAGAAACCACTGACATGGTCATATCAAGCCCCATCAGTACGGGAATTAGCAATATTTCCACTCCTTCACCACCTCAGCAAATTCTATTGAGAGGGCAAGGGAATTTACAAAATGAAATTGGCGGCAGACGTCACCACCACCTGCCAGGAAGTGGAGGGCTCACCATAAACAACAGCCATCTCCAGCCTGGCCTCACAATAGCAGAGAGGCAAGATAAAAGTAGCAACTAAATCTGAATACTCTCAGTGAAATACTCAGAGCAGGGGGATATGAACTGATGAATAGGGAGTGACACATAGGAGCATTGGACGTTGAAAATATTTGCACTGCTGTCAGGAAGCTGAATGAGACACAGCAGACTCCTCAGCAGCTGGGAAAAATGTGTTGTAAAACAAGGAGAATTAAGCAATTCTCCATATGCACATCCAACCTGGAGACATTTTGGACAAGCTTAATTTCTTCATTAACTGCAAGAATTTCTTTCCCCTCAGTGTGCACGTTCTGACAGTGACAGAGTCCTTGATTCACTTTAAGTCTCAGGCTATAAAGGTATTTAAACCTTAACTTGGTCAGCCTATGGAATGCAGGTAAAGAATATTTTTGGGTGGCTTGTATTTCTTTCTGAAATTACATGCTCAGAGAAGGAAAAAAAAGCCCTATCCTGGAATGTGTGTATACTCCCTACTGATGGGCACTTTGTTTATATATATATTTTCCTCCAAAATACAAAGGGTGCAACCAAGACACACCCAGTCTGGACTGTGTAACTGCCCCTCTGTAGTAAACAGAGCTGTCTCCTACAATAGTTCAGCACACTGCTGCACAGAGAATCATAATCCAATCCCAAATTTGAGAAGCAAACCCCACTGACAGCCTTTGTAACTCTAAAGACAGCTGATTGTGTGACACCGTCATGCTGAAGTTGCTGCAGACTGTACGATCCGGTTCACACCTATTAACACAGACCAGAGAGGCACCGTTAGCAGCACCCTGCTAGAAATAGCTGTGTTCAAACACAGCTCGCTAGCAGAGCTCTGCATAAGCTTAGTCAGGGTGCAAGTGCCAAGAGAAAATGAAACCAAGCATGTTATAGTCACTGCTTTCCACACAACCCTGAGAAACAAGCCCCAGTAGCTGCTTAAAAACTTAGCCTCTCAAAAGAAAAAGTATATCCAGGCACTGGTGCAGCCAAGAGAACTATGTAGTAAGATCTAAAGCAGGGGTCTCAAACTCAAATCACCATGAGGGCCACACAAGGACGAGTATGGTAGCCTGAAGGCCACACCACTGAAGCCTTTTCATAATACAAATAATAGTAAAAATAGTGTTGCCGTGGGCCACAGGAAATAGCTTTAGGGGCCGCATATGGTCCACAGGCCGTGTGTTTGAGACCCCTGACCCAAAGGCAAAGTGGTCAAAGGCGATTCTCATTCACGCAGGAACCTCAGAATCACCAATAGTGAACAGGTTCCTTTATTTCCTAATCACAGCCTCATTTAAAGGAGACACTGTCCTATGGCAACCAGACAACAAAGTGTGAAAAAATCAGGATGGAGTGTGGAGTAATAAGCATCTGTATATTACAAAGCCCCATATATCAGGACTGTCCCTAAAAAACTGGGACCCCTGGTCACCCTGCGCTACCCAGTGAAGAACAAGAGCTTGGGAAGGGTCTAGTCAGAGAGCTATAGAGTTCAGAGGCCGTGAGCATTTCTTTCCAGCTGTCCTGCCTCCTGGAGGCATCACCCTCTAAAGGAGTATGGCAAGATCCCAGCTTGCTGGAGACAGAGGGGCAGCTGCTCAGTTATGCATGGGAGTTCCAAAAGTGGATCTAGGAAATACGAGGATGCAGAAGCTGGGCGCTTTGAAAAGACTCTGCTTGCGTTCTGAGCTCCCCAGCACCCACTCTCCACCCTCCCCCAGCATCCAAAGGGACAGCGCTGCTTCCTGCATGTGTTATTGCCATGGCAACTTCCTTCACCTTCTCTCTTAGCTGGCTGGAAGCCCTGCAGTGCTTTGTGCTGAGACTGCAAAGAGGGGCGGTAATCTCCCCCGCCCACAACACAAAGGGCCTAGGATACCTGCAAGTAAACCATGTAACACAATAGACTGCACTGCCTGTGCACATGGTGGTTTAACGCAAGGTGGTTGTGGGGCACATGCGGGGCCGTGGGAGGGGAGAATCAGATTCTCTTTTTGGCAAGGGCAACAGTATTTCCTCTTTGGATGAATGACCCTCCAGTGTCTGAAGTCATGAGAGAAACATTGTTTGGTGAAGACCTCAGCATGTCAAAACGCATGGGAAAGTCACAGATCGTTTAGAGGGCTGGAAGGGTCAAATGCCACTCTGCTTTGATGTGAGGCAGCACAGAGGCTCATTAATGTGTCACCAACATGGGCTAGTCCCACTCACATTTGGCAAGTCAGAGTGCTGCTGGGACCTGATACCACAGTGTGCAGTTGCCTCCTACACACATCATAGAAGCGGCTCAATGTAGAACCAATCGAATGCCTTGAAACTCAAGGTGGTTTAGCTCAGGGCTTGATAAAACCCAGGTGCCAGGTCACCATGGGTTGTAGCCTGGTGCCTAGCTCCACTGCAAAACTTCAGCAGATGAGCACCTGAAGCCTAGCTGGCAGCCAGTTTTGTCAAGCTCTGGTTTAGCTTCAGCCAACAGAGAAGAACTGCAGAATGTGTTAGCAGCACCACAAACCTCACTGCCTATAACCCAACAGAAAACACCAACGAGCTCTCTGCTTAAAATACAAGGAGACGTTCATGTAACAAAGACAGACCATTACATTAATGGCTATAGAAGGGTCTCTCCTTTACTCACAGAGATGTTTATGCTGTTTCTCTTAGATGAATTACGTTCTTTTTTATATGCCCTCCACCCAAGAGATGACATTAAGAGCAAGGCTTGGCTAGCTAATGAAGAGCCAAATGTTACAGATCACAGCTGGTGCTGCATGGTGCTGACAGATGGTGGAGGCTCGTTACAACCCCTTCACACGGCTATTCTGTTACTGTAGGCGACTGGCAATGCCTTCCTCTCATTGGCAATTCTGCCCATGGCTGATGTTAAAACTGGCTACATCTCAACTATTGTGAAGATAAGTCATGTGCAAGTGATGCCCAAGCAGTAGCCCAAAAGAGTGTCTGGCACAACAGCTGCATGCCTGATGCTGGACGGTGCATACAGGCAAGCAGCAAACGCTTTAAGGAATGCAGGTATTCCCCATAACTTAGTTTGGGGTACTTTTACTGTTGGCCCAACCACCACGCTGCAAGAATGAGGGGGAAGTTTTGGGAGAAGCCAGACAACTTCAGCATGAGCCCTGGAACTGAGACCAGGAAGGCTAAAAGAGTATGAAAAGAGCATGCAACCACCACCTTGTCCCCCCTGCCTTGCTCCCTCACAAGGATCTTGCGTCCCTCTGCTTAAGCCTTAAACCATAAGGCTCTCATTTCAATCCCTACCACTTCACTTCATACTTCCCCTCTTTTTATGCTATGCAATGTAGCCAAACTCCTTCCAGGGCCAGCTACCATGATCATGTGACCTGCTGGAGGCACCACTGTTCAATGTCTGCACCCTTCCCAATGATGAACAGCCAGCTGTTCTCCCACAGCACCCTAAGCTCCCAGGCTAACCCTTTATGTGCCTCACTAAAAATCATTCCTGTGAATGAGGACATTAACTAGTAAAATCCTCACTGTGGAAAAACACAAGATAGCCAGAACCTGGAAAAGCTATTGTAAGCACAGCTATGATGCACGGATATGTCCTCCCTTTTCAAGCAACATACCAAACCCCCACTTTTAGGCCCCAGATTGTTTCTTTTGGTGGTAACCTACTAAAAATCCCAACTGCTCAAGAGACTTTTGGCTAACTCAACAATACAAGTTGTTTATATCCTGGAAACTGCCAGCCCTTTATGCTACACCCTTACCTTCTGAAACACACTGGTAATTAGAGAGTATGCCAATACTCTTCAGGTGTTTCAACTCCAAATTCTGGTCACTTGCTGTAACCTGCAGAGTTGACTTGTATGCTTCATTTAATCATTTAAAAAACAAAGGTGTCTTCTATTATTTTATCATACAATTTTAAGAATTGGTAGATTGTGCACAAGTCACTGGTGCCATCTAGTGGTTCTCAGCCTTCCTTAAACCACATGTCTGGACGCTGTAGTTTTCACCAAGTACAATCTCTCATATGCAATGGCTGACCTTAATGAGCCTTGTGGCACTTAAAGACTAACAGATTTATTTATCACAAGAGCTTTCGTGGGAAAAATCCCATTTCGTCAAACACTTTGAAGAGGGGGAACTTACAGAACTGGGTGAGAATAAATGCAGGGGCGTGTAAGACATGGGATCAGGTCATACTGAAACAGCAAATTAGAGCATTTGTAAGGATTCAAATTCTAGGAAATAGCACAGAGGGAGGAAGAAGTCAAATTACCTGTTATAATGTGACAAGAATCCATAGTCACTATTCAGCCCTACTTTCACACAATCTGATCTGCATATTATTTGAATTTCTAGAGTTTGAATCCTTACAAATGCTTTGATTTGCTGTTGCAGTATGACTTGATCCCATGTCGTACACTCCCCTGCACTTATTTCTCATCCAATTCTGTAAGTTCCCCCTCTTCAAAGCATCTGATGAAATGAGATTTTCTCCCATGAAAGCTCATGCAATAAATCAATCTGTTAGTCTTAAAGTCCCACAAGACTCCTTGCTTTTTTTGCTTTATTAGACTAACACAGCTGCCCTTTTGGAACTTAGTGGGCCTGTAAGCTCCAGAGTCTAGAAAGCAACTTATGAATCTGTCATCAGACTAGTCTCACTCTTGGCTTCACAATGTGGAAAATAATGTAGCATCTGTTCTTAACAATGTAAGGTGCTAAAGAAAAATTAAATGACACTTCCAGTAGAAAATGATTAATTCTTAACCATAGGCAAATGGCCACATTAAATTTGGAATTAAGAACTTACAGTGACAAGACCTCCAAGAATGAGCTTGATTCATTTAAGAACAGGAGCTTCTGTGCTACAGACCCTGACCACTCCATAGGAGTTTGTGCTATTATGGCATAAGTTCAGCAAGACTCACTGGTGTTAGAACTTGGATACAGACAACATGCAACTCTCATCTCATTGGCACTGGCGACAGCAGGCCTACTGAAAAAATGTTAAGTCCTGTCAAAAAGATTCTCTGTGCCCACAGCACTCACTCTCCAGCAGAAATGAAATCCTATTTCTCTACAGAGCAGATACAGCACAAGCTGTGGCAATTCAAGCTTTACACATTCTGCTCTGCCTGTGTACCTCACTTTCAACCCGCTGAGACTGCCTCCATGGTCAGGGTGATTCGATCTCCATGACGCAGTCAGCAGCCAAGCCCTGTACTCAGACGTGCAGTAACAACCGAAGGAGCCACCTGATTACAGAATTTGTTTTCCCCAGTTCTCTTAAAAAGTTTCATTAAAATTAAAATGGTCATAAAAACCAAATCACATTTTAAAAGATCCTATTATCCCATTTTAAAAACTTGTACAAGCAAAACAGCACATTCAGGTATCTTGAGACATTGCTTTGCAACCATCTCTTATTCTGAGCACACAGTGGAGGATTCAACCATGTCTGTATTAATAGCAACTTGATGTGCAGTCCTTTCTTCAAACACATGCCTTATCTTAGACTAACAGCCACCTTGGCAAAGAATTTCATTCTTCCACCACACCCATGTAATGTGCCCATTTCTATGGCTAGGAAGACAGAGGAGCCCTCAGGCCCTATACCCCGAAATTCTGAGACTAGTAGGTAAGTTCACCCCTTACCTTCCGGCAGCGAGGGTTGGGACAGCTGAATCGCTTCACATCATTGTCCAGGAGCGCTGGGAAGTTGCAGAAAGGACACCTACAGCCCAAGAGAAGAACACACTAGTATTCTGTATTGAGGGACTCTATTGTGAAGTAGATACAGTTGGACAACTGCACATGGTCAGTAACAAGATGCCAACTAGGATGTGCCTATCAAAATAAATAAATAAAAATAAAAATCAAAATCAGTGACCTCAGCACTGGCACTTTTAATCATACAGTTCTTCGGTTGCAACCTCTCTAAGGTCATGTGCTTAGTGCTGCCTCATTAACCCACTCTGGGAACTTACCTGACAAGCTCATCAGCGCAGGCAGCAGCCACCTCTTCCTCAGCTTTCCGCTCATAGTATTTACACAGGATGTTCTCTGGCAGTACCTTCTCCAACTCGCTGGTTGGGAACGAGCATGTGCAACTTCCTTCCATGCAGCTGAGCTCTGACTACAGTGGTGAGGGAAGAGGAGAGGAGACAATGAAAATCCACAGAACATAAGGTGCCACTCAAGTCTACCAAATCAAGATGGACCACACAGTTCTGTTGAATCAAAGACAAAAATGTTGGTGAGGAAACTGGTATTTCCACATGTGACCACGATAGGTGTCTGTCTATGCAAACGTGAGAGGAACCTGATATGAATGGTAAAGATCTGTTGGACTTAATATGGACTTTGAATTTTTCTCTCATTACAACAGGTGATTTGACCTCATCTTCTGCTGTATGCTGTTTGCCAATGTTTGAATCATTACAACTGTTTTGATTTGTTGTTACAGTGTAACCTGTTCCTACGACTTGCACTTCCCTGCATTTATTTCCTCCCATTCTGTAAGTTCCCGTCTTCAAAGCATCTGACAAAGTGAGGTTTTCTCCTACAAAAACTCATGCGATAAATAAATTTGTTAGTCTTTAAGTGCCACAGGACTCCTTGTTTCTTTTACTTAACTAGACTAACACGGCTGTCCCTTTGGAACAATAGCTCATTGTTATTTCACTGAACTTGACTATTACACTAGAAAACAGCTAGAAGTACACTTCTGAGAGAAAAGTAAAGGCTCTGGTTATGCCTGGTTAAGTCTAGAACAGGCAGGCCTACCTTACTGACATCTTTCTATTTTGACATCAGTCTGACACAGACCCCTATGTTACTTATTTTAGGAATGCCATCTCTTGGGGAAAGCCCTACATCCTAGTCAAACAAGGAGTCCTGTGGCACTTTTAAAGACTAACAAATTTATTAATCACATGAGCTTTCATGGAAGAAAATCCCATACTCCTCACTGGTTTTGCTGAACTAGATTATCACGGCTACCCCTCTTGAAGACATCCAAGTCATTTGCCTTTAAAGCAAAGAAAATCTATCATATTAGACCCATTTGAGCAATCTATAAGAGCTACTTTGGAGGGAGTGGGGGGGGGATCACCACATCATATTTAAGCAGTAAGAGACTGACCAAGTCAATGATAAGAGCTGGGTTTTTGAGGACAGCAATGAAGGCATCATAGGATCTTTACTGTATTCTATTACAGTGGTTTTCAAGCTTTTTTCTCATGACCCAATTGAAAAAAAATCATTTATGTCAGCAACCCAACAACTACATCTTTCAGCAATGCATTCCAGTCTTTCAGTGGCAGCAACAGGGGGTGCCAAGATCCAGTACTTAATGGTCACAGACCCCGTACTGGGTCCTGACCCATGGTTTGAGAACCACTGTTCTATTAGCTTTCTTTGAGCTGTGTAACACTTGACTGAATGTGGATGGATGGCTAGCTAGATTGGTCCAGCCACCAGCCCTTCCCATCAAGCCAAATATTCAAGTGTGTTAATGATGCATTGACAAACTGGCTAAAATAGATGTGATGCAGTGAACTCAGGTCTCCTTCAAACAAAGCAATGTATTTAAGTCCTGTAGATGATAAAATTCAAGCTAGGTTGGGCCTACTTATAAAATTAAGCTACCAAGCATTACTAATCACAAGCATATTGCAAAAGCATGGTGGTGACTGGCATCTCTTTCGAAAAAGAAGTGACTGTTTCTCGTTCCATCACACTTGTGCAGTTCTCTTCTTTAGGCACGCCTGGTATTTCAACAGTGTAACTGCCTTTCCTATGATTAATGGCCCATCTTGACTGTGCAGCCTCCCTACCTCCCTAGGAAATTATCTTCTGTAATTAATCAATCTATACCTCACTGGCTCTATATTTTTTAAGGATATCTTTCAATACTATCTTCTAATGTGTACCACCTCAGCTATTATTCAATTTTCATCTCCACAAATCCCAACTTTTGTTTGGAAAGGGTGGAACTTTTCGACAAGAGTGCTAGAGCGTTGACTGAACAAAATCCAGCCGGCTAGCACTTTTTGAACTGAGCAAAACCATGTAGGTCTTTCCCGTTGTTTTTGTTTGGAGTTCCTTTGTTCTTTCATGTAACTACCAAAAAGGCTTTGAAAACACTAAACTTAAGAGTATAAAGAGGAAAGCAATCCCACTACCAAATGCGTGTCAAGACTGAGAAATCATTCCAGACACAGAACTCTCATTTTACCTAGGTGTTTTCTCACACTACACATACAAGCTCATTGAAGAAGCTGTCAAGAATTGAAACCATCTCCACTTGGCCTTTTGGAATGTGAACCTTGAAGCCTAGATTGGACAGTCATTTGTTACTACTATAGTGTCACAGGTGTGCAAGCCCTGGTAGTGTTAAGCTTGTTTACAATACAAAATGGCCAAACTAGCAGCCTAAACAAAGAGGTTAGGTTGCACAGTTAATGTTGCTATGAGAACCTTAACTTAATTCCCATCGCTTAACTATGCCACCTTAACAGTGCATTAATAGTTTTTGTGCATTTAACCATAAAACAAGCACTATTAAGGGACAAATCCAATTCAGTTGTGAAGATCTCAATATGCAGTTGTGTTAGCTATCTACAAGAGGGCAGCACAAATTTAGCTTTTTGCTACAAAAGTTTGAGTGTTTCTTTCACATGAGGTAATACTTCACAAGTGTGGTTATACCAAGTTCACAAATTCTGCTACTGTCACCAAATATTCATGTTATTTCTTACATAACCACACACGATACCTCCATTCACCTCAGATTCTCTTGTTGAGACACTCACCTTCCCAGAGCCAAAGACTGCCTCCTGAGCATACTTGATTAGGCACTCCTTGCAGAACAAGTGACCGTCTGCACACTGTGTCAGCTCCTCAAACGCGAATTCCCCATAACAACAACGGCACTCGATCATCTGACCATCCTGCAATCCATTAAAGAAATTAATTTCTCCACCACCAACCCAAGTAGCAGCAGGCTACAGGAAACATAGAAGTGAGACTCCTATAAAACTAGCACATTCAGTCAAGAAAGAACCTTATCACTCAGTCTGAGGTTCCAAATAAGTTAGAAATGCACATCCTGTTTATAACAAGTTAGAGTAGCTACACTTTTTAACAGTCAAATAGTTGCCTTGTTTGGGGTTTAAATTCCCCAGGAAAGTTAAAAAAAACCCTGAAGTTCTGACCACTCTCTAACAAACTGCAACACAGGATAAGTTAGTGCTGAAAATCAATCATCAATCCCACACACACTTCAGAGTATGTTTTAGACTGCCAAAGTCCTCAAAAGTAGGGAATTTGAACTACTGAAGAATAAAAGTGGTATAAGGAGGAAGGAGACAGAAAGCACTATTCACATCTGGAGTCCAGTGTTCAAGTTTAGTGGCCTACAATTACCCTCAAGGTTATCTAGCCTTCTTTGGCAGCACTATTAGAGAGGCAGGGGAACTTGCACAGTTCCTGGCTTGGTCTGACAGAACAAGGCACATTCCCTTCCTTGTAAAGATCAGTGGCCACTCCAAAGTTTAAAAGTAATGAAAACAGATAGGAAATGGAGCTGAATAGAACTCCAACTATTCTCCCTCTTAATTTCAATGCAAAAGCTAAGTTTTCAGACTTCTCACAGGCCCCCACTGTGAATGGGAGAAGCCACTCCAATGCAGCATGCCAAGAATAGCAAAACTGCTTTAAATTGCCATAATGTGAGTGTCACTGGCAACCCTGATATTGGCTCTGGCCAATCAAGTTATGAATGGAAAGCAAATGAGTTGCTCCAGATCATTGCATGTATCAATAGTGCCTTGCTGGACACAGTTCTTGTCAACTTTCACTAAATGCCAGCCAACAGGCACATTGTGAGACATCTGCCAGCTCAGGAAAAACAGTCCTACTGCAAACAAAAAGAGCAAGTAAGGAGCCAGGCAAGTCTGCTTAGAAATAAGGGCATAAAAGCAAATACTTATTACAAAACACAGGTGATTGAACTACTAACCTTTTGGTACTGCTCCTCGTTCATCTGCAGGGCAAGAAGGAAGTCTGCATGCTGAAAGAAAGACATGCATTAGTAACTGGACATCAAACACCACTCCAGGCCCTAAATTCTTTGACGTGATCTTAAATTTTAAGAATCAGAAGTACAGTACACACGACGGGCTGTCCATAAGCTGCTCAACTTGTCCTTCCGATCGTCATTACCCATCAAGCTCTTTTGTTTCAACCTCTCCGCTAGGAAGGGAACAAAATTCCAAATGACAAAAACGGTCAGCAAATTCTGGTTCTTGCAGACACAATGGGCAGGGTGGTTACCAGAGTTAAGGACTTTTAATAGGGTTGATTCTGAGAACATCTGTCCTGCTTTTAAAGGAATGCCTTCAATTTATGTTCAGATTTTCACTGTTGTTTTACAATAAGCCAGTCCTTACCCCCAAACAAGCCAGTTTTAAGGTCTAAACTGAGTTCTTCTCCAGAAATATAAGCAGTGGAGGCGGTCTGCAGTAATAGGAGGCAGATTCTGCTTTGGAAAACTTGGGATTGGGCTCTGGTTTTAGTTTCAATATAGGCAGCGAGAAGAATTTTGCAGACAGCATGTCTAACCTCTGGCAGGTGAAGTGGGTAGAATGCCTTGTAGGCACAACAGTGATCATACTTGTTAATTACAGAGCTGTATTTACAAACTCCAAAGGAAATCTAATCACTGATATTCTGATGAAAGGGGAGAAGTTACTGCCTAATGTTGGAGGAGAGTTAAAGCTTACTTGAGCAGAGAACGGGCAGCCCTAAAAACACAAAGAGCAATGATCTTCCATGTTTCTCCCCTGGATTAAGAAGGGCCCAGCTCAACATCACAAACCAAACAAAACTCTGTGCTGCAGGAGAGATTTCCATACGCAGAAATGGCAGTTAGGTGCCTATGCACGTAGCAAGTTCTGAATAAGTTGCTAGCTTAGCTATTCCCAAGGCACCAAACCACAGCTCATTTCTAAAAGTCATGAATGGGAATTGGGAGGAAGGAGGGCTGATAGATACTTAGCTCCACTTCTGCCCTCTCAGACATCAGCCGGGAGCAAAACTTTTCTATTAAGCATAAAGCTCATCTAAGGGGCGAGGTGTTCAGTCTTAATTCAATGTTATGGCATTAGAGGGAACCTGGGGGGTGAATGGACTAATGGTTTCAGAAAAAACTGGTCACTAAACAGCAACAATTTAGGCTAGGCTAAGATAAATTTACTGTTCCTTGAAGGGCAGGTTTCTTTGAGTTGCTCTGCTACATGCATATTTGAATTTCTGCAGCTGAGAGAAGGAATTGTTTTCATGTTTGTAGACTGAGGCCCTAGAGCAGTGCTTCTCAACCTTTTGCAGGTCATGACACACTTGGCAGCATATCATGACCCAACACAGGACACACCAGCCCACCCACCTCAGGCCAAATCCAGCCTTTTCCCCAGCTCTCCATGACACACTTACCACTATGTGGCAATGCAGTAATGTGTCCCGACACATTGGTTGAGAACCACTGTCCCAGGGGATGAGAGCAGTTCATAACAGTCTCACCTCGGCCATTTCTTTAATTTTCTGTTCATAGAACTCCTGCTCCAGCTGCACAGGTGCGAGAAGTGAAAGTCTGTCATAGGATCTGCAGTGCCGCCGCTTGTTCTCCAAGAAAAACATCCGTTTCTCAATTCTTATGTCACCTAACGCAGAATCAGACACAGGATAAAAAGGTACTGAGCAGTGACAGCAAAGCTCAGGGGCTTTTCTCATCTGTAAGACAGACCACGGCTCATTATATAACTTTAGGAACTAAAGTAGTATTTCACCAAAATGACAAGTGGAGAATACCACACCTTCACATCTGTACTAGACAAAGGCAGAAAACGAAGAGGTTTCAGGTCAGAGCATCTTAGTGATGGTTTTTGTTGTTGGTAAGCTCTGCTCATCAGTTTCACAGAGATGACTACAAGTACCATCTCCTGATTACCTTGCTCAAATTTGAAATCGATGTAGGAAAACTGGTTCATTTCTTTCCTCCTCTTTCGCTTCCCACTCGTTTCAGGAGATAGCTCCTGCCATTTTTTGATGGCATCAGAAAAGGCCTTTAAAAAAAAAGATGTAAAGACAATCACTCAAGATAAGTCTGCTACTCTTTGCAAGAAGGCAAGAACTATTAGTGCCCATTAAAGCACTACAAATTCACAGGGCTTTAAGTCTGAGCTGAAGAATGGGAGGCAAAAGCCTCAGTAATAAGCCACTTCTCCATTCTTTACACATCCTTCCTCCTTTACAACCATAGACATATGGGGAGATCACACTGACTTGGTAACAGAGTACTTTGTTGTTCAGGCACAGCAGAATGATGTACAACTGCTCCCAATCTGGAAAAAAAAGTAATGGGCACAGTCTGTAATACATTCTGAAGAATGTTTTGCAGGACCCCTGCAATGATTTTATGGCTAGATCTGACTCTCCATGAAGTCAACTGGGAGCAAAACTTTTCTCTAAGTATTAAGCCAGTCTGATGGGAGAGGTGTTTAGTCTTACTTCAATGTTATGGCATTAGAAGAAAAAGGTGGGGAGGGGGAATTGACTAATGGTTTCAGAAAAAAACAAGTCACTAGCCAGCAACAATCAAGATAAATTTACTGCCCCTTGAAAGGCAGTTTTGAGTTGCTCTGCAGCTCTGTTATATGGATATAATTCCTTCTGAAAGCAATTTATCTTGCAAGCTAGATTTCAGGGTGCCAGACCCACTCAGCAGCCCATGGTTTTTCTTCAATCAACTCTTCATGACCCCAGTGATTACAAAAGAATGAGTGAGGAGAGAGAGATTTTACATCAGTTGCATGTTACATAAGCAGATGTGAACGAATGCTTGTTATACAGCTTATTTAGGAGGTGACGCTCTTATGTTTTATTTCTGTAAACCTGACATGTTTGTCTTAAGAGCTGATTAGAATAGGCTTTGCTTAATTATACCTCCCCTTGGCCATGAGGCTTGGAAGGCTATTTCATGTCACCCCTAACTAGCCAGGACACTGTATATCTCTGTATTCTGGCAGAAGTACAAAAATCATCATCAGCAAGATGGAATAGTTCAGAAAGTTTGCCAGTTCAGTCAGCAGCCAGTGATCTGAAGATCAACTGTACTCCAAGGAAAGGAGAATTTTTAATGCCAACAGATGGTGCAAACAGAGGCACCATACTTCTCCCTGTCAACACCAGGGAGAGGCAGCCTGGGAAAGAAAACAGAGTCTGACTGGAGAACCTTTCGTGTGATTGCATAGTGTCCCTTGAGTTCATGTAGTGCCCACTTGATGTCCTGACTGCTCAGCATTTTGAAGTCTGCCATAAGGAGGTCAGCTGCTTGGATAAAGCATCGTTGATCAAGAGGGGCGAGTTTGGAAAAGTCAAAGTAGTCCACTTTAGGCACCTGGGGAGAAAATTAAGACAACCATTACTGCACGCCTTATATTCTTTTAAAAATAAAAAGGATTTCCTCTTTCAGCACTGATGAACGAACATTGGCAAGACCACCCAGAACTAAACTGACTGTTCTGAGTGTGTGCGCACAGTGTATGTAGAATTAGGTTATTCTAAGGATGCGAAGATTCATCTGAGTAGGATTAAGATTCACTCTGTTCTCAAGAGCATGAGACCTAAAATCTAAGTTGTCTGGCCCATCTGAGATCTACCTGGCTGAATGGCAGTGCTCCAATGCCACACGAGACTCAGATTAGAACATCAGTCTACTTCACACTCCAAGAGACATTCTTTATTAATATCAATCTCGTAGTGAAGAGGACTAAAAGAGCCAGGGTGCTTTCCACTTCTCCTTGGTTGAAGTACATAGTGTGTGATAATGGGTTTTCTATGGTACATCAGAAGGAAAAAAAACGGCAAGAAGTAGCAATGCACAAGACCCAGTGGAAGAAAGCCCTCTGAAAGTCATTTTATAAATAAGCCTTTAATATCATTATTTGATTTCAGGTTTACCAAAGGCCCTCTGAATAGGGACCAGGGAAAGCAGCCCAAGTTGAAAGTGTTTGCTGGGATGCATATTAGATACAAAGACACTTCTCACTTGCCTTTGTCTCATCTTGACTGGCGAGCAGGCTGCTATTGGGATTTAAAACCACTCTGCCTTCCTTCTTTGGATAATCTGGATTTTCCAGAAGAAAATTACAAAGTCTGCAAAGATAAGTGTAGTTACTTGTGGGTTTCTTCTGAGTCCACATCCCTGTACACATTCTTAATTGTTAGCTTCTTCAACTTAAGATGCCCTATGGATACACGACAGCTGGGCCTCACAGGCTAAAAGAACGCATTTCAGGAAAGAGTCAACTTCAGCCAGGAAGGCTGGAAAGACAAATCCATCAGTTTTTATTTATTATTCAACTATTTCATCATTCTTTTACTTGATCCTGCATTTAAATTCCCTAGTGAACTTAACACCACCATAACTGTTTCCACATCAGAAAAGAGATACCAGACATGACTTCTTCATTACATTTAAGGACACCTAGGGTCAGAACAGTGGCCATGTTATATATGGAAGGTTTTTTGAGTGCATTTCAAATCACCGCTGACCTTAAATACAAACATTTACTGCTTTTTATTTGTGCTTGATTGTAGAACTCACAGCACAGAAATGGAATAGGAAAGAGTGACAGTCATTGCACATTCAGCACTAGAGGAATGCTGTTCCTGCTAGTACAAAAATACCTTTAGATATTTGTTTTAATATCAAAGAAATCCAAGGAGACAAGATGGTGCACTCATACTGCAGCAACCTTCCCCAGATGGAGATCTGTTTCAAACTTGATTTGACTCCTCTACCCTCCACCTATCCTCACACAGAAACTAAGCCATGTTTAACTAGGTTTGAAGGGAGGGTGCAAGATCTGTACATGAGTTTAAGTCACACAGGCATTACCACCTTAGGAACTAGTTTAGTAGAACCATTTAAGCTGTATTTAAGGATTTGTTACCACATGCTTCACCCCAAGTCCAACACAGCTGGGGTCCTACAACTAGCTACCATGAATTTCAGACACAAAAGGTTCAGTTTAGATTAAGTGAGAGGTTCTGCTCTGAAAAGGCTGTGGCCATTAGTTCATCAGAGCATATAAACTGCCAGAGCTGCGAGATTTCAGAATCTGTATCTACAGTGACCAGAGCAGAGGACTGTGAATCAGACTCCATGACATATTCCCAGCTCTGTCCCTGAACTCGTGTCTATACTATGGCTAAAGACTCACAGCATGGCTGTCTCTGGCCCAGATCTGCTGACTGGGCATGCAGGGCTGAGGATGTGGGACTATATAATTGTAGGGTAGATATTCAGGCTTGGGCTGGAGCCTAGGCTCTGAGATGTTCCCCCTTCACGGGATCTGAGAGCTCAGTCTCCAAGCCAGACTCAATTTTCTATGCTGCTATTTTATAGCCGTGGGGTTTTATTAAACACAGTGCAGACGTGCCCTAATTAGCTATGCTAGTTTTGGCATGTCACACAAATGGTTCCTCAGCCTCTCCCTCTGTACATCTTGGATAATAGCTATCTCAGAGGTGCCATGAGGAGAGTTAATGTTCATAAAGCACAGAAATCTTTCAATGAAAGGGGGCTAGATAGCAGCAAGGGTATTGTTGCTAGCTCCAGCTTAAGTTAACAAGTCACTTCTGTGATCTTTTTTAAAATTCAAGTGTAACACAACCACTGTCACAGCACTACCATTTTAGTCCACCTCACACTCAGTGCAAAGAGTTATATGAGGCATAGACATACTGAACCAGAAAATAAGCACATTCTATCAAAAGCATCTATAAATGAAAATTATACATGGTACCCTGCTACATGGGATGCTCAAATTTTATCTTTAAGTCAGTGGAAAAATTTTAAGATGTCCATCTTGGAAAGAGCTTCATGTCAGAAGACTGCATATATTTGACAACACTCAGCTTTTTTTTAAACCATTGATGTCCAGTGAAATCACAGAGTTCAAGCCAGAGCACCTGAAATTGTGGGACAGTCCATTTACATTTTAATGATTCTGTATTTTTCCTTTTGAGTGCTGAGAATTTTCCAGGGACTTTCTCCTTCAATATGCCTGGGAACTAGTTAAACTAGTCCAATTACACAGTGAACATCCTACTATTCTATTCATTAATATCTGCACCACAGGCCATGGATCCCGTAAAGAGCCTAATCACAGCCCAGGCTTGGCCCTTCTATCTTGACTTCCATAAAGATGAAAGTGTTCTTTCAAGTTCTGTTGACCAGTGCTCTGATCTGCCTATTCCAACACAAAAGATGTGATGACAACCCAAAAGGTAGTTTAGTTAAAGGAATAAAAATCCAGGGAAGAAACTTTCACTGGCTGTCAGCTACCCCTGAATCACAGAGCAGATATTTCAGAATGCTTACTGGATACTCTGTAAATAACTCCTCACCTTGTTAGTCCTAGATCAACAGAGCCCTACAGGCTAAAACAGGAATTTCTCTCTTTGAACCACTGCAGGATAGTATGGACATTTGACTCAATGATAGGAGACTGGTGAGGAAGAAACCCTCCAAAGCATGAACAGGAAAGTGAGATATTAGCAGCTTCTATCAGGGAAACAAATACACTAAACTCTTGTCTCTAGCGGAAACACTTTAAAGCACAAAGATTTCATGTGACGGAGCAGCAATTCTACCACCATTAGGTACTGAACATCCTAGGTTCATTGCTGGCTGGCCTATTTATGGCTCTGCATAACTTGTAGACTCACGCATCCAATATTCTACAGCTAACTGCCATTTAGCCAGAGCTACTTTTGTATAAAACAGCATGAACACTCTAGCCACTGACAATCTTCAGTTTCTGCCTCACTTACTAATCAATTTTAACATGTTTTAGATTGTGAAATACCATCTTCAGACATACCAACAGGCTGTATGCTACAGACACATGCTGATGAAGGAAAACACTTGGAAACGCTTCCTCTTATCTCAAAATCCTATAGTTTACCCAGTTCTGCTGATACCAAGACTTTAAATTCCTCAGTTGCTTGAGTGTCCAGATGTCAACAAGGACATGAGCAAGAGGATGGTACCACCTTAATGAAGTATGTTATTCTTTATTCAATATTCAGTGGGATTGAAATCAACAGGTGATCAAGAGAGCTGTCAAGTACGATACTGAACACAGACGAGCTTTTCCGGAGCTACCAACACAAATGGTGAAATAATTTAACTGTTCTCAGCTTGTTTTTTCCTATTGCTTTTACTTCTCACAAAATTCACCCGAATTCTAGGTGAGCAGAAGCAGCAGCTATTTATAGAGTTAACACTTCTCAACCATGATATTTGTTTGCTTTGTTGTGCATACAAAAAACATTTAGAGGAAAATTTACTAAGACATGCCACTGTAATGGTAAAGAAAACCACTTCCTAACATCAATAAGGGAGGCCAGGACATAGTTGTCAACTTTACAAGGAATGCATGCCCAGTTAGGCACAGCTAGAGTGCAGGAACAGGCAGGAAACTTTTCTTATTAGACAGGCAAAGGAAATTCAAGCTCATCCACCCACCTTTTGAAAGCAGCAAGGGAAGGACAGCCAGTAAAACAACAGGACAGTCTATAAATATTAAGGGTATAAACATGAAGGATGGAAAGAAATTATCTACATTACTATTAAGTAGCAATGGAATGCATTTAAGGGAAAATTAGCTTGAAAAGTTAGGGAAAAAGACTTTCTGAATGTGAGAAATCTGTAGGCTGCAGAATATCTCCCAAGGGAAGGATGAAAACCTCTGCAACAGGATATTTAAAAGCAACCTGAATAATGTGCTAAAAAAATATATTGCAGAGCACAATTCTGCATGACCTAAAAGGACTTTTTAACTCAGTGGTAGCATGAACATGGTAAAAATGAGAAGATACTCAATTCTGGCAAGAACCCAGACAAGTATTAAGTTGAGCTTTACCTGTATCTGAAGATGTATTTCTAAGGTAGCGAGAGGGCTTTAGATGGTCTGGAATAATTCAGCTTCCTTTAAGCAGTGCTTTACAGAACTCATTGCTATGCTTTATCCTGCCTAGACATGTACCAGGACATTTTTCTAGGAGTTTGATAATAATGAAAGAACAGTGATACAGCACAGCCAGGCTTCACTGCAGCTTGAATGAATAGAAAAGCTGGGGATAGAGCATTTCTCATGTCACTGAGAATAAGCATGGTGGAGCAAGAACATAATGGCAGCCAGATTTGCTATGCAGGGACAATGTCAAGTGTGGAGGGGCTTTGATTTCAAGGTTCTGTGAGGATTAAGGAAAGATCTGTGCTTCAGACACTCTCAAGGCAATCCAGACTTCCTTCTTGGCACATTTGAAGCAACATGCTTAAGATCAGGGACAATGAATCTGTGACTGTAACCAGCTTGTTTGTTATTTCATGGGTAACCAGTTCCATTAATCAATCTACTGTTATGTGAGACACTCTTAGCTCTTTACTTACACATTTAGGTCATAGCAGTTCTTGATGTGAATTAATTCCTCAACATATTCTCTTTTCACATCTGGGAATCTTGCTTCCTACAGTGGGAAAAGCAAAAGGCCTGTTATACTGGAAATTAAAGCCACACAGAAAAAGCCCTAGCAGTATTAATAGGAACAGAATGTATATATAGATTAGCTAGTATGTCTGTTCCTTCAGACATCAGGGCATCATCTATGAGAATATTTAAGCTCAACAAGCTGGAGATGATAACTACAGAACTCAGGTTCCTCCATTATCTACTCACCACTCACTCCTTTACATCAGAGACTGAGCACAAGAATGCGAACGGAGGTCAGCTACTTTTGGACACACTGGGGAGTGGCAGGAGTGGTATAAATGAAGGCTCTGGAACAGATGTAGCTGTTGGTCAACATGTTTTCCTGCCTCAACTACTTCAATCATCTCTGCTAAGAGAGACAGCACTTTGAAACAAACATGGATTCCTGTGACACTTAAAGACTAACAAATTTAAGTGCCTCAGGACTCCTTGTTTGTTTTGCTGAACTAGACCAACATGGCTGCCCCTTTGGAACACAAGGAGTCCACTCCAAGCACCCAAGTGTCTATCAGTGACCAGATAGGCCAGGACTGAAAAGACCAAACATTTCTCTTTTCAGTTTTGAAAAGACCTTTCCAGCACTCTTCATACAAAAAGCACAACCCTAACCCTAGTGGTTCTTGTGGGGAGAGTAAACTTGATTGTGCTGTACAGTGTTTGACTTTCAAGCTTGTAAAAAAAAATATTCACAGTTCAAGAACAGAAGTCAGCTTTGCTAAGTTCAAACCAAATTGCAAAGAAGTACAAAGGGATCTCACAAAACTGGGTGACTGGATAACAAAATGGAAGAAGAAATTCAAATGTTGATAAATACAAAGCAATGAACATTAGAAACCATAATCCCAGCTGTATATACAAAACTATATGGTCTAAATTGACTGTACCACTTAAGCTAGATCTTAAAAATCACTGGGGATAGTTCTCTGCAACTCAGTGTGCAGCAGCAGTCAAAAAAAGCTACTGGAATGGTAGGAGCCATTAGGAAAATAATTGATAAAACAAAAAATATTATCATACTGCTCTCTGTGTAAAGCCATGGGACACCCACACCTTGAATACTGTGTGCAGTTCTGGCCACCATATCTCAGAAAGACGTGTTAAAACTAGAAGAGTGAAAGACTACAATAAAAATGATTAGTGGTATGAAAGAGTTGCCACATGAGGCAAGATTAACATATGGCACAGGATAGGGAGCATTTCTGCCTCCATAATTGACCAATTGTAGCACAATATGCTATTGTGGCACAGTCTAAATGCCCAATGGCTCCATTGCTCTAGGTGCTGCACATGTGGGGCAGAAGACCAGAACCTCCCTGAAGGGCTTATGGTCTAAGCAGATAACACAGAGAGAGTGGAGGAAGGAACATAAAGCTAAAGCTGGGTTTTTCAACATCACAGTAGAGTCATGATTTTATAAATACATGCCATGTCACCTCAGCTCACATAGCACACAGAACACTTACTGTTTCTTTGATGAGCAACGCAGTGAGGTCTTCATCCTGCCCAGCGGCTCCTTGCTCTGGAACATTACCAGAACCAGGCTCATGTGATCCCTGTGCAGGAAAGGCTGGGCCTGGCTGTTCATTGTCTATTGCTGCCCACTGGCCTCTCATTTCTTCTGGTGGATGAGCTGGCTGAGGAGAAGCAGGGCCTGGAATCCCATCCTGTTGTGGTTCAGGTCTGGGAAAGGCTGGCCCAGGATTCTCATCCCGGTACGACCTTAGCAAAGATCCCGGTTCTGCTTCAGGCTGCCCTTGCTGTGGAGGGCAACAGTTTGCTACAGCATGTGGCTCATTGTCTACAGGCTGGAAATAAGGATGGTCCAACCGACTGTTGCCTCTGGTGGCCTGTTCACCAGCAGCTGTTGCTGCAGCAACTGCTCCTCTGAGGTTTTGTAAGAGCTCTGGCCCCAGGCCTTCATCCTTCTGGTCCTGTGCTTCCAGATTTTCTTCCCTTTTCGATAGGAAACTAGCTTCTTCCAAGATGATTACTTCCCTTTCGCCATGGAGTCTTGGACTTGCCTTTATTGCTTGAACCACACTAGGCCCAGGCTCTGAATCGCTTCCTCTTTCAATCCGGTTCCTACTGCGTTCAGAGGGTCCAGGCAGCTGTGAAGCTAGGTTTCCATTCCTGTCTCTGCTTGGCCCTGCATCACTCTCCCCTAGCCGGTTACACTGGGCTCTCTGGCACACCACAAAAGGCCGAATTTCCTCTTGCAGACGGATGCTCTTCAATGCCATGTCACCCTTTGATACGTCTCCCAGCGCGTTCAGAACCGGCCATTGAGCAGCTGATCTGATGACATTGGGACGCAGAACCTGCTGTTTTGGGGTCTAAAAAGAAAAGAAAACAATAGTGGGAGCTCTCTATTTTTGCACACTTCATGGAGTGGTCTGTCCAGATGACCTGTGCATTCATTTAATATTGTGGTCAGAGGAAGGGGAAGTAAGATGTTTAGCAAGCTGTATAAGATGATCTCTAATACTCATTACAGGCTATCTGCCCTACCTTACAGTTCACTGTCCTCTCATGATCCAGCCCAACTATACTTTAACTCAGACCAAAACCAATAGCAAAACATGGCTGGACAAACTAACTACAAATGGTCTTTTCAGACTTAAACAGACTGCTCTGTCACTTTGCGCTGCCCCCACCACATTTAAAATAAGTGGAATTTTGAGGCGTTTTATAGCCACACTTCAGTTCACGAATCCACTTCACAGGAAGCAGGAACCAGAACTCCATGTGACTGTCCCAGCCACTGTCTCTGGCTCTGGTGGCTGGAGGTTGCAGTCCACGAATCAAGGCTACTTGTTGTAAACACTGGAATGGACTGGTCACTCTATTAAGAAATCTATTTTGCTAGAAAACTGTAGCTGCTCTAACAGGACAAAATGTACAACTTCAAAGACTTATAAAAAACAGCTTGAAAACTAAGTGATATGCTTTTTAAGACAACAAGAAGTTGAAGCTTTTGGCCTTGTTCAGTATGACGAGCTGTGCAAGTGAGAAATAATGCTAGTAGGTAGACTATGCTTTGACAAAACATCTTACGTGCTTGTATTTCTGCAGGTTAAGAAAGTCTAACTGAAATCTGAGAATATATGTTATGCACTAGATCATCAAAAGGCAACAAAAGGATTTTAACAAAATCGAACGCATGCTCTAGCTGCCTGGGGCAAATCATGTCCTCTTCTTGCAATGTTAACTGTCAAACAGTGTGGGGAGCTGCCGTGTGCATGACCGGAACTCCAAAAATCCAGTAATGGAACCATGTGCTCTAAGCATCTCTGGCACTTTGGAGATATAGACAATGCCCCTCTCTGAGGGAACACTGTGGGAAGGTGATGGAGAGACAAGGGCTACAGCAGCCAGATATTGTTAGTGACCACTGAAGGGTTACATTGTCCCCCACACTATTCTTTTCAGTGGAAAAGTGCAGTTCATAGGTCCTTCACAGAAGTGAACTTTAAGACGTGGGAAGAACAGGTTTTGTATGGCACAGAAAGCTAGGGAGGAACGTGTATGTACAGAGGGGCTGTGTGGGGAAACCTACTCAGATGAGAGTGGGAGGAGACAGGAAGTAGTTAAAGTAGCTTTGTGGCCAAACATTTTAACTTGTAAAATGCTAATGTTTACATTGTCTTCGAGTATTAGGCCTCTGTTTTATTTAAAGTCAAACTATTCTCATTCCATGCTACACTAAATACACAACTGTCCCAAGATACATACACAACTGAAGTCAAGAATCCACTGCACTCAGCACTGTGCCAAGAACATGGGCACCCAAGTGTAAGACTTGGGCATCAAATCAGGGCTTTGGTTTACAATATGGAAATAGTTAAGTTTAAGACCATATGACCCTGGCTCAATTTTTATACTAAAGAGATCAAGCGAACAGTCATTGCATACTTACTCTACACTGTTTTGGTCCTAAGAAGGATGGAAAAATGGAGTCAGTTTATCACAGGTTCCCTTATGTGTCAGTGGTCAGGACAATCTGGTTTTTAATGCTCAGAGTTGACCACAGAGATGTCATGGGCCTAAGAGGATGATGGGTAAATACTCAAATATACCCCCACTTCCCAAAATGCAAGTCCAGAATGCAAGTCCAGAAGCTTAACAGAGGTGGTGGGCAAAAATTTTGTGCCCTTGAGTGCAGAAGTGGCCACCCCAAGCCCTTAAGCCAAGCAAGGTCCATGATCACCCATATTTTAAGTAAGTAGCAGTCCTAGGAGACTACTTGTCACAGTAGGCAGTGCTCCATCTGCTTGGATTAAGAGAAATTCATTGTATGCTGGGAGCTTTAATTTTTATTGGCTACACCATCTTAAGAGGCACGATTTTGTTGACTTCACATTATCCAAATAAGACAGAGGACCTGTGACCCAAAGAAGTTATTAAAGCAGCCATCCATTAACAGTAGCTCAGGCATTCCCACTGAGTAAGCTACCACAAAAATCAACATGAACTCTCAAGGAGTGTGCTGGTCACTGGCACAATAGATTGTTTAACAAGACAATGCAACATGTACAACTTAGGAAAATCACCTCCATTAGGATGACATCATCATCCTCTTCCTCATGCTGCTGCTGAACTGCTCTGTCTAGCAACAAAGGCAATTCTTCATCCGAGGAGTCCGATATGGTGATAAGTCCATCATCTCGGCTGTTCATCCAGTCTGCAGTAGGACAGATAATATTATCTATCTGCTCATGGTTTGCAGCAGCTCATAAATATTTAGGTTCTACAATTTCAATAAAAAAAAAAGTCCTACAGTTTGCATTGTAATGATGGGGAAAAAGAGCTCAAGGTCAACAGTGCCAATGCATGTCATTGTTAGCCATCTCATCGCCAGTCAGCATACTAATGCTAGAAAAGCTGTACAAACGCAGACAACAGTAAAGGACATCTCAAACAGACGCATATGCAGAAAGTATGTTTATTCGGTAAAGCTACGCAAAGCCTCATCTCAGATTTCAGTAAGAGTTGGTTTGTGGAATGGTATGGCACCACATACTGCTGCAAGTGCCTCAGCCTGCAGTTCCTTCAAATTAATTTCTGTGAAGAATGGGACAGAAGGCACCACGGATGGCAGGCTCCAGCATGGTCAACATCTTAAAGGCTGCTCATCTGATTGAGCATTTGAGCAGATTCTGAGGCAGGAAAGGGATCCATCCGCAACTCAGTCTTGTATAAAGCAAAGAGTGAACTTCACAGCAGTCTGAGTGAATGAGGTAGGTTTGCTGGCTTTAGGAAATCCACTCCTCCAGCCAAGCAGAGGTGTCCTTATCTTACAAGGGTCTACACCAGCTCTGACACACCAAGCAAGAGCTCTGCACACATTCATTCCACATGCACTGCTATAGGTAAAACAAACCAAATTTATTGACTACAGCAAGGTTTTAAGTGATTCTAAGTCAGAGTAATATAGAATCATAGAATCCTAGGGTTGGAAGGGACCTCATAGGTCATCTAGTCCAACTCCCTGCCAGAGGCAGGACCACTCCCACTAAATCATCCCAGTCATGGTTCTATCCAGCCGGGCCTTAAACACCTCCAAAGATGGAGGCTCCACCACCTCCCTTGGCAGCTCATTCCAATGTTTCACCACTCGCCTAGTAAAAAAGTTTTTTCTAATATCCAGCCTCGACCTCCCTAACCGCAACTTGAGACCATTGCTCCTCGTCCTGTCCTCCTTTACTACCGAGAATAGTCGAGCTCCATCTTACTTGGAGCACCCCTTCAAGTAGCTGAAGGTTGCAATCAAATCCCCCCTCAGTCTTCTCTTCTGCAGACTAAATAAGCCTAATGCTTTCAGTCTTTCTTCATAGGGCTTGTGCTCCAGCCCTTTAATCATTTTGGTTACCCTCCTCTGAGCTCTCTCTAGCATGTCCCTGTCCTTTTTGTAGTGGGGAGCCCAAAACTGAACACAGTATTCTAGATGTGGCTTCACCAGTGCAGAATAGAGGGGAAGGATCACATCCCTTGATCTGCTGGTAATACTTCTTTTGATGCAGCCCAGTATGCCATTGGCCTTTTTGGCAGTAAGAGCACACTGCTGACTCATATCTAGCTTCCCATCCACCATGACCCCCAGGTCCTTTTCTACACTGCTGCTACTCAGCTGAATGTTTCCCAGCCTGTAGCAGTGCATGGGGTTTTTCCGTCCCACATGCAGGACTTTACACTTGTCCTTATTGAACTTCATAAGATTTTTATTGGCCCACTGTTCCAATTTATCTAGGTCTCCCTGAATCCTGTCCTTGCCCTCCAACATGTCTACTGTTCCCCCTAGCTTGGTGTCATCCGCAAACTTACTGAGAGTACAGTCTATTCCATCATCAAGATCATTGATGAAAATGTTGAACAGAACCGGCCCCAGGACTGACCCCTATAAATCAGGAGTGACCAAACTTATGGAACTCAAGAGCCACACAAGTTAATTATTAAGCCTTCAAGAGCCGCATTGAGGCACATAGCCATATACTTTTACCTACTAAATTGATTTGCTGGTGCTCTTCCATGAGCCACACTTTTTCATTCAAGAGCCACATGTGGCTCCTGAGCTGCAGTTTGGCCACGCCTGATATAAATCAAAAGATTATTAAGGGAGTTAGCCACAATTAAATAAAAGATAATTCTTATTCTAACCCAAGATTACTGTTTCAGTCTGTATTTATCTGGCAGCCAGCCTCCCCTCCTTCCAGGGTAGATTTTTGGTCCTTGGTGGTATTAGAAGATGGATTCCTCGGGAGAGCCTCAGCCTTTTTTAACAAGTTTCTCCAACACCCCTGGGGTCAGGGGATCAATGGGCATGATTCTTTTCACTTGAGCCAAAGTGCTCACAGGTGCTTAGGCCAGTTCACTCCTACGTGCACGCTTCCACTGGCTGCAGAAAAACAGCTTTGTATTTGTCTGCATCTATTCAAGCCATGTGAGACATACATTTGGTGACACAACTTGGCAGTTTCCTTCTGCACATGTGCATGACATGCAGGAAACACACTATCATAACAGTAATGTTCAGTATGTCAAACACTCCAAAACCACCTTGCGTGATGTACTTTGCCTCAGACAATACACCGTTACACCGTAAGTGTGAACATAAATGACACACAGATTTCACCATAGGGTATGTGTGGGGTGCAGCATGGCACTGTATAGCCACAGAATTCACAGCTACCCAAGACAAGCTGTCAAAAGACAGACAGGTGAATATGTGATTTGGTGTAGCAAAGCATGAAAAAACTTGACGCACATTGAAAGCTGCATAAGTAAGTTTACTGCTTGCAAGCACTAGGGGTTTTGCAGGTGCCCATGAATTATTTACCTTTCCTGCTGTGGCTACGGAAACTGTTGAAGTGAATTACTTCTTCCTTGCCACCTCTCTCTGCCATTTTAAACAGTTGCCCACATAAGCATCAATACCTGAGCATGGCAATCACATCATCAGGATCTGGAAAACAGAACAGAAATGGGAGTGAACACACAGATAGTCCCACCTGAGTCTCTCTTCAGAGTCCACACCACCCATGGACTAATTTCAGTCTGCTCAGGAAGGATCGTGTTCCAAGACCCTCCTGCTTCTGTTCTTTATTAGATTTTTTTCAGCTGTATGTTCTAGAAATGAAGAACTGCCTCAGGAAAAGCCAAAGACATACATTTTAGGTGAGCTAAGCCTTTGACATGGCAACAACATTTAGCTAAGACAGAACAAGCCAACTGAGGTGCATAAATGATGGTTTTTGGAAGCTACTGGAGTCAACTGAGAGGTAACAGTGGCCTTCACTGGACAGAATCAGTGTTACTAAGGTATGGTCTATACTGTAGCTGCTTTTCAGCAACAGTCCAAGGGATATGCACAAGTAATTTTAAGTAACTTATATAGCTCCCTTCGACTGTCTAATGCCTCCTACCTGTGGAGTCTTCAGTACACTGAACTGACAGAAAATTCCCTCCCATCGGCCCAGCGCTATGCTACTTGAAGGGGTGGTCTTCAGGGATCAACTTCTCAATTGACTGAGCAGTTCAGTCAATCAGGAAGACTGATTTGATGGCGGTGAATTTGCTGCCATCAGTGAAGACCTGTCCCAAGACAGGTAGTATCTCTGGCCATTTTAAAGCCAAACTTCACCATTATACCTCACCTGATTTTGATACAGCCTCCTGTATAGTGCCTAATATACTCATGGAATCTGCTTCTCAGCCTCATTGTTTTCAACAGCTGAGTGAGAAGGCCACACTTGAAGCCCAAGTCCTAGTTATTTTAAACTTTATCCAAATAAAGAGATCCTTTACATCTTGCTTTATTTTAACATTGTAGCAAGCAAGCTGTGAAAGCCAGGAAACAAACAATTACATCTCTCCCTTATTACTAGTTTTCAGCCAAGATAAGCCATTCAAAAGGTGTGACGCCTAGTCCAATGCGAAAAGACTTGGTGGAAAAGAAAACTAGGCAGGTAAGAAGCTGCCACTCTTCTGACCTGGAAAAGAGCAATGGAGGAGGAGGATTTGAAACAGCAATACCCAGTACCAAAACAAAGGCCAGAGAAACTACAGAGAAATGCTTCCACAGAGGGTCTCTAAAGGAGCGGCTGTGTTAGATCACTGAATCTGCTCTAGGAGTTTGCAAAGATGTTCACATGAGTGCACTGTACGTGCACAGCAGTGCACACACTCTCTTCACAGAGAAGCAATGGGCCCTAGAGGATGGAGTGTTCATAGGCTTATCTGCATAGGCTTTCCCATTCCCAATACTGACTAATCATCTCTGGGATCTTCCAGGCCATGCTTGGCCAACTGTCCCACACACATATGCCTTTGGCAGAAAATTCCCAATGCTCCTGAAAACAGGACACACTTTAGCTTTCTTTAGTTCACAGGGCTAGCCCCTAATGATGAAAGGAAATGAGACCAAGGAGGTCTGAGAAGCTATGGTGGAGAAAGTAACAAAGTGTTTTTAAATCACCTGATTCAAATGGGACAGATAGGTAATTCTTCTAAGGATCCCTAACGCAAAAACTCTAAACTTACTCTCTTAGAAATGCTTCTCACAGTCTTCAGATGCAAACCACGGAAGAATGATAAACTATTCCGTCGGGTTTTCTGCTGCCATCTGCTGGTAAAAGACACTATTCTTTAAAGCATCTGACAAAGTGGGATTTTCTCCCATGAAAGCTCATGGGATAAATAGATTTGTTAGTCTTTAAGCATCACAGGACTCCTTGTTTGTTTTGCTAAACTAGATTAACACGGCTGCCCCTTTGGACCTTTATAGTGCAAAGGATTTAGGCTTGGATTTCTCTCTCCCAGATGAAATTTCTCACATCTATGGCACCAGCCTGACCATACTAGCACAGAAGAGAATCTGGACTGTAAAGTCAAAGAAAGGTTCCAGAAGCCATTCCAGCATCAACAACAGATTTCCTTCTTAGAGAAATAAGGGGGGTAAGGAAATATCTTTTACTGAACCAATTAACAAAGAGGTCTGCATAGCTCAAAAGCTGGTTCAATACAAAAGCCCAAAAGCTTGTATTTGAAATAAGATTATCTCACCCACTTTCTCTCTCTAACATCCTGGGATGAATACAACTGCATCTTGGTTTTTGTGTTAATCCGTAGCTATTTTGGCTGCAAGAAGGAAAAAGTGTCAAAGGCAGGCAAGCAAGCAAACCAGATTATCTTAGAATCTAAATTCTGTGATTTCACATGGTAGGGTAAGCAGCCATGCTGAACCAGTGCTTTTTGGAGGGGGGGCAGGAAGAGGGGTTAAACGCAAGTCCAGAATTCCTTGTTTTAAAGAGTTCAAACCTATCATAGGAGAACTTTGTGATGTTTAACCACATTTAATTAAGCAAATGTTAACTCCTGCCCAAATGTAAAAAGAAGGTCCGTAAGATTATAAATTAAGAGAGCTCTTCTGCATAGGAACCACCCAACACAAGTACATTAGCCTCTAGGTACTCTGAAAGTCACTGTCACATGTCTACTCCTATCATGCACCAGTACAAACAGGTGCTCCCCACCACCATCTCAAATCCCCATCACCAGAGCAGAGTGAATAACTGGTACACTTCAAGTTTTGTATTTTATATCCTAGGCAGCAGAATGGTTACTACACTATTTAACCACTCTTGTCTGTCTCACACCCTGCACCCCAAGCTCCTAACTTCAAGTATGTATGTTTTAATATGAACTTGGAGCCCAAAGTTTAGTCACATAGGTAAAAAGAGTTCCTTTTAACGTCAGAGCAGGATTTCTCACTGCAAGGTTGGAAAGGTGATCTATGATCCAAATGCGAAGTACGCATTTTTACAGAGATGACAGATACACAGTTGTAAGCTTGCTAAAAAGACTTTATCTGCCAGTCATTTGGAAAGTAGTTTGTCAGTCCCTAGGGTAATACATCAGTTCTGTCCAAGAGCTAGCGAGATTGCAGTAATGGCAACAGCAAGAGAAAAGAAACTGTTAAACTGCATCCCAGCCAGCTTTAGCACCTGCATAAGAAAAGCAGACAAAACAAAGCACAAGCTCCCCAAACTGTTGAGTACAACATACTGTATTTTAGCATTAGACACTCAGCAATCTCCCAGTTAGGAGAACAAGCCTCGGCAACAGCAGCAATATTCAACCACTGTGTCGCGACACAAAAGTGTATTGTGGCACAGCGGCCGAGTGTGTCACATGAAAGCAGCCTGCTGCCAACAGCTTGACGAGAGCAGCAAGAGCAGGCTGATTTTACACCTTTCTGTAAGTTCACCCATCTTCGAAGCATCTGAGGAAGTGGGATCTTCTCCCACGAAAGCTCATGCAAAAAATAAATCGGTTAGTCTTCAAGTGCCACACAACTCCTTGTTGATTTTACACTGCTGGCCCTGTAAGAGATGCTCTCCACAAAAGCTGTTGCAAAATCAGCTGTTTCATGGCCGGAGGGTGGGGTGGGGGCTGCCAGTCAAGCCTCCAGTTGCCAAAAAAAAACCCTTTTACAGGGAGATTTCTTCAGCAGCAGGGGAAGCAACAATCCTGCAGTGGGAGCCCTCCCAGCTGTGTCATGATGGTGAATGGGTTGAGAACTCCTGGGCTACAGGGCAGTGTGCAAAGACACAGCTGCAAAGCCCATGACTGTAGACAAACAGGCATGAATGACTGAGTATTGAAAGCAATGCTCTCAGATCAGCAGGGCAAGGAATTTGCTCAGCACAAACTAAACAGCACCAGCAGCATAGTTCAATGCTTTAGGAAAAACAGAGTTGCTTTCCTTTATGGTGCAGTCAACATGTGACTACCACAGCCAGGTTCACTGCAGTGGCAGACCATTCCAGTTGTAGTAATTGACTCCAATATGAAACACAGCAGGGGATCTCACATTGGGGTTTGTGACCACAGAGGAGTCACGAGGTTATAATCGGGTGGGAGGGTCAGGAGCTGTTAGCCAAGCATGCCAGTAAGGTTGATGTGGCATGGAGTGGGTCATCACTTTTGGGGGACTTGGGTGCATCACAGCCTGACATATTTTCCAAAGGTGATCCTGGCAAAGAAAAGTTTGAGAAATAAAGGAAGTTAAATTCTCTCTCGACAACACAAGACCATTAATGTTGTATCCAGGGCCTAATTAACACCATACTGAGGACTCTTACACTAATTACTGGCACTACTCCACTAACAGAGAAAAAATAGCCTTTATTTAATTTTTTCTAGCAAAGACAGCACTGTGTCACTCACTGCAGACAGGACCTAGCACCTCAAGGCCTGGTTTATCATCAGTTTTCAGGAGAAATATTCTCTAGTCTTGTCTACATTACAAGTTGCTTCCTCCCAGCTACCATGGGTGCAACTGAATTAAAGCAAGTTGCCTCAGTGTGGTACATCCATGCTACTTCTAGTGGCACAAAGTGGAAGTGGGCATCACGCCACATTTCCAGCTAGCAGTGCGGATTGCTGCAATTATCACATCATCAGCTGACAGGTAAGTGGCTTGTCAGGAGACAGCTACTGCCCAAGCTGCCAAAATTGTCACTAAAAGTTGGATAAGAGCATTTTGGGATTGTAAAGAGAAGACTATCTGCACCACTGTCACAGCTACGTCGGCATTTGCTATACACACAATCACCGCAAAAATGCCCCGGTCACACTGCACTCCACACAATGGTAATCAGCTTTGCTCAGAAGAGTAACCAACTGTGTGCACACACGTGGTGTTTTACAGGCATGCTAAGGTTGCAAGTATTGGTGGTATGTTTCAGTGCAGAAAAGCTTTCAGAGACCACCTCCTTCCAAGCCCCATTCAGACTGGTCCATCACAACTTAGTCAGCCTCCTTCTCACCTTCACAACATGATCCATCGTGGTGGGGACTAAACCATTGCTGTCCACATCACAAAGTTAGCGCTCAAGGTGAAAAATTAAGAAACCAGGATTTTATTCTCCATAGCCAGCTCAGCTTCGTCCAGAGGGGAAAAGCTTCCAATTACTTCACACCAAAAAACTCTTGGAGCGGACAAGTTTTTAACACCTTGAGAAGTAAAGGCCACCAGAGATACAGACAGATCATATCTCAAGCAAAAAAAAAAAAGAGACACAAACCTGCCCTCCCTTGCGGAAGAACAAACATGTACAGACATATCCAGAAAATAAAGGCACTTTGAGAAAAAGGCAATGGATTGCAGTCTGAATTTCACTGCCATGTACCATCAAAGCAACCTCATAAATAGAAACCAGACTCGGTGCAATGCTATCTTACCACTTTCATTTTCATGAAAGGCAGTGCTCAAAAAGACAAAGGTGAATCAATCTAAAAAGGTAAAAACCAGACTTCCATCCAGAGCAAGGCATTCATTAAGACCAAAATGAGGGCTCATTTCAAAAATCTACAAGCACAGGCAAGTTCCTCCGAGTGGCATGAATAAAAAACAACTGATGAGAGTTTGGGGTGCCAGGCTAGCAACAATTCACGAGGTAACAAAGATCAACCTTAAAATCTCACATTACTTGAATTGAACAAATGCAGTAAGAAAATGAGCAAAAAAAGGAAAAGTTACACCACACTTTCACACAATTTTTTTTTTTAAACAAGGGCCATATAAAGCTACTTAAAACCAGATTAATTACCAACACCACTAGGATTACAATATAGTCAATTTATAGGGTATTTTTGAGAGGACTAAACCTTCCAAAAGAAATAAGAAATACACAGAAGCATGGCTGATAAGCTATTCTGTCCCTGCATTCCCAGCAACACAGGAGACGATAGAACTGGGATTTATAGTTCACTCCTTTAGGCTAGTAACCTTTGAGAGGATGATGCACAGCTAACATGAGGACTTTGCAGCCTTTCAGTAGTTTACTGCACATTAACAGAAAACCAATAATGTAAACACATGGACTCTCTTCCATACTTCTTACATAACCAAGAGGAGATTAAGGAGTTATTTCTCTCTTTTCATGTTTGTTTACTCTGGCTATTTGATAACAATACCTGTCTATCCAATTTCACTGTACAGACAGCATTCACTACTCTGTGTGTAGGCTCTTTCACAACGCAATAACTGAGAACACACATTAATAGAACAGTGTGGTTGTAAAACCCTAAAGGCAGAGATGGTACTCTTTTTTTTTTTTTTTTAAATCTACTAGACTTTGAGTTGGCAGTGTCCCTCCACTCAGCTTACCATCAGACACTTACAGATGTGCAACTTCCAGTCAAGGTCCATGCCTAAAGGATGTCATAATATGGCTCCTGCTGCCCCAACAGCACTGCGATCTGAAGAAACTATTCAAGCACACTGAACACACTGAGTCCATTAATATACTGGATGAAAAATATTGTGAATTTGCAATGATCTTTTATAAGTCTTTTTTTTTTTTTTTTAATTCTAATGATCACAACTCTTAAGAAATTCTTTCACAGAAGGAACAGAACTCAAAGTGCCCTCACCAAGTATTTCTTCACCTCCCCCTGCTTGTGTTGGGAGGGATATGTTCAGATGGCACAAGAATTTAGAGGGGAACTCTGCTTAGTTGTCTTTTAATATTTGCCACTGAAAGCATAATTTTATTTTCTGTATTTATGCTGTTTGGGTCTCAATGCTGCTGGAACAGTTCTGTTTTTGATTCTAACCCTTCTCATTCCCTGGCTGTAGCACAAAGCTGCAGAGTTTGGATTGCAAATACTGCTAGGGGTGTTTTGACATTTTATAGAAAGTCTGAGATTTCAAGAAGTTTGTTTGTTTTATTTCTCCTCACCACACAATTTGAGCTTAAGCTATTCAACAATGTTGCTCCCTCACATCAAGAGAAAACTGCCAGTTCTCACCTGTTCCCAGCAAACGATTAACTTGTCTTTTGTTGTAAAACTTGTAGACTTTTTGACTGATTTGAAACTTAAAACAATAAGCTACTTAAATAATGCACAAATTGTGATTAACACACGAGACAAAAGATTCAGAATATAAGACACAGAAGCTCTGCCCTTCAAACAGAAACCATATTACCAAAAATGAAAAAATGAGCTTAACTAACACGTCTGCATGACCAAAATTTCATTGCAGGGTTCATTATACAGAGCAGCACCTACCTGACCATGACTGTTGTATGCAACTAAGTAGAGCAGGCCTCGACAAATCTGTTTCCGGTCACCATTACAACCAGTTTTAGTAGCCTGTCATCTAGCTCCACTGCAGAAATGTAATGGAGGAGAGCCCTCTGGCGACCAAAAGTAAAATTGCTAGCACCTAGATGTGAGCCAATTTTGCCCACCCCAAGGTACAAGTTAAGAACAGCTCACTATCTTCAGTGAAAGCCTCACAGACAAAAAGTTAAAAGTCTCAGGAACGCAGACAAGCCAGGAAATACAATGAACTACTGTATCTGACTCCTACTGCTACAGACATGTGCTGGTTACAGGGAAGTGCTGGATTACACCTTTCAAACAAGAAAAGGCAGAGTTTACAGTTTATACTTGCAACACTGTTTGTGTCAAACAGACTTGGACAGTCGTCGAAGCACAGCAGACGCACTGGGGGAAAACACCATGAAAACACCAGCTAGAGTCCAGAAAGCATTGTCCTGTCCTCTAGAAGCTACGAATGTGTGGACAGAGACTTGTAATGGCGAGGCCACCTTGCTTTCAGCTACAGCAAAGCTTCCTGCCCTCCAAACCAATCAATAAAATAGAGCTATTTCAGTTCCTGCCCTTTGATCACTAAAACAATGCTTTTTATACCACCGCACACCTGGAGTGCTGTAATTTGAGAATAAAGTTATTTGGCCCTGTGGGAAAACAAACCACCTCAAGTTATTTTAAAATATGTGGATCTTCACTCAATTATTTTAAAATGTTATGATTATCTTCATAGCAGAAGCTGTGCCTTTATATACGATTTTACAGCACTAGAACATGCTCACTAGGCCATATCCAAGAACTGAAACAACATACCCGCCTGCCTCTGTGTCCCTTGTAGCCCTGGTTAAAAGGGAGCAATACTGAACTGCACCCCAAAAGCAACTGCCCAGAGTGCTTCCTACTTGTAAATGAGGAATCTACACCAGTTAACAGACTAGTTCCAAAATAAATCAGAACCCTTGAATTAGTATCTAGGTTAGTTTAACAAGGCAATTAAAAGGCTGGGAAAACATCCGTATCTAGGCATAACCAATTTTACTAGATTTTTCCCTATATACACAGTTCTGGCTTTTTGTATGGGGTTTTCCACACATCAGCACTTAAAAAAACTGGAAAATAATGATCAAATCACAAATACTGGCAAGAGGACACCAAGGCAGGGGTAGCTAAGACTACTTTTAACTCATTTTGGAACAGACTAGATTTCAAAGTTAACTGTGCTTTCAATTTACTTCTTCTGTTACCACTTGTCCAGTTCAAGTGCTGTCACTTTCGAAAGAACAGCCATCCTGGGACAGACCAATGGTCCATTGAGACCAGTTCTTGTCTTTAGACACCACCCAGTGCCAGCTGCTTCAGAGGGAACAAACAGAAGACAGCAATTATGAAATGATCCACCTCCTGCCATCTAGTCTCAGCTTTTGGCCATCAGAGATTTAGGGACACCCAGAGCATGCAGTTGTGTCCCTGACCATTCTGGCTAATCATCATCGATGGACCTATCCCTAGAGCAGTCGTTCCCAACATTTACTCTGCCGCGGCACACCTTGCTACCTTTAATTAATTTGAGGCACACCACGATATAGTTTCTAAATGAACTCATGAATATTCATGAGCCAATAAGCCAATCCAGAGCTCTTTGAGTAGTTTTTCAAAAAAATATTTGTGGCACACCTGCTCAGGCCTGACAGCACACCTGTGTGTCATGGCACACTGGTTGGGAAACACTGCCCTAGAGCCCTGAGTCAACAGACATATGTGGATCTGCAGCTGCAAGAAACGGTCTGCGGATATCTGTGCTGCATCCGTGGATGCGGATATAATGCAGACATCTGCATATTTGCAGGCCTCTAGCTCTGCCCAGATAAATATATGTGGACCTGTATCCAATCTGCACCCACGAGAAATGGTCTGTGGATATCTGGGGATTTGCGGGGCTCTACCTATCCCCAACAAAGGCTTTCCAAACAAACTAAGACAAGCCGCTTTATACTCTAGTGGTGAAGTTCTGTATCAACACATTCCTCTGGCCAGTTGAAGAGAGCACTATGCTGGAAAAGCAGCATGCTCAGCTCCCAGGATGAGGGAAGGCTAGTCACTCAGCTCACCATCCCGAAGTGAGCCCTGAAAGAGGACTGACTAGCTAGGATAAACAAGGTGTCTGGTGGCACTTTTAAAGACTAACAAATTTATTTATTGCATGAGCTTTCGTGGGAGAGAATCACACTTCATCAGACGCTTAAAGATGGACAGAAGGATGGTTACTGCAATTTGAGGCCTTGTATTTGTTTTACAGTAAAATGAAGAGCCCCAAAGTTTTGCTAGTGAAGTTGTAAGTCAGGATGAAGATACTGTGCAGGGTTATCCTTGGACTCCAGAAGAGAATTTTAACTTTCAGCTTCCTTGACTGAGATACTGCAACAGAATCCCAACCATTGAAGGCCTTTGGACCACACCAATGATGTTCAGACAATCAACAATCACGCTAGCAGTTCACCAAAGGGATGGTTCTGTTGTTATTACACATACAACTATATTGGAATACAGGAATAATGTGTACAAAAAAAGGGGTGCAAATGGCTTCCAAAACAGCCCACTACTCATCTTCCAACCAGTCATTTTAAGGAGCTATTTTGTCTTGAGAGTGGGGACCAAAGAAATGCCATGTGAAATCAAGTGATTTGATGTTTCGACACATTCCATTAAAACAGTGCATCAATTCTTCTTCTAATTTTTACTCCTGCAGATTAGCTGGGAACCTTCACATTTAGTGACGTCTAACGAAATGAAGATAGGAAGAAAGGCTATCCACCTGATTTAGTGGAAAACAGTTGAAGTTACTCTCTGAAACTTGAGTAGACTTCAAGTGACTGGCTACCTGTCAATGCCTCTGCTTGCCTGTTATCTGACATTGGCTTTCCTATTTTTAATATGTTTCTCTCTTCCTCCCCGTGCCAAAGGCTCATATGAAGAGCAGGAAAACTGACTGGCTGGCTACAGATAGGACACAGTAAGACTACCTGTACACACAAAATGCAAGGAGTCTTGTGGCACTTAAAGACTAACAGATTCCACGAAAGCTCTTGCAGTAAATAAATCTGTTAGTCTTTAAGTGCCACAAGACTCCTTGCTTTTTTTACTTTACTAAACTAACACTGCTGCCCCTTTGGAACTTGGCAAGATGTTAGTATCTGTACACAAACTGCTAAAATACACAAAGTAAAAAACAGTGCAAAGTATTCCCTCTTATTTCTCTTCTCAGTTTTAGGAATCTTTAGTATTACCTGTAACAAGAACAGTACAAAAATCCAGCCAGAAGCATGATTTTTAATTGCTGTTCAACACCTTGGATGTACATCTCCAAGAGCCCTTACACCAGCTTCTCCAGCTTCCAGCCCAGGTAGGTCAAGCTTATTTGCTATGGTGGGGCAGATTTCACTTAAATGTATTTCAGGTGGGCTGCACATACCATACATTGAAATACTACAGCACTCTCACAGCATCGCTGCAGAGCACTGGCTATGTGAGACCACACCTTCTCTTCCTCTCTGAGGGAGAGTATGGTCCAGCAGAGCACAGTCGTGGGCCGGATAGAAAAGGTTTGGCCTGCGGGTCACGTTTGACACCCTTGCTCTAGCTCAAGCTCTCAAGGGGAGGGTGGGGAGGGAAAGAGTCCAGAACTGATAGCAGGACTGGCCCCCACATGCAGCTGGGAGCTACAGCTATATGAGCAAGAAAAGGAAGTGATGAGGCTGGGAAACTGCTGTCAAGAACCAGGGCTAAGAGAAGTAGCACAAGGAAGTTACTTGAGAGAGACTGGCCCAAAGTCAACACGTGCAAGACAGACTCTCAGGGAGCCATTTTAAGTTGATTGCAGCCGATGGAATCAGTGACAAGGGATGCAGAAAATCTAGTTCTAATACAGTGAGCTTCATTTCTTCTCAACAAAAAAGGAGTCTTATGGCACTTTTAAAGACTAACTTTTATTTTTCACATGAGCTTTTGTGGGTGAAGTCCCACTTTGTCAGATGCCAGAGTGGAGAAAAAAACATCCTCCAAATGTGGAGCAGTTGAGTGGAAAATAAACCTAGTGGACCCCAGAACCGAGCAGAGAGAACAACAGGTAGCACAGCCAGGAAGAACTACTCTATACATGGGTCAATCCATTTACCAAGAACACAATGTCAAGGACACTAAAGACAAAGAGAAGTGGACCACGTTTTGTGTTCTGGTTTTTTAACTGTGTTTGGGAGTTATCATGAGCAGTTTTATTTTCAAAGAGTCGAACTCAGTGATTATGCCACACTCTTCATGAACAGGAACAGTTTGAAATGAGATAGCGTGACTTGGCGCGGCACAAAGACAATCTTTTATTGCAGCAGCTGGCATGCTTATTTGGGGGGAGAAAGGAAACCTTCAAGGCTCAAAGGACCCAGTGGAACTGTTTTGAAAAAAAAACAGACGTTTTCCTGAAGGATTGGAGACCCAAACATTTCAGCATAGAGAACCCCTCAGACAAAATAACTTCACTGATTGTCACTGTTTATGTCTTGTGGGTTTTGGTTTTGGTTTTTGTTTTTTTTTACAGCCTACAGAAAAGGATCATAGGTAAGTAAACCAGATTTTAAATGATTTAATAATTTAAGAAACATTGCTAATCACACAGCAGAGAGGTTCGTTACAAGTGAGTTAAGCTCGCAATGTCCCTTTAAAATCAGGTACATGCTAATACGGTTATCCAGAAGCATCAATTACCAATACAGCACTCTTTCTAAAACCTGCAAACCAATTCATAGTTAATTGTTATTAGCTTCCTTAGTACCCACCATAGTGTGTTCATAAATTCTTCTAGGAGCATGGACACAGAACTACTTCTCCATAATCCAACTTATGCTATTTTTATATTGTACAGGTCACAGCAGTACCTAGGTATCAAGGGCAGATGTTTTAAGATTCTGTATAATCCTGGTAAACTATAAGACATTTAGAGTGGAAGGGAGGTTGGGTCTTCCAGACCATATCTGAGATGGTCCAGAGCCTTGTTAAGTGAAGGCCTCATACCTGGAGGTCTGAGACAGACAAAGATTTAAAATGTATACTTAAATTTCTGCTACATCTACCATCTTTGCCTAGTCATTGTATTTTTGTCACCCATCCTCTGACAGCACAAACTTATTTGTGAACGGCTGGGAACACTGGGATTTTGATGGAGCAGCTCTTCTGGCTTCCTTGGCAAAGATGGTGCTGATCAGCTGCCTTCCTTCATGTAAGCTTCTCTCTTCACTGCAGAGTACGGGCTATTGGCATGTGGGTTGGCCTACTTCAGGTGCAAGTGTCCATAAATTCAAAACTATACTCAAACGTGTCCATTTGACTGCCGCCGCACCGGTGCTATACTCTCCCCCATGAAAGGAAGGCCCTTTGATTTCTGTGAGCACATCCTATGGTTTTTCACACTGCAGCAATGAGCTGCACGAACCTTCTTCCAAAGAACTGTGGGAGAACTTCTTTTCTGATAAGCGTCTAGGGGATTTGTGGGAAGGCACTGGAGGACTTTAATGGTTTAGCCTGCATTAAAACTGTAAAATGGGCAGATTACCAGCCCAAGTGTTTGCAGCACACAGACTTTTTACCCCAGGAAAGGCCATCTAGTGCAGGTGTAAAATACCACACCCACATCAAGTGAGATGGTTTTGCAGGTGTGGATCAGAACCTGATAACAGGCAACATTTCGGTAACAGCCCAAATTAACTCCCCAGGGAAGACAAGCCTCCAACTATCTAATGCCAACCCTGCGCTATCCATTGTATTGGTATTTGGAAACATGCACATAAAGTATGCGCTGAACCAAAGATGCTGCTCAGAAGTAATCTGCTTAGAATAGCAATCAATTTATTCATGTTCATTCAAGCGGTAAGGATTCCCAATTATTAGATGCTCAAGAACTGATTGTGAAGCCTCTTTTTGGCACCTATATTTTGTTTTATTATGCAAAAGTCCTTCTCTTTTCTGCCCTCAATTCATCACTGCTCAGAAGAAATGATGATTCCATGTTCTCATAAGCACACAATGTCTGGCAGGCAGGATTCTGGCAGCCTTTGAACCACCTTCAGCCCTGCCATGTGACAATGGCCAATTTCGGGGGGTGGACTGATTTTTTTAATTAGTCTGCATCAAGATAGGTGAAAGGACACATACTCGCAAACGAAAGAAATAGAAGATGTCACATCCTTACTCAGAATTAAAATAAATGTACTGTAACTAGATAGCGGGTGGTTTCAGAAGCATTCCATATTTCATATTATGCCGTTCTGAGGTGTCTCTGCATTAAAAAGCTCATCAAGACCAAAGGAACTCTCTTCTGATCAGCTAAAATGCTTTGAAAGAGGATGCTGCAAATCTGTGTTTCAGTTCTACAGATTACATTTAGATCACCACTTGGATTCCAGGAGTTTCATCTAGTCAAAAACAAATGCTCAGCAAAAAAAAAAAAAAAAAAGACACTGTGGATTAAACTAAGATTTGGGGGCAGCCTGTGCAAATTTGGCTTAGGCAAATTATTTCTCTTTTGCCTGTGTTTTTGAGCTCCACCTTCCATTTTCTCAAAGGCCTCAGATGCAGTATGTTTTCATCTAGTAAAGTGCAAAAATCCTGGAAGGGAATTTATCATAGTACTTCTTCCATCAGTCTATTAACAGCATGAGCAGAGTCACAAATCAAAAACAATCTGCTGAATGCTCTGCTGATGTGGTATTAAAATGGAGAGTATCTATGTAATACACATAATGTATATTTATGAATGTAGTCTTAATTAGGTTCGCCAATCCTCACAGCAAAACTAAAGCGAATCAGCTCTTAGGAACATTACTTTGAAGCCTCTGGAAGTCAAAATCTCGCATTTGCCCACAACTGAGAAATGGAAACAGTACCGGCCAACTCCCAGTGCAGAGAACGTTAGTGTTTATAAAGCACTTTCAGGTCCTCAAATAACAGGTGCTACAGAAACAGAGCATGCTAACCGAAAGCCACCTGCCTGTAAGTTTCCTACCACATTTGATTCAAAGACGGAATCTGTATAGGTACACATATTTCTGAACTATGGTGAAGAATGACATCAAGTCCTACCTCTAATAAACATTATTTAAAAGCTTTTCAAAACTAACGTTCATTTACCAAAAGCTTGGTTTGGATTACAGTTGTTCATTGAACTTACAGAGGTCAGAAGTTGGTGTGAATACAGTGACTAGCTTCAGAAATCAATATGACATTTTAGATGTCCTGGAAAGCGACCCTTGGAGTCCAAGCAGCTGGCTACACCAGTCTTCCTTTGATTTGTTAACTTTGTTTCATTTCAGGTTACAAATAATGAAATGACAAACCTTAAAAATTGCTTTAACACTGTTGACCAGCATCATAGACACTGAAATGTCAGATTTCTCTGAGGACAGAGGCAGATACCCATTCTCAATATAGATTTGCCCTGACGAAGCAATGCAGCTGAAGAGCTCTTAAAAATAGATGACCCAGCTAAGCAGTTGCAGTATCAACTCTGACACCCCCCACTAACCATCTTTTGTATTCTCATAACCTAACCATCTTTGAAATCTCTCTTGGCAGAAGATGGACCTACTATGTCAGCTGACTGAAACTAAGCTACTTCGGCAGGAGACAGAAACAGACATAGGAGCATCAGACCTCAGTGTAATTTGTTACTTATTCCCTAAATCCAACACTTTCTGTTTAGAATGGGCATTTATAGCCCTTCTTGCATGTGGAAACAGGACTTAGAATATCAACAGCACAGAAAACTACCTAGGAGAAGGAACCATGATTAAGTACATTTAACAACTCTCTTTTAAATAAATTGTTAACATTCAAGATGGCTAGCACCTTTGCTTAATATACAGAAGGTCCTGGGTTCAGGCCCCAGGGGGTTGGACTTGATGGTCTCATGAGGTCCCTTCCAACCCTATGATTCTATTCTAGAAGATGGCAAAAGCACTGAGTCTTTCATAAATGGCACGGGTTAGAAACCACCAGTTTTTAAGACCAGTACGCTTTTTCAAGTATGGGACTGGGACCCGTGATCAGTCTGAAATTCTACGCTTCAAACAGTCCAACGTAAAGCAGAATGGAAGCCAGAATTCTCAAGAGTAAAACAAGAATCCTAACAAATGAAAGCAAGGAAATCTCAGCTCCATGTTTATGACTCAGATCAGTGTAAAGTACTCCCTATTCCCACGGTCACAGTACTTCAGGAAACACAGCATATCATGAATGACCCGAACATATTAGCTGTGCATTTCTTTGTCCTTGTCAATTTCAGTCAGACGCTCAACATTTTAATGTAGTTTTCAACTGGATTAGTTTTTCAAATCAATATGAGACTCCTGTCATCAGCAGGTAACTGTCCCAATAGGTTACCTATGCACTGAAGTCTGAAAGGCACTATCGTGCATGTTTCAAATTAACAAACGGGGGCCTCTTCCAACAGATTCTGAAAACACCCACAGGCCCCACTTCCCAACTACTTCAATGTTTATTCTTATTAATCAGTACTTAGTTAAAGCTTGATGGCATGGGCTAACAGCTAAATAGCTTCCCAGACAAGCTGTATATTCTATGACTTCTCTTACCTATGTACTCACTGTAAACAGCGAGGGAACTACCAGTCTCTAACTCCCATTTCAATACACAAGAACAGCCATACTGGATCAGACTAATGATTCATCTAACCCAATATCTCGTCTTCCAACAATGGCCAATACCAGGTGCATTAAAGTATTTAAGTTGCGTGTAGCAACTTCAGACAACTCACCCACCCAACTGGATGCGCGATAAAAAGTTCCTAAATTCAGTGAATGCTCATCTTTGTGTGTTGCCTGGAGGAGAAAGTCTGACAAGATTTCAGAATACAAGTCGACATTTCTGACTTAAATCATTCAAGCCAAAACTGAAAAGCTTCCTGACCGAGTCCACGTGTGACATGTTTTTGATTGGAGAAATGTTACCACAGCTCTAAGTCCTCTGAAAAGAATGCAGCTTCCTGCAGGCACTGGAATCCATTACTGTGCAGGAGTTAGCTTGTATTATTGCCCTGCAGTCTACTCAAAATGAGAGGGTTTTCTATGTGCTCATTTCAAACTAACAAACGGGCACGTCTTCCAGCAGACTCTGAGAACACCCACAGGCCTCACTTCCCAATTACTTTGATGTTTATTCTTATTAACCAGCTACTGGCCGGTTTGCAACATTTCCTGCCTCCTTTCAGTTGTTTTGCCAAACCATCCTCTAATGTCAGAGTTATTTTTTAACCCTAATACAATTCATTTGCTTTTGCCACTTAGAGACTATTAGAACACGCAATATGCTTCCAACCGTATGACAGCTTTAAACGCGCAGTCATCAGCCATGACCACCAGATAACGTACTAGCACCCACATCATCTCCAAACAAGACCCACCATCAACCTGCTAGGGAATTTATAGCACCAAAGGAGTTCCTGAAATGTAAGTCTAAGATGGAAAGTGAGCCACTGTCTCTTTGCTCTGTGTTTGTAACACCTAAGAAATTCGAGAGCCTTGCCGGGTGACCATGTAAGGCACAACTCACACCTAACACAAAGGAGCCCTAAGTCATGGATCACAACCCAAAAGTGCCACAATAAATGAAGTAGCAGCAATGTGTTTTTGTAAGCTACGTTACAGCTCACCTTTCTTGAACCCCCTCGCACATTTAACATACCCACTTGAACTCATTTATTCAGCTAATAGTGACCAGGTTGACCAAAAAATCACAGACCATTCACAAAAAAATGCACTGCATCCTCAGTGGAGGGCAGCACCGCAGTAAGGACTGACCCAAGCTATTACAGCTCTTCCACTGAAATCAGGTCTAAAATTTTTGGTAAGTATTTGTAATCTCACCTGTTGAATAAACTGCTTGACAACATCTAGTCTCATTATTAAGGCTAAGATTTTTGTTGCACGCATGTCCTGGGCAAGAAACAACAAATCATGGATGCCTGAGCCCTGCAATGCAAGAGGCTGAAACTGAAAAAGTCACAGAGATGTGTTAACTCAGAAATCTGTGACCTCTGTAACCAAACTGTATCCTTACTCATTATGGAAACAGCCAGCAAATAAAACCCATTAAGATGTGTATTTTGCAATCTGGAAAGCCCCAGTGAAATAACCAGGATTTTGCATTGCATCAGTACCACAGATGGAATTTTTACAAATTTAGCATTGCAAGGGTAACATCTTTAAAGCTGGCCCTGCACTTCTGCTACAGAACAAGGATCCCGCCTTGCAAGTGTTACCCCTCACGGCACAATACAACTGCTTAAAAGCAGCAGCTAAACATCTCAGTCAGTAGAGTGGTGCTGTGGTTTTCAAACTATTGTCCTCAGGACCCTGTCGAAAAAAATCTTTTATGTCCATGATCCAGCAATTACATCTTTCAGCAATGCATTCCAATCTTGTGGCAGGAACAGAGGGCATCACGACCCGGTACCTAAGGGTCTGCAACCCGGTACCCAGTCCTGACACACTGTTTGAAAACCACAGGAGTAGTGGATATCCATTCTGTTCCCACACAGCTATTAAAGTTTTACTCAGAGAACAGAAGGGAAAATGCACTCAAACGCCACTTCCTCCACCAGTAAAGTATGGCACAAGAGATGGCCTTCTGGGCAGCGGCATCAGGTATATCTTGTTGATCTCTCCAGTCACCAAGACCCAGCTTCTCCCAGGCAGCTGACTGTCAAGCTTCTACAACAGTGTCTAAGAAATGGAAGGAACCACAACAGAGGACACTTAAAAGACCCAAGAGCCCAGGATGGGAGAAGACTGAAGACAGACATGAAAACAGATGTAAATTGCTTCATCTTAGCATGAAAATTCTCAGCCACCTCAGCTTCCTTCAGCCATCAAACATATTAACTATCACAGCTACCTGGACCAGAGTTGAAATATTCAGAAATATGACCACCAGTTACCTGAAAGAGTCCTGAAAATACACCAAGGCTTTGTCTACACTATTACTTTTATCAGGAAATTTTTTCATCAGCCAGCAATGAAAAAGAAACCCTGATCAACATAAATACCAGTATAGATAGTGTCGTGTCTCCCACCGCCATAGCTACCATCGCTTTTTGGGTGTGGTTTAATGGTGCCAGCAGGAGAGTGCTCCCCCATTAGCACAGAATAGCTACGTGGGACGCTTCCAGTGGTGCACCTGAGCCAAGGCAAGGTCCATAGCGCGTATGGAGAGCTCCTCTCCTTTTAGGCAAAGAACACCAAAAGGCACCAGGCTGAGAAATAAGCCACAAAACTTTGTTTAAAGTGTTAATGTTTCACCCAGTTTTGACAACTAAAAAGCTGAAGAGAAAAATATACTGTTTACTCTTCTGTACTATAGCTTTACATAGGATTTTAAGACTTTTTTTAAACCACACAAGACCCGTCCACACCTAGTTTCAGAATATGCTTCCTTTCAGACATTTACTGGATACCAGCAACAGTCATTACGGGGGAAATTTTCAAAAGACATACATGGCAGGTAAGTGCCCAATCATCATTAGTGTTTCTGCAACATTTCCCACAGAACAGTGAAGAAAGATGGCTTACAGTAGTAAACCTGCCAGACTGATATTACTACTTTCCAGGAACACCCAGCTGACTTTGGCACTGTACAAACACAAGAGGTACGGACCTGAAAAGTTTACTCTAAAAACAGAATTGTTATAATATATCACACTGAAAGTACCATATTGTAGAGACATTTTTGACAATTTTTTCTTCCTCATTCATGCTGGAAATAAGTTACGAGTCTAGTTCCAGTCTTTCACTGCATTAGGCTCTGACTGTAAAATACAAAGCTTCAAGTAACCTTGAACATGACTGAGGAGTCCTGTGGCACTTTTAAAGCCTAACATACATTTATCACATGACCTTTGCCAAAGAAAATCCCACTTTGGCAAATGTTCGAAGAGGGCAATGTAAATTCTTCATCTTCAAGAGTCTGACGAAGTGGAATTTGCTCTCATGAAAGCTCATGTGATAAACCAGTCAGTCTTTAAAAACGTCACAGGACTTGTTGCTTGTTTTGCTGAACCCAACTAACACAGCTGCCCCTTTGCAACTTGAACATAACTGGTTTTTTTGCTTGCCAACAATCATTTGTCTACCTGGGTCGCAACCGCAAGAAAGTTAGCCGAGACTGAACAACCATTGTATCACCGATTACGTGCAGCGACCAGAGCTGCTGGCATCTCCCGTCCCTGGCACTTCCACCAGGATCCCGGTCGCGGCTCTAGCACCTGAAATGAGAACCCGAGCTGGGCTTTGTTTCCTGAACCCCAAGCTCCTTTTGCCCTCAACCTTCCTGCCCAGCCTGAAGCCTTCCCCATACAGAAATGGGCTGAGAAGGCGATGCGACTTCTGCCAACGCTTGCCAGTTTGACCCTGGCTAGGGTCACCAGATGTCAGGCAAGAGGAGGACATGTCCTCCTTTTCACTTCATGTCCTCTGTCCAGCAAGCATTTCAAAAAAACCATGATTTTGTCTGGCTTTTACTTACAGGGGTTAAAGTATGCTGGAAAGCCCAGACCACCCTCTTTTTAGGAGGAATCATTCCAGGGCCCCCTAAAAACAGACACATATGACATCAATACTCCATGTGTCCTCCTTTCCATGTTTTGGGATCTGATAACCCTAACCCCAGCGGGCAAGCTAAATTCTGTGAAAGCAGGACTTCATCGAGACTACGGGCTCTTTTCCCATTACAAAAGCTAACTGGACTTCAGGCTTCCCACGGTTTGAACCAACAACTGCTCTGCTTTGCTGTTCCTGTAGGAGCTGACCCTGTTTTACACCCCCTTGCATTTAGCTTCATTCCTTTCTGTAAGCCCATCTTAGCAAGTGGGATCTTCTCCCACGAAAAATAAATCTGTTAGTCTTCAAGTGCCACACAACGCCTCTGAAGCAACATTTCCCAGTCAGGTCTGAGCAGCTGGGCCAGGATTTTTTTGGGGGAAGCCACTCCAAGAGAGGCTCATGAATATTCATGAGTGGCTGGGGGATGCAGGTGGGCTGCCCCCAGTGAGGGAAGGCGGCCGGCTGCGCCAGGCCTGAGGGAAGCTGGGGCAGCAGGACGCGCCAGCGGGAAAGGCCCGGGCCCCCCGCGCTAGGGCAGGGCCCGGCCTGAGGGGGGGACAGGGCCCGGCCCCGTGACCCGGCCAAGGTGACCGGGCGGCCCCAGGAGCCCGGGCCCGGTGCTGGAGCCGGGGGGAAGCCGTCGGGGGGGACCAGGCCGCGGCTACTCACCGACCGCCCCCCCCGCGCCCCGCCGCCGAGCCCCGCTTCATTGAGCCGCCGCGGCCGGGCAGCCTCCAGCCAGCGCTTCCGGCCGCCGCCACGTGACCCGCCGCTTCCGCCGCCATAGAGAGGGAAGGGCGCGGGGAAGGCGCCCGTCGCCGGGAATGAACCATAGAGAGCGTTCGAGGGCGGGGGGGCGGTCCTCCCGCCGCGCGCGCTCCGCCCCGGGCAGGGGAGGAGCCATGGGCGGAGCCAGGGGAGGGGAGAGCTGGGCACAGCTGTTGAGGCCTGGGGCCCAGAGCAATGTTCCCTCTAACTTGTGGTAGGCTGTGCACGCCAAACATTTCTTTTCTGCACATTTTTGGAAGCGGTGCGTGATTGTGGCCCAACTTGTGAGGGCAATGAAGTAAAGGTGGATGATGCAAATGCTGTCTGAATTTTATTGGCATAGGGTGATGGAATGCAAGGTGAATTCAGTGAAAGCAAAAAAAATAAAATAAAATAAAAAAAAAATCGAGACTACGGGTTCTTTTCCCATTACAAAAGCTAAGTGGACTTCAGGCTTCCCATAGTTTGAACCTGAAAACTGCTCTGATTGGCTGTTCTTGTAGGACCTGATCCTATGTTTTACACCCCCTTGCATTTAATCAATCAATCACATCATAGGGCTGGAAGGGACCTCATGAGATCATCAAGTCCAACCCTCTGGGAATTGAGCCCAGGACCTTCTGCATGTTAAGCAGAGGTGCCAGCCACTACACTATTTGCAAGGCTTAGTTTCAGTCCTTTCTGTAAGTTCACCCATCGTCGAAGCATCTGAGGAAGTGGGATCTTCTCCCATGAAAGCTCATGCAAAAAATAAATCTGTTAGTCTTAAAGTGCCACACAACTCCTTGCTATAAATTACAAGACCTGATTGGAAAGATGCTATTTGAAATTGCCTACTTACAGTAGAGCAAAAATAGTAGCACTGTTGACTTTTTTGGTGCACACTTCATTGTGTTGCGTGCACAGGCTTCGCAAGGTGTGCACGCTTGCACACGCACACAGCAATTGGGAACATAGGGGCACAGCGAGGAACGGTGCTGGGGATTGTGGCGCCCCCCTGCAGCAGAGCTACGCCAGCGCATATGACTGACGTCATCAGGGGACCACAATGGCACTGTCCCCTTTGGGCGCCCCACTGCAATGCAGGGGTTGCTTACTGCATAGCGCCGGCCCTGGGCAGAGCCCTAGGGCTAGGCTCTGCTGCTCTCCCCCCTCCTTGGCACAGTAAAGCACAGGGCAGATAGCAGCAGGCAGGGATGGGAGAAGGGCAGGGGCCAGGCCCACTGCTCTAGCCACCCCCCACCTATCAGTCATTTCAGCCTCAAGCTGGTACCTGGCCCTGCCAGCCCTTTGCAGAGGGGTGAGCATCATCCCCCGGCATATACAGGTTCAGGTCACATTTGAATGCAAGTTCCAAAGGGGCAGCTATGTTAGTCTAGTAGAGCAAAAAAAGCAAGGAGTCTTGGGGCACTTCAAGATGAACAGATTTATTTATTGCATGAGGTTTCGTGGGAGAATATCCCACTTTGTCAGATGCTTTGGAGAGGGGGAGCTGACAAAATAGGATGGAAATAAATGCAGGCATGGGATCAGGGCATACTGCAACAACAGACCTGATCCCATGTCTTACACTCCCCTGTATTTCTTTTCATCCAATTCTGTAAGTTCCCCCTCTTCAAAGTGTCTGACAAAGTGGGGTTTTCTCCCACAAAAGTTCATGTGATAAATAAATCTGTTAGTCTTGAAGTGCCACAAGACTCCTTGCTTTATTTGAATGGAAGTTATTGCTAAGAGCCACTCATCTGTCATATTCCAAAGGGGCAGCTGTGTTAGGTTAGATCAAACAAACAAACAAACAAGTTCTCCCATCTTCAAAGCGTTTGGTGAAGTGGGATTTTCTTTTACGAAAGCTCATGCGATACATATGTTTGTTTGTCTTTGAGTGCCTTGTTTGTTTTACTGAACTAGACTACATGGCTGCTCCTTTGGATCTCAAAAACAAACAAGAAGTCTTGGGGTACTTTTAAAGACTAACACATTTATTTATTGCGTGAGCTTTTGTGGGAGAAAATCCCACTTTGTCAAATGATTTTCTGCCACGGAAGCCCATGTGATAAATAAATTTGTTAGTCTTTAAAAGTACCACAAGACTTCTTGTTTGTTTCATTTGCCATAGTCACTTTCAAGGTTGGTGTCCCCTTGGAACACAGGACAGGCTAGAACTGATCATCCCCTGCTCCTATGAAACCAATATAAACTTCAGTGTAATGACCCAAGTCCATTAGCCTTGCATGTGCTTCCTGAAACAGAGCATTGCAGGAACAAATAGCAGTGACTTTAAAACAAAGAAAGAGGGTTCTCTTACCCTAGGTAACAAGAAAAATCTAAAAGTGAAAAAGAGGAGCAATCATTTTCTGCAAGGTCCATTCAGGAGTGAAATCACATTCCATTCCGTCCCCTCTCCTGGGGTTCTCTCTCATCCCTACCCCAGGATGAGTGTAAGCAAGTCACTTCACCACTCTGTGCCTCAGTTTCTCCATCTGTAAAGGGGACTAGTGATACCCACTACAAAACACCTTATGATCTACTGCTAAAAAGCGTTAAACAAGAGAGAGCGATACGTATTACATGTAAACCTCAGAAATTCACAGCAAATGGCCTTGCTACAACAAAGTAAAAAAGGAATGTGAGCCAAGCAACTGTGACCCTATCATCCTGAGATGATTCTAAATTAGCTTTCTAATTCTCTAGCCATGTATGTGGCTCACATCATGACAGTATCTGAATGACTCATATTCAAAGCAGTATAAATAACTGATTTAATTAAGATGACAAAAATAACAGGTCCCCCTCCTCCTCCACCCACTGTAGTGTAGAAGAATAAACCTAAGCCCATACGCCTTCTAGAAAGAAGCATTTTATAGTTATGTGCAAAACAAAACACAAAATGCTGGTAGTGAGCCAACCAAGGTGCAACTGCCATCAAATAAAAAACTGCCACCTACCAGGTGCTAGTACAAGACCTTTGGTAGAATTGCCAGCAACCTTGTGGACATTTCTCTTATAGCTTTGTCTGCAACTCTTGAAGACTAGAAAGCTCTGATCTACCTACCTGTGAAATTTGAAAGTGTCTCTCTGAACTGCTTATGTGCAGCAAAGCGTTCATAACCAGGAAAAAGACAAGTTCCTCATATTGCTCATTTCCTATGAGTTAGTCGTGACTCTGCTAGACAAAAATGGTTTTGAATGGATAAAAATTAGAACCTTAAATGTTTTAAGGGTCACTTTGCCCATGTCTGAATGACCACGCAAGGTGCAAGGCAGTGAAGAATCAGATTCCTGGAATGTAACATAACCAGAAATGGATCGAGTAGTAAGGAGTCTTTGTTCAGTCTCCACTCCAGTTATAACCAACATCTGACTGACAAGTTTTTCAACTCTGGAGCGTGGTGTTCCTCATCTTAAATGTGCAGTAACTACATGAAAACCAACACTGTTGCTTTAAGCAACATACTCCACAACCACTAGTCTGAAGTCAGAAAAGGCTTGCTGTAAAAGTCGAGCACTGTGGCCCTTGTGGAAAGGAAGTTCATGAAGATCAATATGTTGCCTCATGAAGTTCAGTATTCTGAGGCAAGGAACCAGCTGACACTATAAAACTTCAGCTCAGAACTTTATACAAGGCGCTACCCAGCAGAAAACAATTTCCACAAGGTTTACCCAGTACAGACTGATTCTGAGCATGCAGAAGAGACACTGGATGAAAAGAGGAGGAAAGGTTTAACACATGCAGATCATCAATCTGGAATTTATTATTCGTCTTCCCTCCTTTCAGCATCCAGGGGCTGCAGTCAGGAATCGGGGGTCTCCTCATACAAGATGTAGTACAAACAAAGAGTTGATGGGGCCCACACTAAAGAGTTTATGCTAATGACAAAGCCACAAGTGGATAAAGCAAACCAATGGGTAATATTCAGAGGGAAATCAGATAGCAAAAATAGGAGCATCATAATGACAGGCACAAGTATGAAGTTTCTGACTGGTTTAGGGACAGCTGTAAATCTGGTAGATGGTCACACTATGGCTAGCTGGTGGTTAAGAATAAATCAACACCTACAAAAGCAAATAAAAATAAAGATTTTAGAGTTTGGAAATTCTAAGGCACTACCAAGGCTGGGCTTATTAAAAATGCAGGTGACAGAGTAGATTATCCATAAAAGGTAATGTTTAACATTGCCAAAATCATAAAGAAACCTGCTTGAATATAGCCAATGTCATTAACAACGCATCCCACTGATTGTTATAGTCAAGCTTGCTTAATGGAATTCAGTTGTCAGATGTGAAAACACGCTCTCAGATGGAAAGAGACACTGATTGTATGGAGGGCTGAAGAACCCTTTCGCTGACACTTCAATGGTAATTTCTCGTGACTCACCCTTCTCTGTATGTATCTATACACCCAACATTTTTCATTTCATGCATCTGATGAAGTGAGATTGTGCCTACAAAGCTCATGTGATAAATAAATTTGTGGGTTTGTGAAAGTGTCACAGGACTCCTCGTTTGTTTCACTGAGTGTCGATACTACTCAGTAGGTCCTGGAACCCTATTTAGAAATCTGAACACTACAGAACTGAATGAATAATTATTTTGCTTCACAACACACAGCTGAAGGCCCCCTTTTCTTACACTTGTCTCCAACGTTTATTTTTTGTTTGTATTATTATAGAAACCCCCATCCTGGACTAAGCCCTCATTGTGTTAGGTGCAGGACAAAGAAACAGTCTGAGGCCAACTAGCACCATGCTCTGCCATTCAGTTAAATGACCTAAAAATGGATACGCAAACCTATGACAAAGGCCAGCAGTGCACTCCTTGGTCCTGCTGTCTGAGGAACAAACTGTTTAGTAGCTGAGCCTTATTTTTCTTTCATCTGCCAACTTGCTCAGTCAATTTTTTGTAAAGAAAATCCAAGAAGCTAAAAAATATAAATATTTTTTTCCCCTGTAAATCGTATGATGCTCAAATTGCACTGCATTTGCAAACCATTGCATTTGTAAGTAGAAGGGTTGGAACAGCTTCCCTGCACCTTGGTGTGGTATCACATATTATTAGGTTTCCTGTAAGATTTTTCATAGCAGTGCTTTTATTGAGATGACACTTGAATCGGCACAGCAGTGGCATGGAGTTAACTAGGTTGAATGGGCTATCCTGCACAACTCTTTTCAGTCAGTCAAGTATTAAAGAACAGCACTGGTGGATTAATGAATTAGCGAGAGCTAAATGCTGGCTTTTCCACCCAGAGGTGCCCTGGAGGGGAGCAGGTGGCTGCACCGTAGAAGGACCCCTGGGAAAAAGCTGGGTTGACTTATTCAGAATTTCTCCTGCGGCTCCTAAAGGAGTTTGCTCAGAATACGCTTATTCTGTACCCGGCTAACTGCCAGCTACTGAGAGGGAAGCAGGGAGATTCAGTCAGGCTGCTCCTCTCCTCTGCCCCTCTCTGCAACCTTTTGGGTAGCGAGTACCAGAGGCAGGGCCAGCAGGGCCCATGCTGCCTAGCAGGACTGTACCCAATTCATACATGGTGGTACAAGGAGCAGGGGAGGCTTCTTGAATCCTCCCTCCCTCTACCCAGTCTGGACCATAGGGATTTTGTATGGCCTGAGGAATTAGTAAAATAACAGCAACAACTCAAAAAAAAAAATTAATTTCCTGCCCCAAGAGGCTCAGAGCCAAGTTCCTCTTTCAGATCCGCGGATCTCCTTTTGATTTCATTCCCACTTGTAGCCTGGTTGTCGTCACGCTGAGGTCTGACTGGCTCCTGAGCGTGACCCCTCCTCTTTACCTGTCTCCTTTTCCAGTTCTTCAGCTCCTCCTCCTCTCTTGTTCCACTCGGATTGGGGCAGGGACTCATCTTTCATTAGAGGGGCACTGTGCTGGCTGGGGCCTACTGGAAGGCATATAATAAAATAAAATTAATAATAAAATATCTCCTTCCTTCCATTCCCCTCCTTATTTCCTTTCTAACTCCTTCAAAACTGAGTCATTCTCTCTCTTTTATGGGAAAGTCTCTTTTGTTTGGTTTCATTCCCAGCCACAGCACCACCCTCGTCCCCCGCCCTGGTCCTTCTTAGCTTACGCCTCCACTTCCCCCCATCACCCTACACTTTACTAATTCTGGTCTCTCTTCTACCTCTGGGGGTCTTTCTCCAAGATTTCCCCTCCCTCTCTTTCTTTGGGCCCAAGCTCACGGCATTCCTGGCTGTGATTCTCAGCACTACTCAGCACATGGGTTGTAGAGCTCCTTAGCAGTCCTGCAAACCTTGAACCCTCTTTTTTGCAGGGAGCATCGGGTGATGGATCCACTACCCCCAGCACTGTAGTGCACAGGAAACTCTACAGAGCTCCACAATATAGGGACCCTCAACCCCCCAATCCCCGGGGCCACCTCTACAAATCCTGCCTCTATTCCCACTGCACTGAAACTGGACAGGTCCCGCTGCATGTGACTTGGAGCCACCAAACCACAGTTTTTCTTCATGGAATTAATACTCATCCCTCATTCACCACATGGGATTCTGGCTAACGTTTAATGAGATTTCCTCATGGAGAATGACAGCAGAACATGCCCCCAGGTTGGCCTGCCTCCTTGCTTTCCCCTTCCCCAGAGCTAGTTGTTAGTAATTAACCATCCATCTAATGCACCACACTCAGCGCTGATCACATCATTCCCCGGGGCTGTAATGTGGCAATTTTACATGTTAGGCAAAATGTTGAGCTCATTTCCACAATCTGATGCTTTGCTTGATGTGACTGTAACCCAACAGGACTGCTTTCTTGTAGCTTTCACTTGAAATACATTTCCATCAGAACAAGGCCTATCCTATTCTGACAGCCCTTGCGTAAAGGAGGAATGAACGAACATCAAGTCTTGAAGAACCCTAGAACATTCTGACAAGTTCCTTTGGCTCATGAAACCTCTAAAATGGCATTAAAAATCCAGCCGTAGTGTACCTGCGCTTTCCTAACGTCTACTTACCACAGCATCTCCATTGCGCTGAGTCAAAGGGAAACACTCTCCCTTCAACTAGAGTCCATGGCATTCCTCCAGAGGGGTGGACTTACTGCATTGACTTCTGGATTGACTGAGTGGGTCTTCACTGACTGCTCAATTGAACTGGAAAAATCGAACCACCAGTGCAGACCTGCCCTGAGCCCTCAGAGTTTTAAGGAAACGACCTGGTCAGCTAACTTAACAACTTTGGCAAACGATGCTGGAAACTATTTTGAGGGGTGACCACTCAGTCTGGAATGGTAATGCCAACAGAGCATGCAGAGAAGACACCAAACAGCTGGCTCTCTAATCTCGTCTAGAGCTGATTTATCAATCTTTCTTAGATACACCCAGACTTTTGACATTATCTGCAGTGAACCAGATCCATCTACCATTTGAGCCATGTTTATTCTATGGGGACTATAAGGCACATCTGTGTGTGCTGTTGCTATGCAAATGGATAGTGTAGACGCAGCCTGCGGCAACAGAGGGGATTTTCTGGAGCATTCATTCATCAACCTACTTGTGCCCACATCAGGGATTAGGATGAGATGATTATATAAACATCACTGTTGCCTCAGGGTTAAATAGGGACTTTGGATTTTTTTTTCTCTTTACAATAGGTGATTCAACCTCATCTTCCTCTACATGCCGTTCCCCAGTGTTTGAATCTAAACTACTGCTTTGATTTGCTCTTACAGTCTGACCTGAACCCATGATTTACACTTCCCTGCATTTATTTTCCTCCCATTCTGCAAATTCCCCTTCTTTCAAGCATCTGATAAAGTGGGATTTTCTCCCACGAAAGGTCATGTGATAAATAAATTTGTTAGTCTTTAAGTGCCACAGAACTCCTTGCTTGTTTTGCTGAACTAGACTGCCACAGCTGCCCCTTTGAAATTGGTCAGAAGTACGGCCTTTTCACCTCCTGAGCACCTCACTATGTTGACATACCTTTTTAGTGTTGACCAGGCCTTTTCATTGGGTAATTCTGTACCAAAGGCTGTGCCTTGAAGAATAAACTGGGCAATATCTGTGGTAGTTAAAAGCTCATCTCCTTACCAGAGACTTGTTTGAGACCAATTTCACTGTTTTATGTCTCCTCTTAAAAAAGCAGGAAGTGCAATAGGAAGAGCACTGTTAGGTTTTTTGGTGCAAGTCATTCAGCATGTTGCTAAGGTCCAAAGGGGTAGCCACGTTAGTCTAGTTCAGCAAAACAAACAAGGAGTCCTGTGGCACTGTTACAGACTAACACATTTATTTATTGCATGAGCTTTCATGGGAGAAAATCCCACTTCATCAGACACTTAGAAGAATGTCTGACCAAGTGGGCTTTTCTCCCACAAAAGCTCATGCAATAAATAAATGTGTTAGTCTTTAAGTGTTACAGGACTCCTAGTTTGTCATTCAGCATGTGACTGAAGGCAATTCAAACCCTGTGTCACACTCAATTAAGAGTGTCCATCATTTGTTTTCAAGCCTACCTACTTGTGTGCATTGTCAGTCATGCACAGAGTTGCTGCGGTGTTCCTAACAAATCTCCCCAGAGCACCAGCAGCAGGGCTTTCAGGTGACGGCTGACTGTCATGATGTGCAAGGAACCAGGCCATGGCAGTGGAGTGGACGGTCAGGGCTGAGATGCGCTGGCAGGGCAGTGTGACTGGTCAGGAGATAGCAGAGGTATTGGTGGTCAAGGCACAAGAGTGTACACGCCATGTGTAGCTCTCACTGGAGCTATTAGACCCAGCTGTTGACATCACTCTTCTCTGCAGTAAGTTCTGATTACACCAGAGGACTATGCTATATCCACAATTTACTCACAGCATCAGCACTTACCTCTTATTTTTGACTTGCCACATTTCAGGGCTGCTTCGCCTCCACAACTAAACTACAGTATAGTCACTAGATGGTGCTCTAGTACCAAGAAGTCCCTTGTTGAACCAGGTGCTCTGTGTTACTGGTGGTCTGTACCTTCTTTCACAAGAAAAGCCCCTCAAATGGTTGTACAGTGGCCAGGGTAGAGCGACATACTTGCATAAACATAGCGGGCTAGACAAGCATCTCTTAGAGGATGCACCTTCTATTGTTTTCACTTTAAATCCATATTTGCATGTTGGTGCAGGAGTTGGAATGGGCTCAAGGTTTGGGGTGACAATGGGTATCAGATTATGAGAGTGTAGGATCTTGCATATTACCAAGTGCCAAAGGGGCAGCTGTGTTAATATAGTTCAGCAAAACAAGCAAGGAGTCCTGTGGCACTTAAAGACTAAACAAATTTATTTATCATATGAGTTTTTGTGGGAGAAAATCCCAGATCAAAGCATCTGATGAAGTGGGATTCTCTCCCATGAAAGCACATGTAATAAATAGATTTGCTAGTCTTTAAGTGCCACAGGACTCCTTGTTTGTTTGTTTTTAAATACAGGATGTAGTACTATGTAGAGGTTTGGCTACGGGTATGTGTATTACAGTTCAGATGACCAGAGAGCAGGAGTGAAAAATGGGGAGTGGGGTGGGATGTAACAGGAACCTGTATAAAACAGAGCCACAAATAGCAGGACTGTCCCTATAAAACTGGGGCATCTGGTCACCCTAATGATATTTGAATTGTGCACTTCATCCAACAAGCTCAAAGAAGTCAACAAACATTAATGAATGTAACCTCCCAACAGCTCTATCAGCCAGATACGTGTTGTTATTCCTATTTTAGAGATGGGGAAACTGAGGCCCAGGGAAGTTATATGACATGCCAAAGATCACACATGTGGCAATGGTACCAATGAGTATAGAGCCACAATCTCCTAACTCCCCGCCCTGTGCTTTAGCCACAATATTCTTCCCTAAAGAGGTCAAGTCTGACATGGACATGTATGTAATCATATAAATGTGGGGATAGGGTATGGAAGCACATGCAGACAGGGATGAGGGTTGGGTGGACAAAGAAGAGTGTAAAGCAGCAGGGATGAGGGTAGACCCCAGCTGTGCAGTGTAGCAGACTTGGTTTCTGTTTGTTAAGCAAAAGAGCACAAGTACAAGCTGAGTTGTAAGACCCTGAGCGTTTGGTGGGAGGGATGAGCTCAGCCAGAGAAGTATATGCGCACGTCTGTCTATTGCACACAGATGCCTGCCCTTCTCTTTGTCGTCTCTATTATTAATACGATTATACCATGCTGCCTCTCTCTCCTCCCAGCTACTGCTCCTTCTGCTGGCAGCAATGCCATTGTGCCAAGAAGTGCTAGATTTGATGCTGGCTGGAACCTGTCCATGTTTCTTCCAACTGGAGATAGGCCTGAACTAACAGCCAGGGCAGACCCAGAGGGACACTCTTTCCCTTTTGGGCTGTATGAGGGAGAGTTCAGAATCCAAACCCAGCTCTGGGTCTGACCTTTGCATCTGGGGTCAGTCTCTATTTTGAACCGAACTGACACCCCAGATCCAAACACACACAAGTGTCTGAACCTGGACTCTCCAGTCAACAACAGAAGCCATGCACCTCCTCCCATCCCACTGTTTCTAATGGCTATCTTTCTGTCCCCAGATGCTTTCAAGATTTCCCAGAATACACAGAAGAATGAGGAACACGGAGAAGTTTCTTGTTTGTTGTGAGATCCAAACGTTCCCAAAGTTCAGGGGTGTGTTATGACCAGAGAAACAAGGACAGTCAGGTTAGTCATTTCCACAGAGAAAATGGCATGAAGGACAACTCTTATCCATCAACACCATATGCTGTCACAATAACATGGTACAGTAAATTCATTTGGTTTGATAGCAGCTACCTAGACCTAAAGGCAGTAGGCAGGCAGAGCACAAGCAACAATAAATGAGGAATACACAGAAGGAATTAAATCAAAGTGGATGGAAAATGGATATTCTTCTATCTCCTCACCCTACAGCCTGACATATGCCTGTTACCGACTGAGCCAAGCGCATCTAGGTGCTGTATTGCTTTGATCTTTAAGACCTATTTACAGCCACAAAGCACATTTATTATAAATATGACAGTAGCAGCCAGAAGCCTCAAATGAAACTCTGGCTGCATCGTGCTAGGGGCTGCACAAACAGTGGATGAATGTTCCTGCCCCAAAGAGCTTATCAACTAAAAAAACAGATCTAAGAATGAGAGGATGAACCAAACAAGCAGAAGGGGAATGGGATGGCAAAAAGAACAGGATATCTTGGCACAGAGTAGTGGTGTGCACCATTCAGTAGAATCTATCCATAGCAACGAGCACAGTGCAGTAGCTTCTGCTTATTAGCTAGCAGCAAAAATTTGCTATTATCTGGAAGCCACCAATAAGTGGAAGGCAGGTTTGTGGGGCTGCAGTCAGGAAATGCAGCCCTGGGACCTTCCCTTTCCTAGCTGCAGCCCTGCAAACTTGTCTGCAGCAGGATCCTATCACTCACACAGGACTTAATGGGCTGGGGTGCACACATGCTCCCTCAACCCCTGCTGGAGTCCCAGTCTGGGAGGGGAGACTGCAGGCAACCCATGGAAAGCCCTGGAAGGGGCTCCCCGGTCATGCAAACCCATCTGTGGAGAGGCATTTCAGCCAAAAAAGTGGCATTAATGAGCAATGTGCCTCTTGCCAGTCTCCAAAACCTATTTGCATTTAAGTCAATGGGACAAGATTGCTTTCCCAGGAAAATTATTGCTATTATCCCAAAATTATTGCTATCAGGATTGCTGTGAAGCCCATTTGCTGTCATTGTAACTCCCCACCTGTGCGGTTGGGCTCAGGTGACAAAACGAAAGATGTATGACTTCCCTGAAGACACCAGAGCTACTCTCCAGTCTCAGATTTCACAGTCGATTTCCTTGCAGGGTGGTTTATTTGTTTACTGGCTCCCACATCTCTATCAGAGATGTTCATTCATGCTTTAAAATTAAACATCCCCTAGGACAGGTAGAGGAAGATCTGAATGCTGAGTATCCTGGCTTGTATTTTTTATTACTTCCCTTTCCCCCCATTTTTATCTCCTTTCAGCCCTGTTTCAAAAAAAAAGAAAAAAGCACCCCAACCTCCAATTTTCTCCTACCCAGGAGATCCAGGGAGACAACCCTAAATGCATATCACAAAAGTGTCAGGCTGTGATTAAACGGCCGCCCTAGATGTCAGTTGGAGGATGGGCGTGCAGAGCTGGCAGACCAACCTGCTCTTGAGAAAAACACTGGGCAAAGCATGAAGGGCTTTTTCATTTCTACTCTCCTCTGTGGATGGGAGCCCCTAAAACTTGTGACACTGAAGACTGCATTGACAACTCGCCAGGATCCAGAGAGTTGGCCCCAATTAAAATACATCAGAATTGACTGAAGTTGTAGAACCTTGATCAAAGCCGATTGGTCTGCCAAGATTGAGATTTAAAAAGAGACATACTTTAGCGACAAGTGCTGCATGGAAATTGCTGAAATGGTGGCCTGAAAGTTCATCACATTAGTTTAACAACAGGATTATGCTACGGTCTGGAATCAGTTTCAATAAAGGAAACAGACCTCAGAAAGCTGGAGACGTGAGTGGTCTTCAGAAGATGATGGGCGTAAAGTGGAATGATTTTCAGGCAAATGAAGATGTTAGAAGGAGAGTGGGACGGGAAATCAGAGGCTGAGATTGGCTGTGATCAAAAAGGATTAGAATGGTAGTGACACTAGAGGAGACGAGCAGGTGATAGGATGCCAAAGGAAATAATATAGACACAACCGCAGTCAGTCTGACCTAGAAGTCAACCACCAGTGAGGTGGAGGGTCACTGAATGAAGCAACATAGGAAGACACAAGCGGTGGGCAGGAAGGAATGGTGAAGTTGTATGGCTCCCTGTGTCTGTAAAGCTGCTGTGGGCGGAAAGATATCTTCACATATACTTCTTCATCAGTTAACCTTAGAATTTACTGGTATATTTCTTGACAGATGAATGGAAACTGCAATGCCTAACTGTTGTGGTGAAAAAGGTAGGTAGATAAGTTAGGTCTAATGATGGAGTATTTTTACCCACTAAGGTAAGCAGGTGAAGGATCAGCTAAAGGCATATTAGAGCAGAGATATAAAGAAGAGCCATTGGGAAGAGAAAGACCTCCTATTTACTCAACCCAGGGAGGAAACAGGGTTCCACAGCTTCTGGGTTAGGACTCAGACTCAGACCAGGACACAGGGAGGAGCTGGGAAGCTGCCTATCTAGTTAAGCAGAGACCATAAATTAAGGACAGTTGATTTTTCTCACCCAGTTGATGCCAACCACCCTTTGATTGCCACCTCACTGTTTTGTTGTTGATTTGACTAGGCTGAAGAACGCCACCGCCCTGACTTCTCCGCATGCTGTGCCAGGCTGGAGAAGCATTTGGAGCAGCAGGGATGAGCGTTAGTTGGATTCTCTGAAATGCTGTCTAACCAGATGGCACTGCTCACCAGTAATGGAAACATGAAACCCAAGACATTCACGCAGCTGGTGGAGTTAACTCGCATCCCTGTGTGCTGGCCTGCTGGAATCATTCATTTTTGCAGAAAGATGTAGGTAATGATGGAGATAGCTGCATAGAGTTTTGTAGTCTAGGCCGGGCCAGGCCACTGTCAGCCCCCTGACTGTAACAGAAAGCACTTTTCAACCATTAACTTTTGTGCTCTTCTGTAAAGCAACAAACTCCAGAGAAATCTCTTCAAGGGGGGAGTCAGGGTGTTTTCCACTTTGCATCCCAGGCCTGAGGCACTGTAATTTCAATGGCGATGGCAGATTTATGTTGCAAACACAGCATCTCGAAGGAGACACACGCTCATTGGATCAGGCCAAATGGAAACATCTGTCTGACAGCACAGCATGAAAAACAACACATCAGTTCTAGGCACATTCAATCCAGCAGCAGCAATGGCCAGGCAGGGCCAGAGTTAGCAGTATCTCTCTGAAGAGGGCCATTGTGCTTTGTTGGATTTAGAGCAAAGCTAGGATCTGGGAAATCGCTTTAATTGCCTGAATGTTTCCTAATGTTTGGCTCTCAGAGGCTTTATTTTTTACTCTGTGCTCAATACATCAGAATGAAACAAACAAATTCAATTGAGAAAGAGAGCCTGAACAGATGAGGGCAGGGAGCAAAAGAGCCGAATTTATGGGCTACAGTGAGAGAGCCTGTAGGACTGGCTTTGATGCTTCTTTTCTGAAATATGGGACAGATATTTGGTGGGGGGATGAGGAAAGATGGGGAAGGCAAAGAAATAAAAAAGCTTGGATAGTCTTCTCTAGGGTCCTCATTTCTGAGCTGAGCCAATCTATATGCTGTCCTCCATGCACATCTCCCCCATCACCTCCCCACCCACACCTTACTCTGTTAGGATGAAGTGGGATGTAACCAGAGGTGGGGGAGTATCAAAGTTTTGGAAGTTCAGCTTGGAAAGGCACCCCAAGTCTGGCTCAGCAGTCAAATCTTTTCAGGTTTGCAAAACCGGTCTAAAAACACAGCCCAAGTTGCTTTCTGTGCTCAGAGTGCCACAGCAAAAGCTGAACAGAAGGAACCATTTGCACTGGACAACAGAGAGTCTGACAAAATTCAGGAACTGCACTACATCTCAAGCACATCTACTGACATCTCATCTATCAACAATTTGTATGTTTGATTCCGTCACAGTCAAAGTAGACAATTTTCATGCAGCAGTCATGGTAAAAATGTACAAAATCATGGTCTAGTTACAGGTGGGCCGAAGCCTGTGTGTGGCTGAAGCTGAAAAAGTCATGGACATTTGTTAAAGTCACAGAATCCATGAACAAATCATGTGCATAATTAATTGTCCACAGTGGTGTTTGTGATGTGCTGGTCCCTGGATACAAGCCACACAAGACAGGTGAGGTAATATCTTTGCATGAACATCCCTCACCACAAACACATTGCTAACCTCATCCTCACCCACAACTTTCCATTCTACAGCAAACATCACGGGAACCAGCTGGAGTACTAGGAGGGCTCCCAAGTACTCCAACCTCTTCACGAGCCACCTTGAGGAAGAATTTTAGGAAAAATGCAATGTGAAATCAGTGATGCACATGAGATATGTCATTGATATTTCATCCTCTGGACAGATGATCTAAACTCCTTCCTAGGTTTCCACCACATTTTCAACAACCCATCCAACAAACTCTCTCTAGAACATTCTCACACCAACATCCACTTTCCTGGACACCACATCTGCTTCAGCAAAGGAAATCTACAGACAATGATATACAGAAAACAGGCTGATTGGCATACCTACTTTCAAACATCCAGCAACTGCCCCAAACACATCAAGGAAACCTGTTATCTACAGTTGGGCACTCATTACCTTTTGGTCCAGCCTGCAGCATTTGGTGCCCTTTGTCCCCGCAACCCTGATCCAGGGTCTCTGCTGGTTGATGGCACATAGTCTCCCACTCCCTTGGGTCTGAGCTGGTCAGCAGTCTGCACTCTGGCACTTGACTGCTGATTAGCCCAACAGATAGCCTTGCAGCGGAGGAATCTTTGGACCTTGAGGCAATTAGGAAGGGCCATGTCTGTGCTCTTCTTCTTCACCCGGTAGGGCTAGTCTGTATCTCCCCAAGAGCAGAACTGCTCAAGAGCAAGATGCCCAGTGAAACATCCCAGCAGATACCAGAGTGGAGGGAAAAGCTCAGCATCCGCTGAGGGAGACATAAAACCTTCCAGAGCATGGGCTGTGTGTTGCACATTTTTGCTCGTCTCCTTCATTCTCCTGCAAATCAAGGGGAGGAAGGGGAAACCAGCAAAGAGCAGGGATGGAGGACTGCTCTTCACAGGAGAATGCCTAAAAAAAAGATGGTGCCCAGGGCAACCAACAGAGCAACAGTTGATTGTTAATAAATCACCAGCATGCCACACTCTATTCTGTGTGCTGGCAGAAGCCAGGGGATTCAATGACTTGCTAATAGGGGGCTGGCAGAGTCTGCAGGAAAACAAATTCAAACTTCGCCACTATTTCCATCAGCTGTGCTGAGCAGAGGAGACTAAGCCACAAAAGCCCTTTAATGCAACAGTGGCCTTCAACTTTCCAGAGAGAAAGATATGGTTTGTCATCCTGCTCGGACTGGCAGGGCGACACATTCTGGAAGGAAACCAAAGCACCAACTAGCATGGGTGGGTGTCAGCTGTTTTAAAGCTATAAAGTTGTGGTTTCACACCCAGTATTCTCCCTAGGACTTGAAATGGGGGGGGGGTATAGAGGGGATATTGGGGGTGCTCACTAAATTGATATAACACTATTAGTAGCTGAGAGCTGGGTGCGGTGTTGGGAAATTCAGGGGGGGTGTTAGGGAAATCCCTGTTCACACCAAAAAGAAATTCAGAATGGTATCCTGTGGCTCCTTTTGTGTTACTCTGCATTGACTCCTGCTCAGCTGTGCTTTGTTTACAAGGAGGAGATTTTCTTCCTTCTAGCAGCCCACATTGCCGATGCAGCCTGGAACTGAGGGTCAAGCACAGTGCTTTGTATTTCATGCACCTGTAAGAAGGGCTCTGCAGGACAATTCAGCAACTCTACTGTCAATGCACTGTGTCCTTTCTGACACTTGTGCAACCTTTAACCTTCAAGGGGCTTGCCAACACGGTAGCTATAAGTGGGGTAGTTTCCCCACTCTGGAAGGGAAGGGGTTAAAAACCCTACAGAAAGTGAATGGCCAATGGGAATGGAGGCCTGCAGGGCCAATCAGGGCCCCAGAGCCTCTATAAAGACTGGGCTGCAGCTCCTGATCTGGGCAGTTCACCTTAGACCTGGGAGGAGGAAGGTTGTGCCGGCAGCGGGGCGGTAGGAGATAGAGCACTGGACAGCTCTGGGGGTCACTGCCAGGGTTTGGGTTAGAGCAAAGCCTTGACACAAGGGTTACAGGTATCTGGGGAGGTGTGAATGGCCCAGGGGCCAAGTGAGGTGCAGGCCAGACAGGAGCAAAGGGATTGAGGCAGCTCTTAATGGACCGTGTAAGGGCAGCTGGGCCCAGATTCTACATGACTTTCCGTGGACCACTAGAGTGCAGAGAGACCGCAGGTGAGCAGCGAAGGGACAGTGGTGGCCACTCATACAAGTGGACCAGCTAGAACTGGACTATACCCCAGAACGGGGGCCTCAACTGGAAGGCTGAGGTCCTGCAAAGGACTAGAGAGAGAGAGTCATGAAAGAGACCAAGCACAGACCACCAGAAAGGGTACCACTTGTGTAATTCTGTACCATCACCAGAAGGCTCCTGTCTGGTGGGCCACACGCTGCCAAAGGTCTACAGGAGCAAATTAAACTATTCTACTGATGATGCCCAAGGAGGAACAGATGCTGGCTTCTCTGTTTGCTGTGTTGGCTTGTATTCGGTGTCAGACCCAGGTCAGTTTCATACTACAAATTTCCACCAAGGAAGTCCTCTTCTGTGTTGCTCATGTCTGCCTGTGGGGGAGTGCCCAACCCACACAAGAGTGGAAAGACCTTGGATGCCTGCCACACCACATCCAAGAAAAAAGCAGAGGAGATGAGTCCTCCAAGTGGCCTAGAGCTGCGTGCAAGAAGCAGCCAATTGGAGAGAAGCTGCATGGAGCAGCCAATCAGGGCCCAGTGAGCTAGTACAAAAGGAGCCGCAGAGCAGAGTAGCAGAGACAGTCGTTGGGAGCCAATGGAGTGAGTGCTGCGTTCCTAGTAGGCAGCAACAAGTGGCACTTTAGACAGAGCAATTGCTGAAGGGGACTAGGGAACAAGAGGGAGTTCATGGCTGGCTGCTGGGATTTGCTAGCTGAAAGTCCCATGGAAAGGGCAAAGAAGATGCAGGAGTCACAAAAAAGTGGCCCAAGGAACTGAAGAAACATTGAGGGAAGTCAAAGAGATGCAGTAGGAGGCTGCTATCTACAGAGCCCTGGGTTGGGATCTGGAGTAACAGGTGGGCCTGGATACCTCCCATTCATCACAAGGGACGTGGCTTTAATATTGACCGGTGGTACCCACCCCCAGAAAGGGGGAGACAGAGTTGACAGAGCCGGGTGGCTGAGTCATGAAGAGGATGCTGTGGAACTTGGATTGAGCCTGGTCTGCCGGTCGAGAAGACAACAGGAGAGGCACCACCAAGAAAGGGTGCTCTGGCTGGCCAAGCTAATCCCCATGGCAGGCAGTGGAAGATGCTGCTGCGGAGAGTGAAGCCTGTGACACCATCTAGCCTGGCATCTTTGCAATGCACGCTATCCAGGCCGCTTGTCTCCTGTTGTTGCTTCATGATTTCATAACCAGTGATTCAAATGGCAGAGCTGTTTTCACTGGGAAAGCTGGACAGACTCGGAAGAGAGAAAAACCTTCCCTGGAAAACATAATCCATCTGCAAAGAGTCACATTACAAAAACAGCCACGTTTGTTCTGCTATGTTACACTGATAGCAGCAGCAGGGGAACCGTTTAACAGCTAAGGAGATTGTTTGCTGTGGTTAATTTGAATGTGAATTAATGTGAATATTCTCCTTACAGGCATAGGGCTGAGGTGAGTGCTCGTGGCTGAATCAAAAACCCTGTAAATCTGGGGTAGCTTCCCAAGGGAAAGAGACCAAAGATGTTCACTTGAGATTTTTTTTTTGCCTTCATTTGGATAACTTCCCAGCAATTAAAGAGTCATTACACTGGCTGCACAACCTGCATCTTATTGCTGATCACTGAAGGTTTCTTTATTACGGTAGAGTTGTCAGTCTCCCCATTTTACAAAATGTGACCTGATACTTACCCCCTTGCAGCGGTACCGCAAAATTTAATTTGTTACAAAGCACTTTGAAAGCTTCCACTACAAAAGCAGGGAGAGAGATGGGATCCTAATCAGCAGCTGGGATGCCACCTTTGGAACAGAACAGAATCCAAATCTACCCCAAAATCAGGGGAGGCAGCTCTGGTGCTATGGCATGGACTCCTCCGTACTGCCAATGTCATTTCTCCCCTACCAGCCTCTGGGTGACTGACACGTCCTACAGAATCTCTCTGTCGATGGTACTTCCAAGACTCCTGTCACCATGGTACTTAAGTACCACGCAGCAGATAAGCTTCAATAAACCCCTCCACCACAGATTATAATCACACTGTCTTGTTACAGGGGGCACTGCTTTTGACCTTCCTGAACTAGTGGAGCAGTTTGTAGGATTCAATCAAGAATTAGAGATGTGGAACTAACCTATAAATAACAACGGAATTTTATTCCTGCAACAGAATTTATAGGCTGCCTCAAAAACCATGTAGAGAAGTTCTTGGGTTTCTAGTCTCCATTAAATCCTCTATATTTTCAGAGTGATTTCTATAGAACCCCATTACATTTTTATATCACCCCACCAATTTCATTCCATTAGCGATGCACCAGGCTGCATGCCTTGCTCCCTGGAGGCAGCCTCCTCTGCTGAACCTAGAGGCACTGCTGGCTACACAAGAGGGGCACCATACCCCAGAAGGGTTTCAAACTGTGTGGTTCCACAGCTTTGAATAATGATTGGTGCCAAGAAGCCCCCTCAGCTGGAAGGTCAAGTCTGCAGAGGGTGGGGCTCCCTAGATGCCTACAATGAGGCTCTGAAGAAGCACTGGGTGGGAAGCGTTTGCAGAAGGCCCCGGCGCGCTCTCACCGGCCATGCTGTGAATTACAGATGGACATTTCAGCTCAGTGCTGGAGATGTCATGCTCATTCGAAGGAAAAGCCTTGAGTATATTATCAGGAGCTGCAAGTTGGCATATGGAGCTACTGCTGCTGGACTCCCACTGAGGCAGGCACAGGGATGCAGCTGAGAGCTGTCAAGAGCCACAAATATTGACAGAAACACAACACGTACCGTGCGCCTTCCCCAGCGCTATTCTTGGTGCCAATTCGTCCTCGGAACAGCTCGTCCTCTTTGTAGAAAAGAATCTGCCTAGACAATCTGATGATTTCCCTCACCCCAGGAGCTGCCTATTCATAAATTACACAGTGATTAGGTTTGGCTTTTTTCCCTTCTTTCCTTTGGAACTTCCTTCCCAGCCAGCCTGTAACTTCCAGAGTCACAACTACCAACTCCAGATACCAGAGCAGTTTCACTGCTGTTTCCTCCTGCTAGCATATTAGAGTCTCTACAGCTTCACCTGGGACCTGTCCCTTCTTGTGCAACATCTGCAAATGTGTTTTAGCTTCACAATGGGGGGAGCAGAGATTTCATCATGGACCTTTACCATCTGCAGAACCTTTCTCTGGTGACAATGCATGAGAAGGTAGCAACACCAGCACCTGTGCTAAATATCTGCTGAAAAATATCCCCTACTTCAAGTAGTTTTGACTCCAAAAAGAGAAAAAAGTGCCATGGACTCCATGGAGTCCATTAATGTCTGTTATTAAGGTCAACTACTACATGACAAACCCAACATGGAAAAAAAACCAAATGCCACAGGTCATCATCTACAGTCCCCAAGTCAGTCCTCTGCAGCACATCATCAAGGATCTACAGGCTGTCCAGCAAGATGACCACTCATGCCCTGGGAAGCAGACTTCTCCTTGCTTTCTAAGCAGATACACACCTGCAACTACAGACCATACAAGAGAAACACCAAACCAGGCACATATCCCAGCAACAGACCTCGTCGCCAACTCTGCTTGCATATCTACTCAAATGACACCATCATAGGACCTAATCAAACCAGCTACTCTGTCAGTGGATCATTCACTTGCTCATCCACCAATGTGATTTTTGCCATCATGTGCCAGAAATGTCCCTCTGCCTGATACATTGGCCAGATTGGACTCTCCCTGTGCAAAAGAATAAATGGACACAAATCAGATATCAGGAATGGTAACACTCAAAAACCAACCGGGAAACACGCTAATCTCCCTGCACATTCTGTGAAAGACAGGACGGTTACAGCGCGTCAACAGAAACTCTTCAAAATTAAAGCTATAAAGGGGAACTGCCTTTGGAATTCATATGCAAATTTGACACCATTAGCTTGGGTCTGAATAGAGAACTGGGCTGTTTCTTTCATTACAAATGATGATTTCCCCCCTCTTTTAACCTCCCCAGCTTCTTATCTGTTTTTTCCACATGTTTGAATCAAAACAACTTGCATGATTTACTGAAATAATCTCAACTGATCTTGTGACTTACTCTTCACTGCATTTATTTATTCCCTTCCATACTGTGTAGGTTTTCCATTTCAAGCATAGGATGAAGTGGGATTTTCTCCTACTCAAGCTCCTGTGATAAATAAATTTCGTCTTTGTCACAGGACTTTGTTTGTTTTACTGGACTAGATTGACATGGCTACCCCTCTGCGAGGTCTCTGGTATTGCTATTGATTTTAAGTGGAAAGTGCTGAGATGCAACAGTGATGGGTGCAGCAGAAAAGACAGTGAGAAAATCCATACAGCATGGCTCTCAGATCTTAGGCTGGCTGCTCAAAAGGCAAAAAAACTTTTCCCCTCTAAAGTGATCCTGGACGTGTTTGGTCTGGAATTAATGACCCCCAATGGAGCTGCCATTTTTAGTCATTTCACTGAACAGAACAGCACTTTTTAACTCAGACCCTGGGACATCATCTAAACCCACCCTGTCCATGGGGATTTATACACTGTAATATGCGCTTCGTATCTGACCAGTGACTAGCAAATTTTTGAAGTTCTTGTCCATACTTACACAGATTTCACACCCAGTGAGAGCCACGTACCTTAAGGGGATCCCTGATATCGTACCATAAGCATGAGCAACCCAATGGGACACCGATCAAACCACAGTTGTGTAGACTGGGTTTAGTCTGTATGTGGGGTATGGCTGAAACATTCATGCCATAATCAATCCACATAGACAAAATGCAGTTTTTACTTCTTCCTTGCCCCAGCGCATTCAAGCTCCTTACCACCAGTTCTAAAGCTGCTTCTGTGTCTGTGACTTACTTCAGGGGCTGGAAATTGGGGTGGATTCTGTACACAGTTGACAGTTTGGTTCAGTCACTCTCAGCACCCCCAGCATAAAAATGGTTCCTGCACCCATATCCAGGGGGAAAGGGGGCTGTTCGCTTCACTAGGAGTGAAGTGAGGGTGCGACGCTAGCCACGTCATCAGACTCAAGTCCCAGTATCCTGTCAAAATACAAAATGGGATAATGACAATGTGCTTGAACAGCAGCTGCAATTAGTTACAGCATTCTTCTTCTTCACTTCGTTTCCTAAACTGTTACGTGCTGTTGCTGTGCACTGCTCAACAACTGATGCAGTTCACCCCAGAGGTGACTGCATCACAAGAAAGTGCCAATCTTTGTATACTCTGTTTTGGCATTTTTTTTTTGTTAGTGTAAAAGGCACTATGGAAATCAAGGTTTTCATTGTTCTTTGTTCATTCTCCCGTTAGCTAAGATATCCCAGTCACTTTTGTCTAATTTTTATGGCCCTTCTATCAGTGAAATGAGGCATTTTGGACAGCATTTCCTTAGCTTTTCATGCTTCTCTGTTCACTTTTTGTGGAACACACTGTCCAGCTGCAGGTTCAATACCTCTCCAGCCTGAGAGATGCAGAAGGTTTAAAAATAGCCCCCCAGCCCCGCCCAAATAAAATGAGGGTATGTACGTCTTACACAGAGGAATTAGCCGCTCAGCACCCCCTTTTGAAGCACAAAGAAAGAACTGTACAAAATTAAATTACAATGCAACAGCTAGAAAGAAAGAAGCAAAGATTTCCCTATAGAAATACATTTCAACAGGCAGAACCCAACACTCCCAATGTTGCTAAGAGAGCAAGGCGGTAGGAGGTGCCTGCTGTGCACAAAGTCCTGGTGGGAAGAATGTGGTAGTGCTGCTTTTACCTCCTCTTCCCTGCTCAGAAAAGGGACTTACCCCATTTCTGTGGGGCTGTCAGAGCCTCAGTTTCCACCCCTCTCCAGCTCTGGCTCTTGGGAAATGCCTGGATTTACTAGCATGAGGAGAGAGGAGTCTGCTGGAATAGACCATCCCAATTCTTCTGTCAGCCCAGACCTCACTGAGATCAGCATGGATACCTCAGTAGTCCAGCTTTTATTTTTCCCCTTAAACAGCAGCTAGGAGCTGCCTTGGCATTAAAACAACACTGCTTCTGATTTACATTCTAGCATCTGCAAGGAGAGCAGATTGCCCTCGCTCCTCTGTCTGTCTCGTTCTCAGTGAAGATATCAGCATCTATTGCACAGCACTCCGGTCACTGTTGAGCTGTCATTTCACATGCCATGGGACTTTGCACGGGTCTCGAGAAGAGCAACTCTTGCTCACAGCTTCAGTTCAATTGCTGACAACCTAAAAGACTCCAGTGTCACCAGGAGCACTTAAAAGGCAATCGGTGTAAATCAATGCTTGAATTTTCATGGGAAGGGAAATAGCTTGGACAGGCAGCTGCACCAGGATTATTTCCAACAGAACAATCGTGTCCCCATCTACTCGCCAGCCACAGCTTTAATAGATGTTAGGGGCTTTTAACCTTTGGACTTGGAGGAAGCTTTCTTCAGTAACCAACTAATACCTTCACTTTCATCTGTGGTCTTTGAAGGCTGTTTTTCTGCGTGGTGAAAACAACATACAGCCAAAGGAGAGTGGCAATTGGTTCCTCAGAGGCTGTAAATTTGTGGGCACTAGGAAAAAATCAAAATGATGCTGCTACAGTGACAGGGACCTTCACGTCTAATGTAGCCCTATCTGCTCAGTTGCACTGAATCTTTCTGCGTGTCTGATGACAGCTTCTCAACAGGACATCTTCAGAGTTAAGTGCGCCTATTATTTATGCGTTGGGGTCGGGAAAATCCACAATTGCAGAGAGATGGAGCTGGGTCAATGCATTTCTGCACCTTGTCTCACTAGGAACACCACGGATCATACTAATGCCAGTGCTGAAGTCCTCATGGACACCAGTGACATCTTGGTCACCTCCTTCCTGGGGTGCATCCTAGCCATGATGTGCCTGGTGGGCATAGTGGGGAACATCTACACACTGGTGGTCGTGAACCTCTCCATGAGATTCACTGGCTCAATGTACATTTATATTGTCAACCTGGCCCTGGCTGATCTCCTTTACCTGTCGACTATCCCCTTTGTGGTCTGCACGTATTTTGTGAAGGACTGGTACTTTGGAGATGTGGGTTGCAGGATCTTGTTCAGCCTAGACCTCCTCACCATGCATGCCAGCATCTTCATCCTTACCATCATGAGCACCGAACGGTACCTTGCCATAGTCAAGCCATTAGACACCATTGGGCGATCCAGAGACTACAGGAGGACTATTACCTGCCTGGTGTGGCTGGTGTCCTTTCTTCTTGCCCTCCCAACCATGATCCTCATAGATCTCAGGACGAGCAACCAGGGTGGGGTGACCAAGCGCATGTGCCACCCCACATGGCAGATGGAGACCTACAAAGTGTACCTCACCATCCTTTTTAACACCTGCATTCTAGCCCCTGGGCTTGTCATCTGCTGCTTATACATTAAGGTGGCCAAAACGTACTGGAGATCTCAGACTGCTGTTTTCACCACCAAGGAGATGAACCGGTGCCCCAAGCAGAAAGTCCTGTACATGATATTCAGCATCGTTCTCACTTACTGGGCTTGTTTCATACCCTTCTGGCTCTGGCAGCTAGTCAGCATTTACTACTACAAGCCAGGGAACCTCACCAGCAACACCGTAGTCTACATCAATTTCATCGTGACCTGCCTGGCCTACAGCAACAGCTGCATCAACCCTTTCCTTTACACACTCCTCTCCAAAAACTACAAAGAATATCTAAGGAGTCGCCAGAAGAACTGCACCAACCTCTCCAAGACACAGCCCAAGCAGCGCTTCTCCAGGAGGTCCATGTCCTCTGGAAGCCACGCTTACACAGAATCCATAGCCATTGCTCAGATCACAGGGCTCACTAATGAGGACATCTGCTCCTTATGAAAGGTGAGTAGATGTGAGTGGTGCAAGGAGGAAGGTAGCTATTTAATGTTTCATGCTCATGGGGTTTGTTTCCATGTTCGGTATGATCTGGGCAGCACAGCGGTGCTAGAAATTACATTCCAATGTAACACTGGGTATGAGCAACATATCGCCGTCTGCTGGCTGATCTACATAGAGGATAAGAGCTTACTACAGCTCTCAGCTAACCAAGTTACTCCTTGGGAACACGGCAGAAGCCTAGGCTTTGGAGCAGAAGGTCCTGGGGTCTACCCATGCTGCCAAGTTTTTACACATGTAGCAAGTCACTCCAGTAGCATCTGTGGTCTAAAGAGATGTATGAAAATTTACAGAACTCTCATGCTCAGACAGTGTAGCGAGGAAAAGGAAAGCATGTGGCACCAGCCAAAGGTTTTAAGGATCGTTTAATACTTGGCAGTCACTGTTTCTCCACATTAGGAGAAAGCCCTTAAATATAATTTAATTGAATGGAAAACAGATGCTGCTCCCCCCACCCCTTTAGAACTAGTTAATTTAATTCCTGTTTGGTTTTTAGTCAACATATTTCTGGTGAAGAGCCCAGTGTGTTAGCAGAGCAGATAGTATGCTAATAAATGATGATAATGAGGATAAGCAAGAAGTAAAACCATAGCTCCCAGACAGGAGAAACAGAATCTCTGACCATGGGAAAAACCAGACTACCAGTTTCTCTCTCTTTTGGAAGATATCTCAGTTTATAATTAAAACCCAGTCTTGCTCTGAAGGACTAGTGAAGTTCTGTTGAAAAATAATTTTAGGATTTACTAGTAAAATGACCTGCAAGACAGGCAAAAACCAGGGCTCTGAACTGAATTATCCCTTCTGTTCTCAGTACTGTGCAGTCATGCTTTCAGGATTGTTTTGGACACGCTACTTTCAATAACTATTGAACAACTGCTAAATGCTGTGAGACAGCGTAAGGCTGTGACCTTCCCTCATCAGCCCCACACAACAGAATTCAGCTGTCAAGGAGAGAGTAAATTCTGCTGTGCATTTTGGTGCCCTAACAGCTCCAACAGGTTAGGTGCGATTTTAAGGCCTAACCTAAATAAAATCAGCATAAAGTCTTCCACTGTTCCTACCAGCACTGTGAGTGGATGGGCTCTAGCGTAGGCAGGTTGACAGCATTTTAAACACTGTTTTGGCTAAGCCTGTTCTGAACGGGCCACTACAATGGTGCTTGAAATGCTGGGGTGGCTGGGGGTCTGTCTATACTGACACTCCCTACAGGCGCTATGACTGGTGGGGCTTGGCCGTGGGCACCAACAGTGGGAAACGTGTTTAATGTAGGCACGTGACGTTCCAAAGGGGAGCCGTGTTAGTCTAGTCCTGCCAAACAAATGAGTCTGGTGGCACTTTTAGACTAACAAATTTATTTATCACATGAGTTTTTGTGGGGGAAAATCCCTTCAAGCACCTGACCAAGGGGGATTCTCTCCCATGAAAGCTCATGCGATAAATAAATTTGTTAGTCTTTAAAAGTGCCACCAGACTCCTAGTTTGCTTTGATGGTCTATGTGGTGTTTGCACAAGCAGAACCATGGTCTCCCTAGCCTACTAGGGACATTAAAAAGATTGCTTCTCTGGCTAACGCCAGGGAGCCCTAGTGTAGACAGCCCCTGGCTCCAGTGTGCATCCATTAATTTGATCTTTCACCTGAGCAGGCCTGAAGGCAGCCCCTGCTGGAGGCCTGGTGGGGTGGCTCTGCTCACTGCTCCCCTCAGAGCACTCAACTGCCTGTGTGCTGGTGACCGGCCCCTGAGCGGCTCCCAGGTGGCCGTGCCCCAGCCCCTCCAGGCAACTGCTTTTGGTCTGACCTATATCTGAAGCCACGTAGCCCCTGCCTGACTGTGTGCATCCTCACTCAGCATGCAGTTCTTTCTAGCCCAGTAAATCTGACAAAAGCCAGCTCCGGAAAAGCAGCTGTAACTACAGAGGTGTTCTGAGGCAGGCCGCCAGCTTGAGCACCACACAATCTTTTAACACAGCCATGGGCGCTCTCCTCTCATCCCCCACGTCTCACACACCCGACTCTTCCCCCTTCTCCTACCTTATAGAGACAGCTCCCCCCCACACCTGGCTCTGACCTGCGCCCAGCATCTGCACACACCAGCTTGCATCCCCATCCAACCTGAGCCGCATCCACGTCTGTCTGCCCGTGCAAGTGGATCCGTTCCCTGGCCCCGTCAAGCTCCCTGCAACCCTGCCGCATGGCCAGCCTTGTGCCTGCTCATCCACAGATTCACTTTCCAGGCCCAGTCGGGTTCTGCCCTGAGAAAAATCGGGCCTGACTTGAACAATTATTCCTCACAATCTTCTTGCCTCTTGTTCTGTGGTAGTGATGCTTCGCCCTCATGGGTCAGGAGCTAAGCTGGCCATCAGCATGCCCCAGAAGAACCACAGTAGCATGCAGTCATTCGATCATACTGTAGGAAATGAAACATTCAAAGCACAGAGTTTATGTAATATTCTCACAGCAAATTGATGGACCAAGTATTATTTTGTCCACTGCGTTTGGTTAATAACAGAGAAAAAGCACCCTGACTGTTTAATAGCAGGCTGGTTAATAATTAAATCACAGTGTTTTATTGTTTGGTGCTGCAAAGACCCACTTGCCTCAGTCTGAGCTTTGCTGCCTCTTCCCTTTCTCTAGGGTCCATGGGGAAGATCCGCGTCTCTGTCAGCTCGCCCATCGGAAGCTCCTCAGTTGCTGGGCTCTCCTTGGGAGACGGAGGCTGAGGACGACACTAACCAAACCTCCTGCTATTATTCATGTCCCAAGCACCTGTTTCTTTTCTGCTATTTCCTGACTTGATGGAGATGCTGCACTGTAGTTTGGAGCTGTTGCCATCTAACCAGGTATCCTGGCTGCTTCTTCTGAGTTGCCCATTGGCCACAATTAACATTGTCCTTAGCCAGGCCACAGATGGACTCTGCTCTAGGTCTCCCTTGCCTGCTGATGGACACAGCATCTGATGGTCACACACCAGTGAGGAGGAACCAGATGGACAATGGTGCATCTCGAACGATACTCTGCATGGGGACTGAACTTGGACTGCCAGCCCCTCAAGATAGCATGTTCTGCAGCAAAGAATGCCAGCTGCTGGGCCTCCAAATGTGAAGCCCTGGAGCACCCTGCTGGTTGCAACCATTGCATCAGGACGTGTAGAGAGAAGATGAGGGTGGATGAAGGGTTGTGCACAGCACAGAAGCTGTCAACAGAATCCAGTGAATGTCTCTCTTGTCAGATGGGGCAAAGCTAAAAAGCCAGATGATCCTGGAGGGTGGTGGGGACACGCTGGATGGAGCTGATCTCCATTCCCCTGCACAGCCAGCTCCCTTCTGCTGCATTCCCCTCTCTTCACACACAGCGCAGTATACCAAGGACGCCAGGTCCATCACTTGCAAACAACTCTCCCCTCTCCCGGCCAGCTATTACATTGCTGTCACTGATTTCAAAGGTTAAAATCAGTCAAATAAAACTAGATTGAAGGAGAAGAAGGCATTTCTCTCTGCACCTAGGGAAATCTCTCAGTTGGGTCAGAGCTGAGAACTGGTCCCTTTAAATGGTGGGTGGGGACAGATCAAATGGGACACCAGTTTACAAGGTGCAGCTGACCCAGTGGCAGGCATGGCTGAGAGGGGGGCATTGAGGTGGCCCCTGACCTGTGTGGGCACTGCCAGGAAATACAGCCAAGAGGGTTCTGCATTAGAAATGGGGCAATTCAACTAAGATATTCATCCGCCTGTCCATCCTCAATGGGCTGGCCAGACTGAGGGGCCCCAGATGGGAAGCCGTACCCCAGCCACTTTTCTACAATAGACAGATTCTCAGGCCCCCTTGAGAACAGGAATTCACCACCGTATTTAATGGGCTCTGTACACACAACACAGCAGGCCTGGCCCTACAGTCCTTGTTCAGACAGAATTGCCAGTGGCCCACTCCCCAAGTACAGGAACAGCAGAGTCCTTGATGTACAGAGGTGCCACGAGTCACAGAGACCGGGAACATACTCGCTGTCCTGCAGGGCCTTGCTGGTAGGTCTGGGGGATCCTGAGATTGGTAAGTGGCTCTGGAAGTCTTTCACAGAGGCGGGTGGTAGCAGAACCCAGTCCTCATCCAAACTCTGGAGGCTGGTGAGACAGGGTCAGGTTTACAATCTGCAGAATAAAGAGAAGAAAGATCCCAGCCCTGCTCTCAAACCATGGATATTTATGAATGTGTGCCAGCACACGCGCTGCCTGCAGAGCAAGGTCAGGTCTCCAGGGCCACTAGAGAGAACTCAGCGTCTCTTCATTATGGGAGCCAGCATCCGAGATACCAGCCTTCCCCGAAAGCCTCTGGGCTGATTGATCCTGGCTTCTCTTGACCCTGCATCACTGAAGCCCTTTCAGCAGTGACACACAAACACAGACACGCTGTGCAAACCCGGCACCTGTCCTGCAGGTCCCTGAACTCAGTGAGCCCGGGGCTGTTTTTTTCAAAGCACCCAGTGCGTTCTGCTTTTCAAAAGCACTTATGCATTCAGGAGCCTAAAGGAATGAGGTGCAGGTGCTTTTAAAACTCCTAAGTCATTTTTACGCAGGGAGCATGGACTCTGAAGTCCCTTAGGCAATTCACATTTTTTATCCTGGTTCTGAAGTGGAGAGCACAGGACACTTTTAAGGGGCCCTCAGCATCTGAGCCCTTTTCGGCTGTTTACAGCTAGTGGCTTGTTCACACTGACTCTGGGGCTGCCTATTCCATTAGTGACTGAAATCTCTCAGGTCACCCATGTTCAAACAGAAAGGAAGGCCTGGCCTCAGCCCAAAGGGCTTGCAGTCTAGTTGCAGCAGACAGAAGATGCAGCCCCAGGGTTGGGGCCGATGTCACTGAGAACTTCCCCTCTGACAATACACTAGCCCCAAAGTAATTCCTAGAGGGTCTTTTAGGAAAATATCCTGTCTTGATTAAAAAACTGCCCATGATGAAAAATCCACCACTTGGTAAATTGTTCCAAAGGCTAATTGCTCTCATTCAAAAAACATACCTCTTCTTTCCAGGCAGAATTCATCTAGTTTCAACTTCCAGCCATTGGATCAGGTTAGACCTGTCTCTGGTAGACTGAGGAATCCATTAAGCATTTGTTCCCCCTATGAAACACACAGGGTGTTGTAGTTAAGCCACCCCATTACTTTCTTTGGTACACTAAACAGATTGGATGTCTTGAGGCATTTTCTAACCCTTTGCTCATCAGATGAATTGCTGGCACCAGAACTGGATGCAGCATTGCAGCAGTGCTAGACAGTGAGAAAAAATAAACCTGCTTCCACCTGGGACTGCTGCATGCAATGCCCAGGAAAGGTCTTCACCCCTGAACACATGCAGACCCACTTCAGCAAACTGCAGATAGCCACCGTCCTGTGCTTTCAGTGTTGTTTTCAGGAATAAAAAATTTCTCGCCCCCGTTACCCCTCACAGAACTGTCTCTTTGTCCCTGGCTAACGATGGAGGGAGGAACATGTGAGAAGGAGAGAATAAATGCTCCAAACTTCACCTCTGTATGGACACACACCCTTGGGACACACAAAGGTTACCACAAGCTAATGGAGAATCTCTCTATGGCAGTGCTGTATTAAAGTATCAGGGCATTTTAGTGGCCCAACGAGTAACTCCATTGTAATCGGTTGTTTAGCAGGTGCTTTAATCATTCGCTCTGGCTTCAGTCAGAGGCATGAGGGCCGTCCAGGCACTTTGGGGCTTTTTTTTCTTTAGCCCTTCCCAAAAATGCAGCTGCTGGAGAGATGGTTCAGTTTCCTTTGCTGCCAAGTCACGGTCCCACCAGCCCCCACCTCTGCCCACTGCAAGCGGTCACCAAGATTGGCCCTGGGGACAGACTTAGGTGAGCATCCCCCACTTGGGATCATCGGCAACTTTGTGCCACACTTTACTCTCCCCTCCATTGCCAGGCAAGGAGCTCTGACTCATGCACTTCCCCCACAACCTGGGACTCGAACCCCGGCTGGGATTATTCCTGTGTCAGAAAAGATTAGTAAGTTTAACCTGAAGTCGACTGATCCCTGTGGAGGCAGCAGCTGGCGCTGCTTCTTAATTGCCTGCCTTTTTATTTGTTAAAATCTTTCCTCTCCTCTCCCTGCTTCCTAGAGCTTTAAGGTCACAGACAATATGCAAAGGAAGTGAATTGAAACTGATGCACCTGTCAGCTTGCCTGATCTGAAAGTGGCCCCTTTTCAGCTGTTCCCTTCGGCCTGAGCAAAGCACATGGCAGAGGGAATGCAGATGTGATTTGCTGGGAAAGATTTGGGGAGACAACATGGGAGGAGGAGGAGGAGAAGAAAGACAACAATGAAAGTTAATTCTCCTTGGAGAGGTTCAGGTAGGAAGAGGGATCTGAGCTGGAGGGATAGCTTCTTGCATGGCCATGCAGAAAACCAGGGTTCACTGACTGGCAGCCAGCCTCCCACCCGCTCGGCTGAGAGAGGTTTATAAATACACTGCCCTGCTAATGCTTTCTTCCCTGCAAGGATCTCAATGCACTTCACAAAGCATGGCGCCTTTGGGCAGGGAAAGTGTCACACCCTTGCAGCCCAGCAGCAAAGTCTTAGCCTCATCTTACAGGCGAGGGAATGAGGGCACAGAGAGTAAGTGGCCCCGCAGGGAAGTCTTTGGCAGAGCAGGGAATCAAACCCAGAATGCCTTACTCCCAGCCAAGCAATTTAGCTACAGGACAATCCTGCCACTCCTTAGGAAAGTGCAGTCAGTCGTACATGTGATCATCAATGGGCAAGAAGCGCTACCCATTCGACTTTGAAGTCTCTCCGCTCGCATGGATTTGCTATGAGACTTGCACATCAAAACCAGTCTCCTTGGGGATTTCTCAGCCCACACTGTGGAGGACCACCCCAATTTAACAGCTAGGTGTTTCATGAAGGCACACCCGACTCCCCTTTTGGGTATGTCTACACAACAAGTGGTGGCAAGTCTCTGACTCGGGTTCCTGCTACGACACTAAAAATAGCTGGGAAAGTTGGTGGGGCGAGGTGGGCTCCAACTAGAGTGGCAATATCAACACAGCTGTTTTTAGTGCTGCAATGCCAGCCTGAGTCTGACGATCCTGGCTCAGACTCGCCCCACGAGCTGTGCAGGCATGTCGTTTCAGATCAGTAATGTAGACCTGTGGCAAGAATGACATGTTTCCAAAGGGATAGCCGTGTTAGTCTAGTCCAGTAAAAAAAACAACAAGCAGTTGTGTGGCACTTTAAGACTAACAGATTTATTTTTTGCATGAGCTTTCGTGGGAGAAGATCCCACTTCCTCAGATGCTTCGAAGATGGGTGAACTTACAGAAAGGAACTGGCTCCTGGGAGACAAATGTCCTGCTCCAGGCATTGCTAGCACCAGCTACCCTGGGTCACTCTGGTCCTGAGGCCACAGGACAGGTTTCCTGTGTGGGCCCAGTAAGATGCCACGAGACAGTATCTGAGGCTTTCCCAAGCTCCCAATCTGCCAGGCCACCTGCAATTCCTTTGCCCACACGCTCTCTAATCCTTTGGAACAAAAAAAACCCAATCAGATTTGTCTGGCTGGATTTATTCTCGCTAAACCCCTGGTGCTGCCTATTCAGGCTCCTGTTTCCTTAGTGATTTTTCCCTCTCTTATCTTTGTTCAGAATGGTCTGGCCATGCTCAGTTTTTACATCAGACTTTTCCAAGCCCATTATTAGCCTCCACTCAGTTGCAGCAGCATCATGCCCTGTGGGGGCTGCGAAGGAGGCCTTCGGTTGCTGTGCTGTGAGCACAACACCCATTACCCTCCAAATGAGCACAATCAGTCTCCTTGGGGTTGTAGCTAAAAGCACAAGTACAGCGGCCCATTAGTTCCCTTTTGCCCCAGATTTCTTGATTGTTCCAAGCTTTGAAACTCAGAACAGTTTCCCTCCCCCTGGATGCATTAAGAATAAGGCCTGGACAAGCCAAGTTACATACTGGTTTTTATAAAGAAGAAGCTCTTGGCATTTGGAAAGCTATTGCTGCATCATCCAACATTTCTCGAGTGCCTTTCCCCTCTGAATGCTCTGAGGGAGTGTCGTGAGACACTTTACACAAATCACTTCCTCCACCACCTAAATGCAACTACCTCTGGGGAGGAAGGCAGCATCATATCTCGCTGTAGTGGCCAGCCCAAGCCAGGCTGAGAGCCTGCCCAATGGGCACAGGTCCAACACCCACAGCCTTTGTGGTAAAACAAACAAGGAGTCCTCCCATTCTGTAAATTCTCCCATCTTCAAAGCATCTGACAAAGTGGGATTTTCTCCCACAAAAGCTCATGCGATAAATAAATTTGTTAGTCTTTAAGTGCCACAGGACTCCTTATTTTGTTTTACTGAACTAGACTAACACAGCTGTCCCTTTGAAGCCCTTGGGTGTCACAGTACGGACACTGCAAGGAGTTGGTAAGGCAAGCAAAGCATCATCACCCAACAGTTCAGGGCAGGAAGTGAAAGCCATAGCCCATTAAGCCAACGTCTGGGGGGAATAAATTATATTCCCAAAATTCTGGGGAAAGGATTGCCACGTGGAAGAGAGCAGGACATATTGGAGACCTCCACAGCTACCCACGTTTGTATTTCAGCTCCCACCACCTGCCTCCTCCATGACTCCACCAGCTCTTCCCTGGGGTTCTGCCAACCCAAAACTTGTGGTCACTTGGCATGAGGAGGTGTTAGAAAATAAGCCAGAGGAAGATGCAGCCACCCAGTGACTAGATGGATCGCTACAAACGGTGTAATACAACAGTACTTTAAAACTAGACTTTACTTCAGTTCCGGCACTTACACACATCCATGACAGCTTAGAAAAACACCCCAATTCTCAATATTACCGGAGTCTGGGGCAACTTTCGAGTGGAACCAGGCAGCTTTTACAATAGGCCTGAGTTTCCTGCTGTTGTTGGAAGATCCTGAAGCTGTATCCAAGAAAGATCTCGAAGAGTTCAAGCCTCTCCACATTCATCCTTCTTAGTAGCCAATAACGTGTCAAGAAAAACAATGTTGGTTGGGCCAACGGTTTCAAGCTAAACCTAAAATCATCAGAGTGCTAATGAGCTACATGTGTTCCTACAGAATTTGGATAGCTTGAGACATGGACAAACATCTCCCAAGTGCACACATCAATGAACAGACTGGTCTGTTCCTGAAGCACAGATCCCAATGCATCCACCAGAGTATCAGGGAGGGGTGCAGGAACAGGCAAAGGTTGAGCAAGAGGCTCCCATGGCTGAGTATGCCAAGACCTCACAGGTCTGCAGAATGGCCCACCAATCTCGGCCACAGTTAGCAACAAACGTGGTCAACAATATTACACTCTCACATGGGCCTTGGCCCTTTTACTGGCCTATCAAATTCTCCCTATATAGCTGCAAGATTAATTGAGAGCAATGATATTTAAAACAGGTGGTGAGTCAGGATCACTCAGGCATGCAAAGAGAAGGGCTGCAATTCCTGCTGGCTTCACCTGGGACAGGACCTGTTAGCCTTCACTGCCAGAATTCGAAAAGATGTGGGCTGTTACTGTCTCCCCTGCCCACTAAGACCTTAAATTGTTTCCTAAAATAATTTTGCCTAACCAAAATCTGGAACTGCCAGAAGAGACATCACAGCAGGACACACTTTACCAGGACAGCCCGTTCAGGTTCCACTCACTCCAAGGAAGACGACAGGCTGAATAATTGTTTCCAGAAAGGTGAATCTGGTAATGAAGGAAAAGTAAATGGTGTTTCCAAACAGGTTTGTTCTCCCAAGATGAGTTCTTGGCATAGAAGGGAAGCATGAGCACCAGACAAGATCCCTAAGTGACTGGGAAGGACACTGGTAATGAGATGGGTTGAGCTCTACCACCTGCCCATTGAATTTGTCAGCTCTCCATTTCACCTCTCTCTTGCTATCCTTGCTAGGTTTATGTGGAATAGGCATTTGGGAAAAGGCCTTCAGAGCACAGGCTCTGATCTGCCAGAAGTCAACTGATGCATCAAGTCTTTCATGATTACTTGTCCTCCCAAAACACCTAGGAACCTGTCACTGACCTGCGCTAAGCCCAGTCCAAGCACATCACAAGAAGACAGTCACAAAGTGTGCAAGAGAAGTATAAGGTGAGACTATGGGTGGACAGACACACACAGAGGAAGCACAAGGTAAAGGAGACTGGTGGCACGAGCAGGGTGAATCGCAGCACAGCAGCTGATACACAATTTGTGGTTTTAGCAGGTGTAGCCCATTTGTGGCAGGGGCTGTTACCTCTCACAACTCCACTCCTGCGCATGCCCAAAAAGAGGGTATGTCTAGCCAATGTTGCAATGCCATTTCTGGGGTAAAAAATATATTCTTCTGACGATCAGTATGAGACACAAACCATCTTGTCTCAAGAAGCGTAACCCCAAAACCACACGGCCACATTCCAAGTCAGGCTGCCAGTAGTCGAGAAGGACATGAGGTAGTAGGTCTGCCCTTCCTCCCACTGAGATACAGGCACCGGCCCACAGGCATGGCTGACGAAATCTCTGATTGAGAGCACACGAGATTGAATTAGAGCATCTCAAAGAGAGAGTCTGGCTGGGCTACTGGGGAAGCACAAACCCCTTTCAGACACACGTAAGTCAAGGGGGAAATTGGAGAGATGTGCCAAATGGCTTGATCATTTAGCATCAAGGTTCCCCAAGGAGGGGCTCTGGGTATTGTGTATTCAGCATGGCTCCTGTTCAAAGAGTGGCACTACACCACCAGTTTTTTGAGTCCTCTTTGTGGTGAAATAGCCTGGCGCCGAAATAAATGAAAAGTGGATGTGGGGGAAGGAGGGAATGTTGTCTAGGGCAGGGTTTTTCAAACTTAGCACCGGGACCCAGTACTGGTTCACAGACCCTCAGGCACCAGCTTGCAGTGCCCCCTGCTGCCATCACCAGAAGACTGGAATCCATTGCTCAGCGATTGTTGGGTCATTGACATTAATTTTTTCAACTCAGTCCTGAGAAAAAAGGTTTGAAAACCACCGGTTTACGGTGCTGAAAGGGAGGCCACCTAGCACTGCCATTGGAACATGTCTGAGTGCTTTATACATGGGGGGGGGTAATCGTCTTTGAAGCTGGGGAAACTGAGGCATAGAAAAGTTAAACAACTTGCCCAATGCCATACTACAAATTAGTGGCAGAGCCAGTTTATCCTAGACTCAGTCCTCTGTCCTAACCCACCATACCATCATCTGCTGCTGGGATAAACCATGTGTTCCTGACTCTGTGTACGAGGATCCAAGAGGGGAACCACAAAGAGTCACTCACCCTTCCCCACTGGGATTTTGGAGGTCAGGATGGCCTCACTTCTTCAGGTTCATTGGTCACAGACAGTGCCTGCTGTGCATGTCTTGGGAACATTAAGTGCAGAATGGAAAGGAACTGCTGGGTTTCCCTAGATACCATATAGCTCTATTGTTCTTTCCCAATCTGATATCCCTCACATGGCTGCGCTCCGCCCCCCCGCTTTCTCCTCATTGTCCTTCCCTTCTGAACATCCTGCCTCCCCTCATTTACACTGCCCCTCAGTGGTCCCCATGCCCCAGTTCTGCTAAACCTGCAGACCCCAAGATCTTGCTGGGCTGAAGCAGACAGGACACACTTTGTCTGTATAGCCCAGCTGCCCTATAATGACACGGGGCCCAGCAAAACCCACACGGATACACAGCAAGCCGACCATCTCAATGAATTAAGTGTCATTATTAGAAAGATCGCCTTCTTGAAAGGGGTCATGTAGCGGCATTTTCCTCATGTCATGGCCAATTAAGTCACAAATTAGTCATGAGGAGGAGCTAGTTCCACTGGGTCGGAGAGCTGCTGCCGCTCCTGAATTACCAGAGCCCTTGGCAGCCCTTCCACAGACGTTGAAAAAAACTCATCAGTTACTGGAGCTGAATAAAGATGTTGGTCTCTTAACCTGGGCGGATATGGGTCACCTATAGAACTATCCAGACCCCCCAGCCATGCTGGCCATCACGTTCTTTTCAAGTGAGCAGGGACTGACCTTCACTCTGGAGTCAGATACCTCATGGAGACGAACGTGGGACTCTCATCCAAACCTACAAGGACACAGCTACTCCTCCGTATCTCATCCAAACCTGGCCACCAGATCTGAGTGCTCGCAGACTGGAGGTGAGCTGTGCAGTTTGGTCTTGCTGCTAATGCTTGGGGTTGTTACCACAGTGACTCAAACCATGTTGTAGTCATTGCACTGAATGCCTCCTCCCCCCACCCTGCTGGATCCTGTTGCTGCAAAACAAAACTGAGCACAAAATATATCAGTAAGATGAAGTTAGGCACAGGTGCGTATTTCTTGCACAACCCCCTGCCTGCATCCAGCCCCTGGGGTCAAGAACCCTCACACTCCTTTCCTAGGCTCTAATCTGAAAGCACCAGTAAGATCAGAAAACAATCCCCCCCTACCCACACATCCATGCCTCTGCCTGTAAATGGTGGGGGCCAAGCAGTGGTGGTCAATGATGTGCTGAAAATTTTTGCCTCTGCTTAGGAGACAATTAAATTGGCTTAATGACTGCTGGGCTTTTGGCTTCAAAAACTTTCAGCGCACAACAGTCTGCTGCAATGCCTCAGAAATGCCGTGGAACGCAACACAAGGTGCCAGTGGATTTATTCTTAGGCATCAGAGGGCACTCCTCTGCTGCATTTCTGTGGTGGAGCTAGGCACCAGGCTGCAAACCCCAGGTGCCATGGCAACCTGGGATTTCTCAAGCCCTGAGATAGAGGGAGTGCTAAAACAGGGTTACATTCAACACAAGACCCCCCAGGCCCAGGGTAGCACTGTCTGAAAGGGCAGACACCAAACAACGTGTCTGCACTCAAGAGTTCAGGAGTCCTGGGCACAGGCTGAGCGTGGTCCTGGTCAGCTTTGGTGCCAGTGAACTTTCCCCAGCAAACCCCTATGCTGCTGCCATCCCTCCTTCTCCCCAGGGCAAAGTCACACACCCCAGTACTCAGCCCAAGACAGCCGCAGATGATAGTGATTCTGGGGTCAGGCCCAGTGTCCTCCTCCCTGAGACAGTGCCCTCTCCTGGGTGTCACCAGTCAGTCATTCTCCTCCTCAGCTTCGGGCAGGTTCTGGGCTGCTCTGCTCCACAAGAGCTGCTCCTTGCAGCCCATGTGTCTGGAAGTCTTGTTGCTCCCTCCTTTTCTCTGCTCACCCATTCCCCAACCAACACTTCTCCTGAAGGGCAAAGATTTAAAAATGCCAGGCTCACTAAACCCCAAAGGGTTACAAAAGACATTCAGCTCAGGACAGAAGGAGGGTCCATCTTTTCCTTTCCTTCCTCTCCCTCATCCTTCAACTGATGCAGACAGCCACCTATTACTTACTGTGTCAGGAGAAAAAAAGAATTGAAAATACCGTATGGTATTGCATACCAAAACAAGTCCATGGGGATTAGAAATATTTTTTCCTGAAAGTATTTAATGAAGAAAACATAAGGTAGCACAAATGCTTGGCAGAGCAGTGAAGAACTGATGGCTGGTTCTGTTTCAAACCATCAGCAACAGTAGCTAAAAATCCCTACTAGCTGACTGAAAAAGGAAAAACTTGGATTACAGCCACACTGATTACATGTAGCTTCATGTATTAGACCATGAAATTGATTCATCAACATGACAGCAAAAACAGATGACTGATCCCAGTTTCATAACAATATCCATGAAGATCAAACAAACCATAGCAAAAACAGCTTTAGACAGGAAAGGCTATGCCACAACACATACCTCTGTATCAAACCCAGAGCTCCCATTTCCACCCTGGAAAGGCAGCCAAGCAGTAGTCCACGTCATTTCTGTAGAATAAGTTTCTCATTGTCAAAGCAAAACATTAGTAATTAGTAAAACGAGACCACACATGTTACTTACTTTTACCCAAGTTCCCTTCAAATGGAATATCTTGTTTTCCTGAGGGTGGATACTTTGCAGAAGAGAAGGAAGCTGCAGAAGCAGCAGCAGAAAAAAACCATGACAAGCCAAGAGGAGGGAAGCAAATTAGGAGTGATAAAATGTCCTAACGAACCACACAGCTGAAGAGTTAGTTAATGCTACCTGGGGAAGATGATCTGCATCTGATCAAACCACGTGTTCCCAGTTAAACCATCATGTCTAGCATGTCTTGGACTCTATTGTTTTTCTCTGTACCATGGGCTTAACCGAACTCTTCCATCCGTTTCTTTGTCATCTTTCCTGCTGCTCTCCTACCACTCCCCCGATGTGGGTTCTGGTGGCCATCACCCCCTTAGTCACCATCAGTGACTCAGCCAGCCTGATAAACCAAACGGTCAAAACCAAGAGTTTAAAGATGTGAGTTTATTGCATATGTAACAAAAATGAACATGACCTCCTGGGTCCAGCCTACTATACGATCACTGTTTATTTCAGCTGGCTCCATAACCACATTAAATAGAACTAGTATTTCTTTAAATACTTTGATTTAGACATAAAATGAAACTTTAGTGTACAACTTTCACAAAATAAATCTGCAATAAAACCAGTGGGAAGAAGAACAAGGGTAGCAGCAATACTTAAACAAGACATTACAAAAATAATAAATTAAAAAAATACATTATAAAGTGGTCGAGGAACAAAAAACAAATTAAAAATAGAATCACATCACGTGTTTCTGGGAGCTTGCTGTGGTACACAGCACTGATACTGGGCACTGGGTATTGAAGGAGTGGGGGTAAAGTAAGGTCTTTGATTTTATGAAATCTGCTGGATTTTATAACCACCCTGCTTGACTTCAACTAAAAATGTGCTGCTGAGCGAGCTTTGATTTCACCACCTGAACCAACAAGCAGCCTTTGAAAACAGGGCTCCGTCAAACATAATGCTGAGTTAACTCTAACATCCATAAAGCAGTCTCATTTCTTCCCGAATTAAAACGTGAGCAGAGTGGTGGTTTCCTACATCCCTGAGTGTCTAGGATTGGCTGATAGGCAGTATCAGGGCAAATACCGAAGATTTGTACTACTGGAGCAGTTTCTAAATTTAGTTTTGGGATAGGTACAAGAAAGAATTCAGAAGATGGAGTACCTTACACTTTCCTCAAGTCTGCTCCAAAATGTATTTGTATCCAAGGCAGAAAGGTGGTGATGAATGGTAAACTTTTCTGTGCTATTCTTTGGGCAAGTTTGTTCACAAAACCACCCGTTGAATCACCGGAAGTTGTTGCAGAGACCATGTTCCATCTTCTTCATGCTGGCAGAGCACAAGGGAAAGAGCATGCTCTATAATTTTGTGTTCTGGAGCTACAGCCACCTCAGTAAAAACATCAGTCAATCAATGACCATGTGCCCCCCCCCCGCTTCACCCCTTTTTACTGTTCTTTCACAATTTCTTGGCCATGAAAATGGATATGGATGAGCCAGACGGAGGCAGAACCAAGTATTGGTTTTAAAACATTTGCTTAGCTGGTTTATTCTTCCCATCCAGACCATTTTAAGGTTTCCTCACACAGAATGAAACAAAATTAATGCTCCGGCATTACTGTAGTGGCGCAAAATTGCAAAGACAGCAGGAGAGGTGATAAAGTATTTTAGAGGACAGCTTCCTCTCTCCACTCCCACAGGCTTGAAGAATTGACCTTTACAACGCTTTGAAATGTATAAAAACATGGATTTTACAAAACAGCCATCCTTGCCCATTTTGTGCAACCAATGAAGTGTTGATCTAGAAGAGACATACTGTCACATGTGAACTTTCTTGCTGACATGCAGTTCTCCAGACTGAGCGCCCTCATCCTTACCTTGTTTGCTTTTGGAGACCCAGCTGTGCTGTGTGTGGAGTGGATGGTTTTTGTTTTTGTTTTTTTGTTTTTGTTTTTGTTTTTTTTTTTGGTTAGCCCTTTCAGTGTAAAAAACACAACATGAGACTGCATGCAATATTCTGGAGGCAACAACTTGTTTCAGATTTTTTCCTCTCTGTCTATAGCATATTGCACCTACCAATGCACTGAAAGGGTTAAGTAAACTCCATTGGCAGCCACCGATTTCTAGTCTTTCAAACAAGCCAGGGCTAGCGGAATTCTGTTACCTGATACCAGACTTTTGCATTTTCCCCTCCACTGCCAGTGTGGGACAATTTTCCTTCCATGCCCAATAGCCCATAATGCAGCAACTGGTCATTAAGTGCCACTCGATCCTAAAGGCCCTACATACAGCTGTCTGAACAGGTCTTTCTTACAAAACCCTGCACTCTGAGCTTCTGTGTGCAAATCTCACAAAACAATGCCTTTTCATACTTCAAAAGCACTTCTGACACTCCCGACATCAAATCACAAAGATTACAGTCAATGGAAAATGAAACAAAGGGAAAAGATTCCAGGATTTTGACAAGTATGTAACTTCTCATCCTATCACAGTTTAAAGCTATTATAAGATTCAATTTAAAAAAAGACAAAATAGAAATATTCCAGTAGACATTTTCTAAGAATGACCTCCGATCCACAGCTGAATTCCAACGCACTACTCCATAAACACAACCTCTGGTAAATGTTTCAGTAATGAATCTCTCTAAAAATCAGGCTTGCCAAAAAAACAAACAAACAAACAAACAAACAAACAAAAAAAAAACAACCCAAACCCTATACAAAGCAAGTTGACATAAGTTTAGACATGTTTGATGGCTAACTGGGTCTTTATGAAATCACGTTATTTTGTTAAAATACTGTCTTATCTTGCTGTGCTAATTAAAAGAAATGTTATTTGACTCGGGTACTTGATCTGCTTTTGTTTTCCCTTGTACTGGGAACCCATTTCAGCAAACGAGTTAGACTACCAACCTTTAATATTAGTTTCAGACAGTTGAAAAAAATGCCACATGGCACTCAAGTAATTTCCATTGTTATAGAGCTAAAACCATAGACCCTTCCAATAGCTTTTCGTAAAGTTTTGACCTTATTCACAATATAGCTATCTTTTTGCCTCCCCCCCCAAACAAAAAAATCCACCTTTCATCTGACCAATGACTTAATGATGAAACATTGTTCTATTAGCTTTGCTTTCAGCAATTTCCTCATAAAAAATCTTTTAGAATTTCAACTCAAGTGTCTCTGAAATAAAACAGTGGCAGAGACGCTGCAGCTTTTTGGACTGGTCTGATTTGAAATTTTTGTCTGTTTGCTTTCTCCTTACCAGACTTCTCTGTAAGGTACTTAAATTCAGACAGACTATGGTAAGTGAATCTGCAGAAGAGATATTGTTCCCATGTGCAAAACAATTAAATTTCAACCAGGACATCCAAAAAGAAATGTACACCACTTTAGCAGTCCCGGATTCCTTCATTTTTCTAGACATGAGCCACTGCTTTCACTGAGAGCTTCCTGCTAAGGCAGAAACAGTTACATGTGCATATGGAGTTTTATTTTCTGCTAGAAATTTGGTTTTGTGTTTAAAACGTGCAATTCTGAATTCCAGTGGCAGTCAGATATTCAACAGCTGTTGGACTCTACAAGAGGCTCACGCTTGCTTTAAGATAAAATAGCCAGGTACTCCTACCATTTGCAAGTCCTCAGCAAACCAAGCTCAGATACTCAACTATAGATTGATACTCCTATAAAAAGACCACAGGTCACTGACCCTATCACAATATGTGTTACAAGTCTAGCAGAATATCTGGTGTAATCTAAGCCAAACGTTGAACTTGGCTGCATTTCATTTTATGGGGGATGGAAGAAGAGGGTAGGGATTATTGTAACAAAGGGGAGAAAATGGCTGGGAACCACCACCAAAAGCCCCCTCACCCCCACCAACAAAGGAGGGGAAACAACCCCGTCTCTCTAAGTTGTCTAGTGTTCCAATGCTTCAGACAGCTTAGCAGGAAGTTCACAGCAAGCTTCTAGCTTTTGATCTGGTGGTCCATGAGCTAGTGTCTGTTTCCTTTGGTTGCCTCTTCACTCCACAGCAAATCCACAAGTCTCTTCCACGGCCGTCAGCAGCTTCTCATAAAGCTTCTCATATGACTCATAAGGCGGAATGTCAATCCGGTTAAAGCTGGACATGGTGAAAACATCAGCATGAACACCACTGCATGTGACCCAAAACATTTCATTTGCAAAAATCTAGCTTCCCATTTATAAAGATGTGATTATAAAACAAACAGTAGAAGAGGGGGTGGTGGTGAACGTGATTAGCTGTTTCAGTGGTCAAATCAAGTAAGACAGCTAAAGCTAACTTGGCCCCTTTCCCCTGATCAGAGATCCCATGTGAAGATTCAGGAAATGTAGGAAGAAAGAATTTTGTTAGCAGCTGGGCTTGTTTAACATCACTGTTCGGTGTTGCCACTTTTTGCTATCTTTTTAAAAAAATAAAAATCACTTCTAATCTGGCTACATTTTTTAAAATAAAAATTTAGCATTCACATGTGAAATGTGTGGTAATATTTTGCTAATGATAATTGAATTCCAAACATGGAATAAAAGTTGGAAGCTTTCAATAAAAATACAGTCATTCCCACATATATTTGAACTGAAAATACTTGTAACATGTAGAAGATATGAGGCTACAGCACACTTGGTTAGAGTCCAAAGCACTGTTTTTGTCGCTGCAATGTTAACTTTTTCCTCGACTATTAATGCATAATAGGGAAAGCAACTGAATCCAAAGTGTTTCCTGTATCAGACAATGCTATTGCATTCTGAAGTGCTGACAGTCCAATGGGATGCCAAATGGTATTGTGCCTTGGGGTGTACACTGCTCCAAGTATGAGGCATATTAGGACAGCAGTTAAATTTACTGAAAGTGTTGCTTCAAAACAGAAGTATTTTCCTACATTTTGGTTCTCAATGCCATCAAACCTAAGGTACCTATTAAAATGGCTTCCTGTACAGGGGAGAGCGAATTAATCTCAGATTCTTTTGAAGCTCAATTCTGTATAAATCACATTAGTAGTATTTTTCCTCCTCCACTTTTATAGCTAAATGAACACACAAGAACAACAGTGCTGCATGAGGAACACATGGAATTACTGAACAAGATTCAAAGACATGGACTTCTTGCAATGTGCATCCTTTTATCTGCAAAGACTTTCACTGGACAAGTGGAGATAATGAACACGCTGTATATCGTCACAAGCGGCAGTAGATTTTAATAAGCACAATATCTTCACCTTACCAAGTGTGGGCTTTGGGAAGGTTGTCTGTATTTGCATCTATCAAATGGATGGTAAACAGCCTGGGTCCTGCAGCGCCTGTGGAGCCTTACAGACAGACATTCTAGTTAATGCACTTCAGTGACGCAGTCATAATACAGAACGTATTTCAAATACAGTGGAGAAGAGATTTAATTCCAAGTCCAAGAAGGAATGAACTAGGAGTTTAACTGTGCACAAAAGTCAAGACAGAATTTGTCCAAAGGGTGTGGGGAGCTAGCTGGAGTTAACAACAAAGCTACCACCTAACAATTCTCAGAAGACATACAGGTTTTCACTTAAAGAACAGCTTCCCTGTTCCCTCAAGTGGAGAGGTGTTAGGGCAAGCAGCTCTTGGGACATGGACACACACAAAGCTTCACTTATTTCAAGCTAGCATATCTCTGTTATGGCTCCATTCATAATGTACTTAAGACGCTAGAATTTTTGTCATCAGAAAGAATTTCTGCATATATTTGGAGCCTAACAACCTGTATAGCAAAGTTATTAACAATGAAGTCTTCATTTACGAAACAGTCTAATTTGTTCAGTTTACTAAAATATGTTGTTCTGATCAAGAATCTATGTGCATTTGGAAATCCAATCAGATCTGTAAATGTCATGCACTGAAATATACAGTGGCTGTACATACAATGATTTTAACTCCAGCCATCCAGTAGCAGCCTGGCACACCCTATTAGTGACACCAGCTCAGTGGGTACGAGTAACAGGGATACAGATTTGTCAACACAATCACTGCCAAAAACTGCTAACGTGTTCACTACTAGCAGAGGTGTTTACAAATGAGAGCTTCAACTCAAGAACAGGGCTTCAGTACTTAGATGACTAAATTCTAGTGCCACATATTGATACGCATTATTGTGCAATGAATATTGAACAAATTTTGCTGTCCTCTCCCACTACATATTAACTTCGACTCTGCATCAGTCACCTTGCAAGGCCTTGAAACCTTGAAGAGGGACACGTGTGGACCCAGTCACAAACTGTAACAGCCTCGCCCTTCTTTCCTCATCAAACGTTTCCACAGCTTGCCAGAACCACTTTACGATATTGCTATCTGCCATGCAGTGCTTTAGACGTGTGTTTGACTTCCAGTCATTCAGATCTATCTTATCCAGGCCTCCTATTATTAGCTGTTAAATAATTTAATAGAAAACACTTTAAAAGAACAAGCTCTGACATGACTTTTTGCATTATCTACTACCCCAATATACTTCATATACTATAACATAATGCACATACACAAGCCACTTAACTCACAACAAAATACACTGTTTTCTGGGACACGGTACATAGTAATGATATTAAATAGTTCAGGACAGGGGGAGAATGCCCTCTCCTTGGATTTAGGTAGGCAAATATAGTTACTAAATGGTGTTTTGGACAAGAAACTAGATCCAACCCCCTACTTTAAAAAAAGACAAGGCATAATTAAATATGTAACCTGAAAAAGCATAGGGAAATCCCTCACACCACACCAGGGCTTTAGATGGAGACAAGAGTGCCGCCTATGGAATCATCCACACCATTTTACACAGCACAACGTTTTATATGGTAGTTCTCCATCCCAGTAATGACTATAGACAAACCCTGCTTAATTTGTGAGGTTTTATCAGACCACTGCCAAATGTGTCATGGCATGTGTCTATACAGTAGTCTGTATAGAACCTCTAACACAGACTACGAAGCTGTTTGTGATTTGCATCCAAGAGCTGAGAGCCTATTTAAGACATAACACTAAGAGAAACTGGACATATTCTTCAGATCTTCTCTATAAGTGAAACTTGAATGCTGAGTAGTTGGACCATGGCCTGTCATGCCTTTTTCCTACAAGTTAGAACGGTGATAAGGACACAAGATCCAGTTGCTTAAAATCAAAGATACACTATATTCCAAAAGTTCTCCAACTGTTTCATGTGGCAGACCACATTTTAAAAAATTGTCATCTCACAGGTGTCTCTTGTATCAAGGCAGCACTCCTTCATCTAAGTCTGAAGCCCTGGCATGGTGTAGGGGATTTCCCTATGCTTTTTTAGGTTACTTTTTAATCACTCCCAGTTTGTTTGTTTATTTATTTATTTATTAAAGAAGACCCACCCCCTAGTTTCTTGTCCAAAACCCAATTTAGGTAACTATATTTGCCTATCTAAAATACATTTCAGAAAAGTACTGTCTTACATCTCTCATGTTACATTGTGGCTGTGACAACATTCACTCACGTGCAAAATATCACAGCAAAGTTTTTCATGCATTTTTTATTTGCCTTTCACGGCAGGTTAGAAGACAGATAAATTGCTAGCAAGTGTTTCCAGGACAACCAGGGGTTTGCAAACTACTAGTTGAGAACATCTGTTTCACTATTAAGGGAGCTAACCATCTACACTGTAAACAGAAAACAGGGAAAAGAAGAATGTGATATAAAGAAAAGTACTATTTTAAACTGTTGCATATTGAAGTTCAGGTTTCATTAAAGTAACAAGCTCATTTTTTTCCTATATGTTCTGTGCTTAAATTTTCTGCTTTCATTCTGAAACACTGTTCCCTTTGCTCTCTATGTAGTGATTGCAAACAGTAATAGAGGAAAAGCTGTAGGTTCCCTCACTGATTGCTCAATCTACAATACAGCATCATTCTTATTGCTGAAAAATCTCAAAACCACTTCCCCTCCAGCACTAGTTCTTGTTTAGATACCGTGTATTTTTATCATCTCCCATTTTAGATAGCCCTTGACATAATGCCAGGTCATATATACAAAAGAAGCCAGAACAAACTAGTAACTGATTAAAATGACTGCAGCTTTCTGGTATGCTGGTGGATTTCTCTGTATCTTAAAATCTGTAAATCATGATTTGAGGACTTTACTAACTCTGTTGTGTGTTAGAGGATTATTACAGGAGCAGGTACAAGAGACTCTGTGGCCTGCATTGAGCAGGAGACCAGACATGTTGGTCCCTTCTGACCTTGAAGTCCATGATAATGGAAGAAGGCCAAAGCAATGTTTACATTAATACTCTAAACACTTGCTCATGGGTCACCCTGAGCACAAAATAAAGGAATTTGGAATATATGAAGCAAACATACCTCAAGCTCTTTGTGGTCAAAAGGCTTTAGTAAGTGTTGAGGAATAAGTTCATTAAAACCTTTCTGTAGCGCTAGAAACTGTGCCTCAATGCCTCTCATAAACCGCCAGTTTACATATAACCTGGAAAGAAAGGCCCAAAATGGAAAGTTAGCAGCAATGTGCAGGAGGCAACCAGACCTTTATACATTAGCAGTGTGGGAAAGTTTGGCATATGGTGTCTTTGGACAGACATTTGTTTACAGGGAAAAAAGTGTGTGTCCATTTTCCTTTAGAAGCTACTAGCTACATAACAGGAAGAAAAAAAGTATTTAATTTAGTTCCAAAGGGGCAGCTGTGTTAGTCAAGTTCAGCAAAAGAAGCAAGGTGTCCTTTGGCCATAAAGACTAACAGATTTATTTATTGCATGCGATAAATAAATCTGTTAGTTTTTATGGCCAAAGGACACCTTGCTTCTATTTTATAATTTAGGAAGCTTAGTTTATTCCTCCTAGCTCTTATGACGTGTACCAATTACATTAGCGTCCTAGGAAAGCATATGAAGACAAAGACTTAATTCAAAACGAGGCCAGAAAAGTCAGCACTAACTAGGCAACCTGAATAGGTCACTGGATCTTTTACCTGTGAGTTCCCCATCTTCAAGCATCTGAAGTGGGATTTTCTCCCACAAAAGCTCATGCAATACATAAAATAAAATAAAATCTTTAGACGTGCCACTGGCCTCCTTGCTTGTTTTGCTGAACAGACTAACACAGCTACCCCTTTGGACCTTTTTCATACTATTCATTCCAGTTCCACCAACTCAGAGCATTTGTGTTCCCAGCCTGATGGAATACAGTAAATTAATGGTTGAAATGCCTCAAAAATGGTATTAATCTATACCTAAGTGTTTCAGAAAATGTGTTTCTTTCAGAAAATCTTTACAGTTCTGCCTTCATCCATCAGATTTCCTTCAAATATTTATTAGGCATGTCTGCTAAAAGCCAGCAAAGAAGTCTAATCCCAAAATGATTTGGGTTATGATTTTCAATGTTAGAGTAATAGGACAGAAGTCAACTGAAAACAGCAATGAATTAATATGTATAATAAACCACCAAGGACGAAACATAAACCTGTTCTTGATACTTAATATAGCTGTGATCTGGAACATCTTCAGATTGAAGTTATTGGAAACTATCTAGGAATTATGGCATGAATTTCTATCTGCTGTTCTATGCTGCACATCTCACTAGATGATGGGTTCTCAGTCAGGTGGTCATGTACTATCTGTCCTTCCCATATTGCTGCAAAGTTTGGAACCACTGACTAAATGATAGGCATATTGGTCCTCTGCTGGCCTTAAAACCCATACATCTAATAAATCCTGCTGTAAAAATGTCTGCAAACCCAAGAACTTAGACCTATTCATCCCTCAGAACAGACTACTGTTTTAGTGCTGGCAAAAGATGCTGCAATGCAGAGAACCACAGCTCAGAACACAACCAGGTCCTATGCTCCAATGGCTCTGCAGTGGCTGAAAGTGCCAAGGAATTACTTTCTAGTTATTTGTGTAGACTGGTTAAAGGAACACCGTGTACTTGTTCAGAGAAAGGTCTTGATTCTTCCTTAGACAAAGGAAGGGTCATTAAGATGGACACTTAGTAAGTGGTTTTGATGGACTTGAAATGGGAACTTTTCAGGAAAGCAGAAGTTTTTACAACATGCTTTTCCTTTAAGTCCTGCATAAAAGACACACTTGTTCACTAAAAATGATTTTCCAATCTCCCTCTAAATGTCCACTCTCCATTACTTCACTTTTCAGTTCCTAAGGACTCATCTTCTCCAGCTCTTTCCCATTACATTTGGGGCAGGAGGATTTTTCTGCAGTACCTGACATATTCTTTTTTGTTCTCTTCTGTAACAGGAACATTTCTGCCATTTGGTTTGAGCTCATGCTGCAGAATCCGCCCAAAAGCATTGTGCTCCACACAGAAAGTATGGTCCAACACTGGAGTGATGTCGTTTTCTCTGTCAATTAAAAGATGAAGGATAAAATGGACACTGTCATCTGTTTACACACACAGACCAGCTGTTAACCAAACACCTAACGAAGTTAATACCATTAACCTGTGGAGCGATGGGTCCATCTTCCATCTTTTACAAGCCCTACATTTCCTAAGTTGCCTCCCTCATGGCCAAGCTTGTGGGTATTAGAAGTCTAACCAGCGGTTCTCATCCACTGTGTTGGGACACATTACTGTGTCACCATACAGTGGTAAGTGTGTCATGGAAACTTGGGGAGATGTCTGGATTTGGCCTGGGGGGTTGGTGTGGGCTAGTGTGTCTTGTAGGGTCACAATATGCCACCAAACGTGTTGCAACTTGCAAAAGGTTGAGAACCACTGATCTAAACTATGTGTTAGGGTTTTTTTTCTACCACACGGGCACACCCTGCTTGTAAACAGTTAATTCTGTTGCATTTAAAAAATAATGAATTTATTTTTGCTAGATTACAACATGAAGCATCACATTGATTCACCAGGAGTTCAGAGAGTTACAGAAACAAATAAGAACAAAAATGGTAAAGCTGCACTGATAATGCTTTGCCTTATGACAAACTGTGAAGGAATTTCAAACACATCTGACAAAATCTAAGAGGATGTGAACATAAGAGAATTTCTTATTTATGTCTAAAACAGACAGGAGAAATTCTTTTCTGAACAACATGTATAAATCCTCTGGAACATATATAAATCCAGATTAGCTCTATTTATTTCAGTGAATTTAAGATAGTGTGACATCACAATTCGGACTACAGTATGCACTGTTAACTAACAAGGGCACACTTCCGCACTGGTTGCTTCCCAATCACTCATGGAATTAGTTAGATTTTGACATAAACAATTTCCACCACCAAACATTAGGTGCACCCAAGTAAAAGGTTGTGACTTCACCAAAGGATCCAGGAAGAACTGAGACATGTTTTTATAAGATCTTTCCCTCATAAGTACTTTCAACTCTTGGATGGGGAAACAGTGGCTTGGATACTGTGTTTTCCAAGATCTGATTCACTGCGATTTTAACGTGACATCTTACTACCACTGAGTTCTACTGTCCTGTCGTTTACATTAAGTAATTGATAACTGAATAGTACTTACAAAATCCAAACTAAACTCTTGTGCAGATCTGGATCAACAGACTCCAGATCAGACAGCTGAATGGGTTTCCCCAGCAGCTGTTTGTAGAAGGGAACCGTGAAGCCTCCATTGATGTAGTGTCCATGGAACACAGCTAAACCCATTATCCGGCCAACAAAGTGGAAATAAGACAAATGATCCTGCAGGGATACAAGAAAAAGGGTCAGTCACTGGAAACACAGCCCAATGGTGACCCCTTGTGGCTATATTTATGCTAGTAGCAATGACTCGGCATCCAAGGATTTGCAGTTGCTGGGCACCAAGAAGAGTCAGATTCGAGCTCAAACTCTGTTTCCATCAACACACAAATCTTTCAGGCTCAGGCCTGGAGTTGTAGGACCCTGCAGTGGTAGAAGGTTCAAAAAAACAACAAGGAGCTGTGTGGCACTTTAAGACTAACAGATTTATTTTCTACTGCTTTGCAGTATAGACATAGCTTCCTGACCAAAGTCCTAAATGTCCACCAAGAGCATCCCACAATCCTATGGGCCAACTTCCTTTGGAAGCACCTCCTCCTATGGTAGTACAGCAGCTTCATGAGTCAGTTTTAAATGTGGCTAGCTGCACACCATCAGAGTCCCTTCTGTGTTTGCAGCAGAGACTGCCTTTTCCAAAGTGTGCTGTGCAGAGTCACAGGAGCACAGCCAGTTTTTGGTCAGCCTCTGGTGCGAAGCCAGCAAAGCAGTGAACTTTACTGCGAGTACCAGGAATAACCATACATACCAGCAACCAGCAAATAAACTGAGTCGCAAATTTATCAGACTGGTGACCAATGCAGGGAGGAGCAGATCAAGTAGCTTAAGAGCAAGTACAGGTAGTCCTCACTTAGTGACCGGGTTCCGTTCCTGAAACCTGGTTGATAAACGATTGGTCACTAAACGAGGAGCAGCCCTTACCGGTATTTCAGGCATAATGTACTTTACTGGTAGTGGGTTTTTCAACCATCGGTAGATAGTTTTAATGTCACCTTTGCATCATTTATAACATTTTTAATATATATTTTAAATGTTTTAAGCTCTAATGTACTGAACTTAGTTTGCATAGTGTACTGTAAATATAGGTAATCTGAGAGAGTTGATGTGAGTTCTCGTACATCGCCATAATACCAACTCATCAGAGAGCCGGTCATAACTCTGAGGGGTCACTAAACGAGTAGGTCACTAAGTGAGGACTAGCTGTACAGGAAAACCAGGGACCAGAACCACACCTCAGGCAACTCACCAAAATCATGCCAGTTTTATAAGCAGTTTGATTAGATTCTGGGTTCTGAGCTGAGCACGGTGCCAACACCAGTGCTGTATGAGTTAGGTCAGATGGTATGGTGACCTGCTGGCCTCAGAGTTTAATATGTCGACTGATGGGAGCCAGCAGCAGGCACCAACTCAGGCTGGCAAAATAACAGGGCAGCTCCAGCACCACCTGTGGCCATACTTGGAGGCATTTTTAGATGCCCCTCCATCACCACGAAAAACAGCTGCGCTGGAGTCTACACGGAAGGGTCAGACCCAGGCCCAGAGCCTGGTAAATTTCTGGCTCCATTTTAATGTTTATTAACACAGAAATGGGGAATTGGGGGTGGGGTCTAGGAATCAATGGAAAAATTATTACAAGCCCCAATTAGTGGCACATATCTGCTAATGGCAGACTGTGACTTGGCCCCGCCCCCTCGCCCACCACCAGAATTTCAAAATGGCAACCAGGAAGTGCAAACAGTAAAAATGCCTTGAAAGAAAAATGTTTAGGTGCAGATTCGTGCTAGGGCATTCCTGTTTCTTAACTTTGCGTTTCCATTCCTTGAAGTATGCTGCTCCGTCTCCACTAGCTAGTGGAACAAACTGCATATGAACAGTGAACTGTGTGAGACAGAAGGGAGGCAAAAATGAGTTCCATTTGCAAATATAGTCTGAGAGGTGACAAAAGCACTGTCCTAAATTCAAATGGGGTTTGCAGTGTTGTCCAGAAATGTGCTGGGGGAGAGGCAGAGGATGGCTGGGGAGTTGTGTGTGTTGGCATGCCATGTGATCCTGCTGATCCCCTCATGAATTCTGCCCAGGTCCCAGGTGCTGGCAGCTGCAAACCTCTACCTATCCACAGTTCCTGCTTCAAGAAGTCACGTTTTGGGGAAGAGAGTATGGCCCAGGGCTACGTAAGTAACTGTCCGGGCCACTGCACTCATAGATGTGCTCCTGCACTGAGCTATTCGAGACAACTGCCCTCTGAATATTCTTCTGTTCCATGCCCCTTCACCTCTACTGGCTGCAGTAGCTCCACAGTGGGCCCATACGGCAGCAGAACCCTTGGTCCGTGTACCATCACAGACTATCCCAACGGAAGCATTTCTGTGATGAATTTACAAAGTTCTGGCTGGACCTAACAGGCAGGTCCAGTAGCAAAGAAAGAGAGACCTACAGCAAGAGGAAAGGCTGGCTGCACAGCCTGAGGACAGGGTTTCACAGAGGGAGAAGGCACTCACTGTGCAGGAACTGGAACAGTAATGGCAGCTAAGTGGGAACAGCAGAGCTCAGCAGAAAACTGTCTGAGAGGCTGCTGTCATTAATGGCTGCTAGAGCGCTGGCCCTGGACGCATCACTCATACCTTGGCCTGACCCCCCAGTGGTAGCCCAGGATGCCGTCCATAAACAGCATGGAAAACTCCATGGCTGTGTGGCCCATGCAACTAAGCCCCATGAGCAGTTCAGCAGGGCAACTTCAACTTATGCAGACCCCCTCCACCATGGATGCCCCCAACAGCCCCAGGAGCATGGCAAACAGGGAAGCAAAGGAAAGCAGAATGGGGAAGGCACATGCAACAGTACAGGATTTCTTTCTTCCACATGGTTTCACTGTTTACACTTATTCTTCTGCTTCTTTGTTTTTTTTTTTTTCCCCCAGGTTCCATTACTGCTGTTGCTTGAGGTTAAAAAGCCAGAAGGGACCATTTAGTGACCTCTTGGATAACACAGCCCAGTGGTCCTCCCTGAATGAATTCCCGATTGAACTAAAGAATATCTTTCAGAAAAATATCCAGCCTTGAGTTAAAAATTATAAGTGATGGAGAATCCACCACAACCTTTATGTTGTTCCAAAGATTAATTTCCACAGTTAAAAATATACATTTTGTTTCCAGTCTGCGTTTGGCTAGCTTCAACTTTCACATATTGGATCCTATTGTACCACTGTGTGCTAGACTGGAGGCTGATTATCAAACTTCTGTTTCCCATCTAGGCACTTTTCAATTGTGATTATGTCAATCCTTAATCTTCTCCTTGTTAAGCTAAATAGATTGTGCTCTGAGTTTTTCAGTGTAAGGCATGATTCCCAATTCTTTAATCAGTCTTCTTGACTCATCTCTGAATTTCATCCTGTTTATTAATATCCTTTGAATTGTTTATACCACAACTGGACAGTGCTCCAACTGTACCAGATGCCAAATACAGAGGTAATATAATTTCCTTACTCTTACTTGAGATTCCTATTTACAAATGCAAGGATCACATTAGCCTTTTGACCTGTGTCACACTAGGAACTTCTATTCAAGTGGTTATCCAGCACAACTGCTGAGTCTTTTTTACCAGTCACTATTTCCAAGGATAGAGACCCCCATCCTGTAAGTGGGCTGTTTCTAAATACATAACTTTACACTTAGCAATATTAAAAAACATATTGTTTGTTTGGGCCCAGCTTACAAAGCAAACCACTCTGCAACGATCTGTCCCCTGTGCTATTCATGGTCCCCCATCTGTGTCATCAGCAAACGATCAGTGATGATTTTAGGTTTTCTTCCAGATCAATGACAAAAATATTAAATACCGTAGACCAAGAACCAAATCACTGTGACTAGAAATATCTTCTCAATGACAATCGAGTTTATAATTCTGTGCTGGGACCTGTCCATGAGGCAGTTTTTAATCCATTTAGTGTGTGTCATGTTTAATTTTGTACTTTTCTAGTTTCTTAATCTAAACGCCATGTGGTAACAAGTCAACTGCCTCACAGTTTAAGTCTATTAGCTCAATATTGTGATCTTTATCAACCAAACATGTAGTCTCATAAAAACTAAAGTTAGTCTGACAGGATCATTTTCCATAAAACCATGGTGACTGACATTATACTAGCTTCCTTTCATTTCTTTTATTCAATGGAGGCTCATATTGACTCTTCTGATAGAGGGCAAAGTACATGGTTGGGCATTGTTAAGGAAGTGATTTTGCTGACACTTTTCAACACTTCCCATCCCTACTATTTAAGCTCCACCCATGCATATGGTCTCAAAGAACCAACTGTTTAATAGTTCCAGAGCATTTCACATGACATCACACAGGAATGCCCACATACCCCAAAGTACACATGACTTCCTGGTACGCTATCAGTCTTTCATGGTTAGTTACTTCTCATTAGAAAGTTTGATTGCTGACCCTTTTAAGATTGGATAATTATTAACAGAAGCACAATGATGGTTGAGCTCCCATTAAAGTTTAACATCTCTGATTATTTTCCTAATGTTAATACTTACCGGATTGATAGAAGAGTCTGGATTGATTTGCAGCATGTAAATATTGTCAGTAGAGTACTGGAAGAGTCCATAATAGGGGTTCAACATTTCATGGCACAGTAAATACAACCACTCTCTGCCAAACAAAGAACGATTTTAGAATAGTGAAAATTTCACTGAAATTTCAAACATTTATCAAGACTCTGTCAAAGAGTCTTGACTGATTCATTTTCAATTTTCTATCAGAAATCTGATAAGCTATATTGCATAAGATGGAGGATAGAAAGCTTTTTCTAGGAAGCCAGAAGTCTGACTCATTAACATATGGACTTTTATTTTATTTCAGAAGTACTGTCAAGGAAATTAACATGAATTAAAAAGAGTGAAAAGAGAATCCAGTAAGCAATTAGGGTAATTTAATTGTAACTCATGCTCTTTGCCTGAAACATAGGACTGAGTGTGATCAAACGAAAATAAGTTGCTGGGTCATTTGATCAATGAATTATCTGAGCTCTGATAACATGAACTGCTTGTAACATTTCCAGATTTGTGTCACTTTTGGTGCAGAGCTAGGGAAAATGAAAGAGCAAAGGGAGGTTGGGGTCTGTGTCCATTTGCCAACCATCATCCCACAAAGCCGTACGCTGGTACAACTACTTAAGGGCCAGCACAGTCTGAAAAATGACCTTTATTAATGTAAGGAGTCCTCCATATACTACTTTTCTGAAAACTAAATTCAAGGACTAGAGATTTGATGAAGAATTGGGTTTGTTTTAAAAAAAATGTAGTTTTTCTATAATTCCTACCTGAACAAGAGCCTTTTGCTCTCAAGGAGCTCTGAAGGGCTAAAATAGCAGAACCACAAGGGAGGAAACTGGGCACACTCCCTACCAGTGACATACTACTTTAAGAACGCTAGAACCATCTGATTCCCCCTTTTTCCCTACATTACAAATATCCTTGTCTCCAAACAATTCCTCCTGAAACATACTAGCACTCTGCCTGTACAGATGCCACAGAATATTCAGGGAGCAGTGCAGATAGGACACTGTAGGCCAAAATCCAACATCTTCACTTTTTGCTAAGGCAAACCTTGGATTTAAATTAGGCTTAGTGAACAGGAGCTATCTACCTCGCCTTCGCTCCAACGCTGAGCCTAGCTTATCCCACATAAACCACCCAGACTTGCTATTTGCTACCCTCCTTTCATGCTTACTCCTGTGACTACTTCTGAGATGATGCCTTCCTTTCCCCCTCAGCAAACCCAGAAGATCAGTCATGCTGATAATCTCCATGGCAAGAATATCCCTTGTCAATTCTACTGACCATTTGGAAAAGTGAGCACTGAATAGAAGTGTACTTGATTCGTCTAGATCAGGGGTCTCAGACTCAAATCACCACGAGGGCCACATTAGGACTAGTAGGGGGCCGCATGACAAGTAGAATGTTGGCCCAAGGGCTGCACCACTGAAACCTTTTCATGCAACAATATTGCAAATATTGGTAAATGATAGTGTCATTGCGGGCCGCAGGAAATAGCTTTAGGGGCCGCATGTGGCCCCCGGGCCGTGTGTTTGCACCTATCACAGACACAATTCTGCCAACCTACTCCTACTAATCGCTCTCCCACACTCAATACAGCTGCACCTACCAGAGAATACAGCTGAAGGGCATGAAATAAATGCTATAATTCACATCTGGAAAATAACCACCACTAGCATATTTTATTCATGATTCTTCATGTCTGCTTATAGCACCATCCTTACTGAACCATTCTTGGGGACAACTGCCAGCTCCACGAGGCAAAGTTAAGGCTGCATCACCAGGGTAATGCACACCTTAAAATGATCGCTACTTGTTTTTTAGAGGTTTAAGTTTAGCTACTCTCCACATTCTGGAAGGCACAACTGAGCAACCTTAACTATGACACTGAAGATGGGTAGAAACGTTAGTCTGCATACAGCAAAAACGAGTCCTATGGCACCTTACAGACTAACAGATTTCTTCAGGCATAAGCTTTCATGGGCTCCAACCCACTTCATCAGATGTGGATTTGGGTATTACATTCAAGTAAGTGATTAGGTGACACAGGAGCATAAATTCCACTAACTTTCCAGGGACCTTAGGCTCCAAAGCCACTTGAATGCTTTTAAATATTTTACCCACTGTTGCCTTAATTCAGGACCCATCCTTGAAAATTGCAGATTTACATCTGCATACATCTGAGAACACAGACACCAAAGTGAGTTCTAAAGAAAAATTGGGTTTCAGGTCCATGATGTGACTGAGGAATGTCAAAGTGAATTAGTCTTTTTTTTAAAAAAAGGACTCTGTAGTGTCAAGTTGTACATATACCCCACCAATGGGTTGTAGACTTACAGTCACATTTTCCTAATTATAAATATGTTCTTTAATTCCTTTTGCTGCGTGACAATCCCAAAGAGCCGACAATCCCAAAGAAAAGTGTCTCCATACTAAGTGTGCCATCTGAAACAAGATCTGTGTCAAACCTACTCCAATTATAGAATTTTTAGGTATTACTAACAAAAAACTTTTCAGACTTCAGTGGCAGTTTTATGTTGACAGTATTCCCTTCAAAATGATATGCCATTCAAATGGCTTTTTCCCACACTTCCAGTAATAAAAGTCAAGAGGGTGGGCAGCAATGAGACAAACATCAGACAGTAAATATTTTGCATAAAGTCTATTATACAAAAATCAACAATACAGAAAACTGAGTCACTAAGAAAAACCAAGGATTTAAGGTAATATTTAAAGAGGAAATGACACTGAGGTCCTGAGGTGCTGGAAGAAAGTGATAGATAGCACACTACAAGTAAAAATGCAGCTGCAAACTGTTAAGCAGTGGTGGGATATGAAAGAGGAGGGGCAAAAGCAAAAATAAATAAGCAGGATTTTGTGGGAAGTCAGGGGGGTTTTTTGTTTTTTTTGTTTTTTTTTTTAATTGAATTTGGACATGGATGGGAACTTCATGAAAGTAATCAGGGCTCTGAGGGGGTAATGTCCCCACCATCTGGAACAAGTGAGTAGTCTACTTACATAATTCTGGATCTATCAAGTCAAATGCAGAGATTTGGGCAAATCATAAAAGATGTAGAATAGCATCTGTTTAGTCAGGAATTGATTAAGACCTGAATAAACATTTTAGAAGAGTCAAGGCCAGGTTCAAGATGAATTCTCACAGCATCTCAGTGGCGACAACAGGTGAAGGTCAATAAACATTTTAATAGCTGTTTCACAGTTAAAATTAAAACATCCCAGACAAAAAAAGATTAAGAAATCCAGCTCTCACCTTGCTACTCCACCATAATCCAAGCCTTCTTCTCCTCGAAATTTCACCATCAGCCTCTTTTTTAGGTCTTTTGGTCTCATCTTCATTATCTGACGGTAGGACTCCTGTACACATATATTACAAAAAAGACAGTTCTTTCCTTTCCATGGCTACAAGTCTACTACAAAATACCAGCATCATACAGCTTGTCATTTGGGTCAAGATTTTCTCACTGTAATTAATGAGTGTATTTCATGGTTGATTTCGGTGTCAATTCCCACAACATCCCATCAGCACTAGTGTTAAACAGAAAATACCTGAAGTCTTTGAGTTTATAAATTTAGGTTTATTTTTCACATAAAAATTCTCTTAATGTTATACTAGAATAACAATAATTATTAACATTATGCTAGAATAACAATAGACTTCCCCAACTAAAGTAAATCTTTACATGGCTGAAAAGCACAAGCTTTAACATTATTCATGGACTCGAAACACAGAGGGATTTTACTAAGAAAAATTCAGATTAATTCGTTAAAACCTAACCAAACTGTCATGTTATCCTACATTACAACATTCAAGAATTTAAAGAGGATCAAGCCTCCTGCAAAGTTTACAGAACAAAAAAAGGTTTCAGTAAGACAAGACAAGCTGCACAAGTGGGGAAACACTGACAAAAGACTTCCCCGTGTAACACACATTCTGAAGACATTTTTGTACCACCACCACCTGAGTCTCAACATTCTCCTCAGTGTTATTATTCTCTTATATTTTAATACTGGGCTATTCTACATTTTACAAAAATCCTTTTAATGTTGCTTTGGGTGACAGTTTCTGATCTATCTTCCCCATACTCCTAATGAGGGAGGAGTGGCCAAAATCAGCTCTGGCTCTAACCACAAAGTGAAACTCACAGTTAGGATAGGATTGCTAGGCTACAGAAAGTGAAAAACAGAACCAGACAAATAATTCAATATATGCTGATGTGGTACTTTAGCTGCCCTTCTCTAGGTACAAATTTACAGTCAAAAAATAATCCTGCAAATTTGTAACCCAAGCTTGTGTTTTACTGTAGCTGTATCTCCTTAGTGCTAATCAATCTGTTTCAGTGCCTAGTCTAGGATTAATCAGACTCATTGTAAGCAAAGAGCAATTTCATACAAAAACAACAGTGGCATGCACCTCTCACATCTCACTGGTGGTGAACAAATTGACATACCTCAAATATTTCTTCTCTGGATACTTCAATGCGGCAGTGACCAGCTTGGGGTTGCTGAAGAGAGAGTTCATGTCTAAGGACTTTTAATTTCTGTACTAAGTCTCTTTCATATCTTTGTGCAGGCAACTCCTCACCCTCTTCTAATGACCCTTCATTTGGGACCGGCAAAGGCTGGCTGGGTTCTTTTAGCTGGCATTGATGGCTTTGAAAGAAATGATGTAAAATATTTACTGTAAATGCATAGGAGTAGAAAATATTTGATCCCTTTTTCATTAATACTTAGAATTGTATTGAGCACAGTAAAGACTGCAATCCTGCTACCTTTTATTGGGAGCTGTACCAAATCAGGATACATATAACTGAGGTAACTCAAATATTCCCACCCAATGGATCATTGTCATAATATTAATTAAGGCATTCTGACAGGCAACATTATCCATTGTTGCCTAGCGATGAAAAATTTTATTGACTTCTCCAACACTGACACCACCTTAGGAGCCATGACAGTCCATTACAACAAGGTGTAAAAGCTTTATAAATGAAACAGCTTAATCATGTTCTCACTGCCTTTTCCTTGGATTCCATGCAAGTAAAACAAGTAGCACAAAAAGCGATAGTTAATATTGAATCTATAGTTAGGTTTAAAAAAATGTGCTGGTCTCAAAGAGTTATAGCATTATGTCTAAATTTACTAAGTATGGACACAGAAAAAGCTAACCTATTTTTAAAAGATGCTTCAAACCACAGGAGTATAAAATAAAAAGATGAATTCCCTACTGTGTGAAGTTCTTACTTCATGATGTGATGTAATCTTGGGTCTGTGAACTGTGTGGTTCTGTTATTGTGATCTACAAAATATATTCTTCCCGACACTGTACTTCTAACTTCCCAACCCGGTGGCAGAGGTCCTAGTTCATCGCAATTCACACTGTTAAGGTCTCTAATGAAAAGAGAAGGGGAAAGTTAGAAAATAATGATAATTAAAAGATACAAATTACCCAGAAAATAAGGTGACCGAATTTGCTGCTCATTAAAGATGAGGAGAGATTGCCAAGTAAGCCAGGGTTTGTGACGTGGACACATGTCCTTTAAGAACGAGAGCGAGTCCAGTTAATTTGTGTTTTTGATATGCAAGAAACTTGGCTATTCAAATAAGAGGAACATTTTGGAAAACCAGTAACACTACGAACACCTTGGAGTAATACCTGAAAGCAAATTAGACGTGAGTTTGCAATAAAATATAGCAGCAGAAATAAAAGGTCAGTGTAGTTTTGAGCTACACATATAGAGGAACATCAAAGAAGAGTGAGATAAAACACTATTTGCAACTGCACATGGAAAACTAAACTAATTTTTGAACATCTAACACAGACTGAGGAATTGGAAGGAGTTCAGAGTACAGGAAAAAAAAAAAAAAAGTGATTAGGTCCAGAGGGTTAGAACTGAAGAAAAACTGAGAATTAAACATGCATACTTTCTTAAATAATTAAACAGAGAATATTTTTTTCAGTGTAAGCATGATGTGAGGATTTCTCACAGCAAGATGATTCCAGATATAAAGGCACTAAAGGAAACTCCTTTAATGCTAACATGGATTACACTCTTCAAAAACACCATCATTTAGAAACTTAACACCATCAATAGTGTTCAAGAATCAAGACTGTTAAAAGCAGAGGTGGCCGACTATTCCCACTACCTTTTTGAAAAATGTTAGTAATAAAACTAAGTACAAGGAAGCAAACAGATCTCTTATGACTAACTAGCAAATTTCTGATTCTAACCATATGATTAATAATTTCATTCATTCAGGGAGGCATTGACAACACTGTCCTTCACATTCTAGGTAATATTAAATGTAATTCTTAAGAAGGGATACTGAATACAGCATGCTTACTTTCAGGTAACATTTTAATTCCATCGACGGGATGTAATTACACATGTAGAAATGCAAAGTAGTGGCCATCAGCAGCTTCAGTATGGAAAATTACTAGCTGGGACAGAAAGGGGTGGAGGCACTGAAGACTATTATGTAGGCAGAAGAGATTTTTCTCAATAACAAGGAAGTGAAAGACAGTTGCTATTATGTACATTTTACTTGAGGTTCAAGATGCTGCCTCACAGATATTCCAAATGGAAATATTCCTAAATCTAGTCATTATGAACATAAATTAGTGGATTGTCAGACTGTGGGGAAGCATATTTTTGCACATTGCAAGCTTCCTTAGTGCAGGAAAAAGCAGAGAATAGACCAGCTTTAGCTAGGCTCTGTAAAAGATTGCAGTTACGGCTGTTTGATCAGCCCTGTATCTGAAACCATATTTTAGTGATCTGATGACATCCAGTTTTTATTGCACAGTTGTGCTAAACGGCAAGAAGTGTTTGCATTAATTATGGAGTCTCATCTCAAACAGGTATTAAAAAAGAACGAGCTTTGCTAAAAATAAGGCAACATCATCACTTGTAAGACACTGTGCCTTGTATACTTAAAACTCTTGTTCCTCACGCAAGCCTGCCTCTGCAGTTCAGTGCCCTCATTCATCTGTCCAGTATCCTGCATCACACCATCAGTTATGCTGTCTGCATAGTGAGCAGAAAGTTAGTCTCTCTTAGTTTTACTTTCCAGGCTTTGGACAGCTGATAGGAAGGATCACAGAGAATCAGATCTCCCCAGGGAACTACCCTGAAATATATCCCTAGTCACAAAGGACTGAATTTTCACAGGCTAATTCTTTAAAGAAACTTTACTAAATTATTTTTGTGGATGATTCATACTTTCCCAGCTGCAATTTGTTGATCTGACTTGAGAATTTTAAAACAGCTTTTTTTAAAGTTATTTTTCAAGAACAAAGAGTGCAGAATTGGAAAAATAATTCTGCTTCATCTGCATAAAAAGTGAGCAATGTAATAATTGAGGACATTAATGAACCATTCGGGAATGAGACATTAGTAGCTTAAAGCCAGCAGAGTTTAATTTTTTATTAATTGAGCCCTTAAACTGGTCTCAGACTCAGAAAAATTCTAGATCAGATTCTGCAAAACAATTTTCAATTTTATCATAAGAATCAAAGCTGCATCAATGTTTTACCAAATGTCTCCTAAAAAGTTGCAGGTAATTAAGTTTTAATTAATAAGCAAGTGTCCTGAGGGGGCTGATTCAAACTCACTAAACAAATATATGAATATTCTTTATTCTGCTGTCTTCCAGAGTCCAAACCACTTCATTTCACCAGTACTTAATGAGTCAGCTGACTGCCAAAAGATGAAAATAACTGACTTTGCATAGCTATGAATACATACCTTGGTATCCTGGGATCATGCCATGTACTAACGCCAGTCTGTGTGTGCAAAAAATAAACCTGTCCCTGTACCGTTGTCCTTTGTTCTAGATAAAGGAGGGAAAATATTCCTTAATTATTCTAAGTTATAAATTTTTAAGATACCAAAAGCTGTTTCTTAAAGCTATGAACATTACTTTACAACAGAATCAGGGAAAGACAAGATTGAGTTATAAAGTATGACTGCTTGCACTTTGGACTTTCCTCAACATTAAGCTTGACTATCCAGCTCTTCTTGACTACTTCTAATAGCTAAGCTTCCCTTTCTAAACTTCAGCTCATCATATCTTGAACTAATTCTCTTATATTGTGGATTTGTTTGCTTCTTAAATTAAGTAGATAACAGCCTTGCTCCAAAATCTTATGTCCTTTTTTCCCAGACAAGATTTAACTCTCCCTCTCATCTTATCCTCTGATTCTTCTTTCTTTGTTGCCTTTATAAGCTTCCTATAGTTTTCCTAGCTCGTTCCTATCTCTAATTATGGGCCTCAACCCTGCACACAGTAAGACATGGGGAAACCAAAACAACATTACTCCTCTGGCTTAAAAATGGTTTTACATGCATTCTCCATGCATACGCATTCAAATTTATCATGAGCTTTTCCACAACACCATCACACCTCAAACTCATGTTTAGTTTACTTTCAGCTCAGAGTCTTTTGCAGAAGCTGTATCTAAGCAGCCATTTTTCTATTTACATCTGTATTTATCTCATGTTCCTAAACACAGAGCCACCTCCACCCCCCTCTCTCTCTCTCTCTCTCACACACACACACACACACACACACAGAAAAGCAAAGCAGGTATTTTACATTAAACATAATGAAATTCATACACAAACCTTTCTGAATGACTTCAGCAAATATACAGTTCTGGAAACTCTTACCATAGCCTTCAGGTAGCTCAGGTGACTGGTGACCATATGGTCTATTTTGAGGTGTTTGCACATGACCTCTGCCTTCAGGATTTCTAAGTCGCTGTGCCTGAATCCTCTGATCTTGAGTAGGAGATTCCACAAACCTACAATTCCCTCCACCAGCAGCACCAGTGCTATCTGTATATGGTGCTGGTTCCTCCATAAAACAGCTTAGTGGCCTTCCAGGTCCAGAATCTTCAAAACCCGTTCTGAAAGCAGGGAAACTCACAGAATTAACATGATACAGGTTTGCATACAAAAATGGCTAATTGTCTTCCTCTCTACGATTTGATTAGAATGAATTACAACTTCAGTGCCACATACTATACTCTTTTGATCTCTAGAGCAAACACCAGACCCTCAAAAGACTTTACCTCAAGGCAATCAAACTGCTGGGGAAATTGGCAATGAAATTTATTTAGATATATTTTCACTGAATGTGTATGCATATGCACACATACTGAATTAAATTTTACATATACACACAGGCATACATATAAATATAAATTCCATTCAGTGTATATGTGTGTGTGTGTGTGTGTGTGTGTACATGGATGCATATATGAATACATTTTGTTTATATCTTGTGAATAGTAACAGCCAAATTAATTAAGAAATGGTCTAAGGATAGATACATCTCAGAACTATTTCTTAATTAATTTGGTTGCATTGTCATTCATGAGAATTCCAGATTTTATTTTTCATGAGTATAACACAAAAATGCACAAAGATATTATTTTTCACTGATATATACAGAATTACATGAAACAAAATATTCATTAGAATTATCAGATATGATACTTACCCTTCATTTTCCAGCAGCCCTCTGCAATCTACCACAGAACCTCCTGAACCTATTCTGTCCCGTGTCTGTAAACTGACTGAAAGAGAGAAAGCGTGAAAATACATAAAGGAATACTGAAGACAAACCCTGCCATTCTGAAAGGGCATCACTTCATCATTAGCTCATAGCTGCTCTACTCAACGTTTCTAATAACCGTTTTTATTAAAAAAGGGATAGCAACTTGATTTCCCAAATGTAAGCTACTTAGTATCATGGGTCCAAAAGCCAGGCTGCGTGTTCCTTACCAATAATCCAAGCTGGCATTTACTTTGTTATAAATGTGGGTGATTTTTATTTATAGGCATGCATGAAAATTCTAAATCTCTTCTATGAGTACAAATGCCTGGGACTGGAACATCATTCACCACTAGATGTCTCCACAACAGAGACGTAAAGTTTTTGTCAATTAGTTACTTCCTCTTTCAGTGAAGAGGAATTGGGAAAAGACAAAGGAACTTTGACTGTATTTTTTAACTTAAAAGCATATTTCAAAATGCTTTAAAGACAAAACAATAGCATTAAAATGTGGGCTAAATGTTCCAAATGGTGCAAGAAAAATATTAACTGATTAAACCAACTTTTTCTTCGTCTCTAACTTTAAGTACCCCAAGTCACAGATTACCAGCTCACACTACCAGATGGATAAGCAGGCATGCCACTCCTCACAATGCCAATACAGTTCTCTGGCAGGTGGTTCTCTCAGGAAGGTGTTTTAAAAATGGTGTTCTGCTAAATGTTTATATCACAATTTATCTGCCTTTACAGTTGATAACATTACTAAATTCTTTTTAACAATCACCTACATGTACAACTGGTTTTTCCATGGAGAAAGTTCACCCTAATTAGTTGTTATCAGAACCACCAAAAAACTCTTTCACCCCCTACCTATCCATAAACTATCCTTACAATTACTAGTTGGAAGAAAGCAATTTAGACGATGATGAAACAGTTTTCAAATTATCTAACCTAGTTCTTGTTCATTTAGAGTAAATTTAGACCTCTAATTTGCATTAGTGTAAGGAATACTAAAACCGGGAACAGAAGAAATAAGTGTCTTCAGGAAATGAAGTTTGAAAGACTTTCTAGGAAACTTTCCTTTTTAGCATCTCTGTCTAGTTTTAATCCAATGAATTGACTGTTTAAACAATAACCGTTTCTTTTTACACAGACCAGAATGTTCTTACCCACTATTTGGCCTCGTACTGCATCAGTATCTGTGGGGTTTAATTTGCATAGATCCAAACGCTGGTCTGCAAAGGAACAATTAAAAAAAACTTAAACTCAAGCAAATATTGAACTGAAGATAAAAATTATAATAAAAAATCAGAAAGATAATTATAATAATTCACAACTCAAACATAAGGACTTTTACAAAAATGTTTTTAAAATGCATGGAAAAAATATACTAACATCCAGTATCTTTTAGTCTGCTGATGGCATTAGAAAGGAGACGGACACACCCCAGGAAGCCAGCTCCCTGTTTCTTGTGTATTTTCTTGTGATTCCATACACTGATAGTTATAGAATCTGTTTTCCCAACATATCTAAAAAAACATATATTTAGAAGAAATTAATTCAAACTCATGCTCCTAATGTTCTATGATATTTGTGCCACATCCAGACTGAATAGGGATGCATTTTGGTAATGTCACTTTATAGTAATTTCAGAAACACAAACCTTCTATGGCATTAACTAGAGTGCTGCAACTTTACAGCATCTTCATACTATAGTCTGGGTTAATGACAAACAGACAATCTCATTAAAAGCTATGTGGCACATGAATTCATTAATATCCAAAACTTACTTTAGATTTATATTTATTATTGCAACAACAAGACTGTTTAGAATACAGAAAACTAGCCAAGCTTAGAGTCAAAGCATTTATGCTGTGTTCGAAACATTAGACACTTTTAAAATTCTTCCTAAAAATTTTTTATAAAGAATATAAAACCTTTCAGAAACACTTTTAGAACGGCAAACAATGGCAAAGTATATAGCCTCCTCAGCAAACGTGGTGACACTTCTTTCATTTTCCAGAAAGATTCCTACAATGAGGTTTTACAGAATAAGTAACTCACAGATCATAATGCTGGTTCCACTTGGGGTCTAATGTGTTCTTCACAGTGTCAGTTGAATGGCACTGGCCTGAACCGTCTACTACTATTTTAGCAAATGGATCAGGAAGCCCTACAGAGGAGGAAAAGGTACTATTAGACTCACAGTGCCAACTTAACGGGGGGCGGAGGGGGGGCGGAGAGAGAGATTGATTTTTAAAGTGAACCGAAAGAAAATGTGCAACATCAATAACAAGAAAATATGCACATGCATCACAACAAATTTCAGTTTAAGCCATCTATCTTTTTTTTATAGTACTATATAGGGCCAATAAAGTGGTTACCATAATCTGACTTCGGTACTTTCCAGGTCTTTTTGCTTTTTTGTTTTGTTTTGGTTTTTTGGGGGGATGGGGGTAGGAGAGTGTTCAGATTTCCTTTTTAACCACATTCTGCCATAAGCTTCTAACGTTCTTGAAAGGAAAATCTAGTTATTCAAAATTCTTTTTGTAACTTAAATAGAGAATCAATTCTCATTCTTAGTATTGCTCTTTTTTTAAGGCGCAGTTCTGCTTAACATAATTCTACCCTGTAGCAAATTCTAAAATCATTGGGGGGGGGGGAGGAGGGGAGTTAAATATTGTTTAAGTTAAACAGTATCTAATGAATATCTTCATTAGTATTCATGCACTTCTTAGTATGATGTTTAAGTTCCAGCATTTGTATGGTATTTTATATCCTCAGAGTTCTTTACAAACATTAATTGTTACCACCTTTTTTGAGCTAGGTATTATAATTCTTGTATATAGACACAGAGGTAAGTGACTTGTCCAAGATCGCATCAGTGGTAGAGTCAGGACCAGAATTCAGGAATTTTTGCCCTCGCCAAATCTGGTCTTGTGCCCAGGCTGCCTGTTTCTATCAGAGTAACATGAACCTAAATAGTAACCCAACTCTTATGGAGAAACAGACATGCATACCAGTTAGGACAATAGTAATTTATAGTTTAAAAATACAAGTGTGACAACTACACCATAAAGTTACAGCAGAAATTCATCAGCTACTTACGGAAGAAATCTTTTTTTGCAAGATTCTTGGCACATAATACTGCAAAATAAAAATATCAGATTAATAGATCTAAAAGCCATTTATTAAAAAAAAAAATACTTCAACACTCGGAATGATTAGGCTGCAAAAATGTCAACAAACAAAATAGAAACTCTATCCTTTTTCACAAAGCAGAGACTCAGCAGAGTCCCTGCATGCACTCACCTAAAGAGCAACAGAAGTACTGTGGCACCTTAAAGACTAACAAATTTCTTTGGGCATAAGTTTTGATTGGCTGCAACCCACTTGGTTTGATGTGTTGTTTTTTGCTATACAAATACTGTGGCTACCCCTCTGGAACTTAATCACCTGAAGAGGCAATTAAATTAATCCCCTATTTCCTTTACCCTCACATCTCAATGCTGACCAGAAAGGAAGGGAAGTGAAATTTGGTCTTTCTGAATTGTTGGCATTCGTCATTTAATGGCATAAACAAAGAATTCAGTGCCCTTCAAAAAGTGTTCCAGATTTGTGGAACTTCCCAATGCAGAAAGAGCACTCTCTATTTACATTCACACAGTCAAAAGAGACTTCTCTTGCCTCAGGTCCATCCATTCCGATTGTTCACCAGTTTTTCAAACAGTTGTTAGTGTACCACTAACTTTTTCTGAACTTTGGCAATCTGCCCATCTACTGAACCCCAGCTTACTATACAGCTGTCTATTTAATCTTGTATGCCAAGGTATTTTAACACATCACACAACAAGGTAAGAGAAGAAGGAAAAAAGCACACTTTTCAACAGCACTAAAGGGTCTAAAATACAGAGTCTTTTTTGCCCTGACATGACAAGCCCCCATCCAAAAGAGCACAGCAAGAGACACCAAATTCTCCATGACCTTTCTGAAGATCCACAAAGCAGCCAGTCTCTTTCCAATTCTACACAAAAGGGAAAAAACTTAAGTGGATGTGAAGCAAGAGAAGGAAAGACTTGGGTCTGATGAGCCCCACTCCCGTGAGATCCTCCAGTCTCAATTTTACTGTTCGGTGAGACCTTTTAATAACTAGTCTCAGTTCAAAGGAGTTATCCAACACTCATTCAATCACTAGAGCAGGCTAGGAAGCATAATCACCATCAGGTATTAACTTGAATATTTTCAAGAGTTTTAAGTGTTACTTAAGATTGGTACGAGAGAGAAAGGAAGCAACCAGTAGATCAATTTTCATGTCACTAACCACTTATTGAGAAAGTCCCCTGTCTATCAGGATAAAACTTCTTGACACACACAGCCCTCATGCAAGCATTCTGCCTATTAACATCCATTCTTACTTCTTTTCCATCCTGCAGCTAACAAACAAATTCCCATCCTACACAAAATCAGTCCTAGCCTTGTGGGGTCATAGACACAGGCACCTTTACTTGGCTAAGCTAGACTTACGTACTGGCAACAAGAATGTGGGAAAACCAAATCTTGGCACATCTCTTCTGGGACCCTTTCAGCTTCTTGGGAATGAAAGTAATGTCCCGCAATGAAAGTAATGCTACCAGCATCTGCCTTCAGCCAGAAAGTGGAGGAAGAGGCTGTCATGAAGCAAAGATGATCAAAAACAGAACTGCATTAAGTTCATAAATGTATAACCACGTGAAACTGTCCAGACCAGCTTGCTATTCAACCTGAATGAACTGCAAAAATAAATTATTTTTTACATCCTTTGCAGTAACAGGTAAATACTTTTTCAATTCAATCATCATCACAATAGTCCGTCTTTTTATACAGGGTGTCAGATCACAGGAATTTTCATACCTAACCTTCTTTTCTCTCAATGACCAAAATCTGCAGGTCTGGGAAGAGTTGTACTTAAAAGAACCAATGACATAATTTGAAATAAAACAGGATTAAAAGATCATAATCAGTTACTAGGGGAGAGCACAACAGAGAAAAATTTAATTCTTTTCCACTGCTAGGAATGACTGAAGGGGGGGGGGGGGAGTGAATATATGAAAAATCAGAGTCCAAAGTACAAGCCTGTTAGTTAAAATCTCCTATATCCAATCTCTTTGTTAAATTAATATTCTCATACAGTCCCATGTTTTGTGCTGTTTTCTTTCAGTACTTTCTACACAGTTTCTGAAAAAAAAAAAGGCACTGCAACTCCCAACTACCGAAAAATTCTATTTAACATTTTTTCCTTGCTGCTGGCTTTTTGTCTATTGTAGTAGAGCACTGCAGCCAATTTTAGCACTCCAGTCTGTGAAACCCTCAACTGCAGGTTCCAATTATTTGTTCTAGTACCACAAAAATCCCATCACAAAGCAGTCAATGCTTCAAAAATACCTTTGTGAAGCAGCCTCTACAGCTAGCTGAGCCAAGCCTTTGGCTTCATTCCACTATTTGCACACTCAACTTTTAAACTGCCCTATCAATGGGTTCACCTAAAAAAAAAAAAAAAAAACCAAAAACCACCCTTCAAGTTTTTAAAGCCAAGTAAATATGCAGATGACAAAGGCACTTGGGGAAACTGCAGCAGGTAGCAGTGCTGGTGGCTGCCCTCCTTCAGGAAATGTTTATGCTAGACTTTTTCTTAAAGTGCAGCACCACCCATGAAATCCTTCTGGCAGGACACCCTGGGCTGGAGTAGCTGTTGGCACTGTGCTGCTGGAGCACTACATACAGCTCATCAATGTGAAAAAAGTTTCACTGTATTTGCTGCAGAAGTCTTGGCAGCATTAGCCCTGGCATGCTGGTCATTTACATTATAGCTTCCAAAAATCCTCACCCACATTGTTTCAACTGGCTAGTTTTCTTCATTTTCTCTCCTAACGGTTGCACAGAATTGAGGAGCATTTTAAAAGAGCTGCTGCATTGCACCCCAAAGTTAGCCTTTCCTTCTAGACTGTAATATTTTATATGAGTTTGGGGTTCCTCAGACATAAATGTTTGGGCAAGTAGTTGCCAATTTTAGGAGTGCCTTCAAAGGCCATGTGAGCCAGATGTGCAAAGCAGTGGTTCTCAACCTTGGGTGGGTCACACCACACTTGGGGGGTGTATCACAGCCTCACAGGACACACCAGCCCACCCATCCCAAACTTCTTCCTCAACTTACATACTCAACTCCAGGGTCTTTGTGTGTGGATGGGATTAGGAGAAATACTTGCATTATTACGTGAGTCAACTTTGTAGAGAAAACAAATCCTTTAAGAATAATCACTTCCTCCTGTTCAGAAAGCGGGGGAAGTCTTAGTGGAAAGTGTCTGCAGAGCTACATTTGGTCATCTTTATACTTTCCTCAACTATTATAGTTGATCACCTTTGGTCGTATAAATTTACTTTTGATCTCTGCATTCCAAGATGTTTTTAAATCCACACTCTCAGTCAAAGGCATTAATCTAGACTAGCAGATCAAAGAATGCAGAAAAGACATTACCTGAAAGTATTTACACATCTAACACCAGTCTGGACCAGGGGTCTCAAACTCAAATCACCACGAAGGCCTCATGAGGACCAGTGCAGAGCCGCATGAGGACACTAGTGCATTAGCTCAAGGGCCACACCACTGAAACCTTTCCATACAACAATATTGCAAATATAGGTGATTATAGCGTCATTGCGGGCTGCAGGAAATAGCTTTAGGGGCCATATGTGGCCCACAGGCCATGTGTTTGAGACCCCTGGTCTAGACTTTCCCTCCATAGTCACAGGGGAAGTTAGTTAACACGGAGTAGGAGCTTCAACTGGTCATCTCTATTATACCATTCAAAATTAAGTGAAGGTTTTTAACTTCTTATTTATGAGTGACTACTGTGAAAGCTTCCTTATGGGAAGAGAAGAGTAAAAATTGGAGACAGGAAGTCTTAGATACAAAATAAATGATGCATTGCAATAAATGTTTACTGCAGGCCTCAACAAATCTGTTTCTGGTCTTCATGGTGATCAGCTTTAGTAGCCTGTGGTCGAGCTCCACTGCAGAAAAGCAATGGAGGTTTGCCCTCTGGCAACCAAAAGTAAAATTGCCGGCACTTAGCTGTGAGTCAATTTTGTCCACCCCTGGTTTACTGTATATCACGCATTAGGCTACGATGAAATTTGTATCTAGATCTGGTCTACACTACAGACTTAGGTTGGTATAACTACGTTGCTTTCCAAAACTCCTCAGGGATGCGGTTATACAAACTGAAATCCAGTGAAGACAGAACAATGGTAATGGAAGGGCTTTTCTCTTCAACACAGCTACCACCTCTTGGAGAGGTGAAGTACCTCCTCCAATGGGAGCAGCTCCCCCATCAGTATAGGTAGCATCTTCACTATGCACTACATCAACAGTATGTATAGACAAATATCACTGTTTTGGAGGTCAGGCTTACACTACAAGCTTTTGCTGGCATAGCTATATGGTTTGGGGCGCAACAACATGTGATCTCTGCTGCTGCAGCTACATTATAAGCACTTTGCTAGTATAGCATTACCAGCAAAACACTTCTAATGCAGACCAGGCTCAAGACACAGAACTAATACCTCCACTAGTGCCTCTGGAATTCACTTTGTAGGCAGCCTGCAAACATAAGAATCAGTGGCAAACTATTTATGGAGGATTTTTCTGGCACTTCTATACAAGGGTACACCCAAATGTTATACTATTTAAATGTTCTGGCTTAAGGGATAATCCCCAAATTGGTGGTTATCTGCTCTCAAAAAAAAAAAAAAAGGGAGTTTAAAAATAAATATAAGCAGCAATGTGTTGTTATTCAAAGCCAAAATGCAGGGAAGAACAAGTTTTCTAAGAAAGAGGCATCAAAGGACAAAGTATCTGAAGTGCTAAAAATCAGGAACAGCCCACCACATGCTATGTTAAATCCCATAGTACTGTGGCACAAGATTAAAAACCTTAGCTGAATCTATTAACTTAAATCCCTTCTCATCCAAATGGTTCAGTGTATTTTATGTAGGAAACAGTCTGAATACCACCAGAAACCTCCCTCCCCATACTGACTTTGAGAATGATTCTGCTTGCTTTTCTCATTTTCTGTGCATCCCCTTGCAAATGACTTCACTGCAGACAAACATCTGTTTCGATTTCCACCACTAGGCAACACATGAAGATTCTAAGTGTTTTTTGCTCCAGGTTGGCAATCAGTTATGTCTGATGGGGTACAGGGAGAAACAGCTTAATGGAAAATGAATATTGCTGAAGGCACCAAGTGTGCAAAAATACAGCATCTCTAGGATTAACTACATCACTGTCCTAAACTACATAGCTGTATTTGCAAATTGAAGTTAAAAATTGTCACCACAAAGACCGTAGCATTCATTTTATTCTCCTCTTCTTTACATTTGTTTTGTTCTTTAAGTATAACGAGAGAATTTTAAAGTAATAGAGTCAGCTTCACACTTCAGTTTCTGAAAGACTTCAGAGGGTTGAGTGTATTTTTCTTTTCAATAATCAAATATTTGGGTCTTGGGTATTTAAAACCCAGAGAACAGAGGCAAACTGAAATCCTGCACAGATGTCCATGCAATGACTAATCAGAGTATTCTGCAAACATCACATAAATGACCTGCATTAAGGAGGGAGAATGGTATTTCTATGATGACAGTTTGCAGCAAGGAGCAGGGCTTCAGTAAAACAGTACAGATACAGAAGATAGCCTGACGTTTCACTCTACCTCAAACTAGAATTCAGCCGGGCTACAGGACTGAATCAATACACCATCCTTTACACCCCTAAATAGTTGCTCTTAATTAACTTCCAACGGAAGAGTAGCTAGATTTAAGATTGTTAGGTCTTTTTATGACACCTTAAAGACTAACAAATTTCATCAAGCATAAGCTTTCGTGGGCTGCAGATGCATCTGATGAAGTGGGTTACAGCCCATGAAAACTTATGCCTGAATAAATCTGTCAGTCTTTATGGCGTCATGGGATTTTTTTGTACATAGGACGTTTTTGCTGTATACAGAACAGCACAACTACCCTTCTGGAACACATCTTTTAATGCAGCTCTTTTATCTAAACTGTAGTAGGATTCAAAGCACGGGGTTTTTTGGGGGTTGAGATTCACTCATTATAACCATCTACAAACAGCAGGCACCTCTGAAGAAATATTCAAAAAAACCCACACACCCAGAAAGAGCATTTTTATTAAGTCATAATTAGTACCTGAAGTGCATTAAAAAACCAAACCTAGTCAGAAAAGAATAAGAACAGGCCAGTCGTACATTAAAATAAAAAACTGTGACTAGATCTCATCATTTGCACTAATTTCAACTTGACATTACTATAAATTGGACTACATTGTTTTAATTCCTGATACTAAAATAAAACAAAACACTACAGAAGTGACCAGCAATAAACATACTTCACATCTGGAGCCATCCATCCTGTATACATGCACGGTTTGACTACCTTTCCAAACTTTTGGAAATATTTTAACCTTTAATATTATAGAACACCAAAAAGGGGAAGATACAGGGCTAACTGGTGAGGCGGATCTGACTCATGAGGCTTGGGATTAACTGGAGTCGGGAGCAAAAATATGTAGCGATTTATAGAAGGAATTAAGGGACTATGTATGCAGGAGACAGAACTGAGCCTCTATACACACATGATGAATTACAGAATGGGGGAGCAGAAAATAAATTGGACGAAAGTGTGAAAGTTTAGCATTAATTACGAGGGTGAGTGAGGAAGATTAATTGGTAGTTGAACTGAGTTAATTTTCATTTATTCAAACACATGCAAGTTTAATTTTTTTCAGGAGATGTTAGCATTTTTTTTAATATTAACTTTCTGCATCTCTTTGCCTCTCTATCCTCCTATAATTAATGCTTGATCAAATCTTATCTACTAGCCTAAGTATTTCTTTAAATGTCCATCAAATCCTAGCAAATATCCTATTTATCCCAGGATCCCCATATGCCCCCAACATAAATGTGCTTCCATGCTGTGTCCTCCCCTCCACATCCATGCTAAGAACCTTCCTGCTCTCATTGAACAAAATTACTTATTCTGTGTTATTTTGTAACAGAAGTTCAAGAAACCAAAATTGCCTGATTAGTTCAGCCGCAGCTCCTCATCCTGGAAGCAGTCCCGTCTCTGAAAGTAGGAGCTCCCTTTGGTACCCAACAAATTACCTTTCAGCTATTTGAGAATACATTAAGGTCTCATTCCCCCATTATAGTCTGTCAATCTGGATACGATATGTATTCAGAGATGTGGACTTGCAACTTTATAGTTAAGAATTAAAAAACAACCCCCCCCCCCCCCCCGGAAATTCAAAACTATGACTCCAAGAAGAGCTGTAACAATATTCCTTTCTATGCATGTAGGATTTTATATTTCTTTTCTGTTTATGCTGTTAATTTTACACCTCAATGTAGACAACATGCACCCAAAATCCAGTTGCTATGGTGTCCCAATTTTTGATTTTCTGTGAGTTTTATTTAATAAACCATAACATTATATTGATCTGCAATCAATGCATTTTAAAAGAGAAATTTTATATTGATGAGCAATGTTTATTTATGGTTTCCATGTATCAATCACATACTAAAATACATTTATGGCAATGATAGAGACTCTGTGGACCCAACTAAGAAACCGTTGGAAGGTCATATGTCGCACATATCCAGCACATAATTTTCTCCAAATTACAGCATAAATCTGTGAGGAATAAATCCATGAAGTTTTTAAATTGGTGACAGTTTCCAAAGGGGTAGCCAAGTTAGTCTGATGAAGTGGGATTTTCTCCTACAAAAACCTCATATGATAAATAAATTTATTAAAGTCTTTTAAGTGCTACCAGACTTTTTTTTTTTTTTTTTTTTTTAAATAGGCTGTCTTGGTTATCCAAGCACTAAAAAATAAAATTCTTACAGCATGAAAATACCCTTTTCCACCACATAGCTTGATAACAGACCCCTAACTCAGTTTTACCAAATTAAAAACAAACACCTGCACACATTATGTGCCTTGCCCTAAGGCACACACAAAGTCGGAAGCAAACTTGGCAACCAAACTCAGAAGTCCTGACTCTCAATCTACACTCTTAACATTATACCATAGCCTTTGCTGAGCAGCAGAAAAGACCCTTTTTGGAATACCATAATCATCTGACAAAACCATGATAACTTCACCAGTATGCGTTTAATTTTTACAAATTTCAGACATGTAACTGCAAATAGTTAATTCAATTCAAAACTTGATCATAAGAGGTATTAATTTTAGCTACTAAAATTGTCCTTAGGTTTAATCTCTGAATGTAGCTCTTTCATATTTATGTTAAGAAACTACATGCTCTTGGGATCCTACTGCATGGAAAGGGAAGGAACAATGCTGACAATGATGCAAAGGCCGTTCATCAGTTTGTATTTCTTTTTATTATGAGGTAGGCAGGACTATTTGGTTTCTTTTAAAAAATTAAGGAAGTAATCAGAGAGGTAACTTGTATCAAAGTGCTTTAATTACCAAGTAGTTGATGCTAGCAGTATTCATTTAAATTATTTAAGCTTTTTTGGCTGAGTACAGAACCAGCTAAACAAAGGGCAGCCAACTGCAGTGAGCACTCCAGAATTCATTTAATAAAACATCAAACTCACAAGAATATTTAGGCAAAACATCATTAATTGCTATATATATAGATGAGTGTCTGGACTTTTTTGCTATAATTTCCCTGGAAACCAAATGCTCCACAAATACATACTCTAGTCTTAAATTACTCACCCCCTTATGAATGCAGATAAGCAAAAACAATACAGTGAAATTCACACAGGATATAAATGAGTAACTGTCAAAGGACACAAGAAACAGGAAAAGAAAACCAAGCAAACCTTCAAAAGCTTTCTTCCAAAATTACTTCAGAATTGCTTTGTACATATATAGCAGGAAAGTGTTCATAGAATATTCAGATAATTTCGACAGCTATGTACTGGTACACTGAATTTAAGATATTATTTAACCTTTCACAAGTTTAAACACTCTTAGTAAAACATAAAATATACATTTTCATAAAATGTCAGTAACAGATCATTCCGGTACTAATTCAAACACATAGGGGTCTTCTGAATGACTACGTATTAGCTAGAAAGTGAACCATTTTGATTCTTGCTCTTTTACCAGATACTCTCTCTGTTCTTCCTTTAGAAACAAAGAGCTCAGCCAGCCACTCCACTAGTATAACTACGTTTGTGTGACCATTTCGTGACATATAAATGAAAAGGGTCAAGCCATGTTCACACAGCTGCTTTTTACTGGACAAATATCCATGAGTCAACCAAGTCTGAGAATCCTCACCAAAGAGCATCTTTGTTTGCCCCTTTGTATATTGGGAAAACTAGTGTGGCTATCAGATACTGCTTCACTAGGCGACAATATGCACAAGATGCATGCTAAGTGGATCCAGCGACAGATGACATTATACACACTTTAGCAAAACAAACAAGGGGTATGGTGGCACTTTTAAAGTGTAACAAATTTATTTATTGCAAGAGCTTTCATGGACAGAATACCACTTCATCAAATTCACGAAATGCAGGCTACAGTATGAAAGGGTCTATAACCTCCATTTCATGCAGCTGATGAAGTAGGATTCTACTCACAAAAACCCATGAGACAGATAAATCTATTAGTCTTTACAAGTACTATGGGAATCCCTGTGTGTTTTGCTGAACTAGACTAACGGCTACCCCTCTGGAACCATACACTTTAGGATGCCTTACTACAATTAGTGCTAAGAGGATCAGTTATACTGATTAATTAGACAAAATTAAGGGGTCTTGTCCAGAGAGCAGAACACATTGGAAAAGAATCATGAGGCAACTTGTGTAACTCTGGCAAGGACAAAACATTGTTAGCGAATTCTACTCAGCCAAGTATTATCTTTGGCCCTGTTTACAACACACAGTTAAGCTCCAAATAATTCATCCCATCAGTAGAAATACAGCAAAAGACTGACTGGTCAGAGGCTTCAAGTGTCCTCCAGGGGAAAGGAGAAGCCTCTGTGTTGAAGCTGTTGAGAAGGTTTATTTAAATTTAACATAAAGCAACAACTAGACAGTGAGATATCATTCCCAAATGATCAAAGCTCTACAACAAGCATCCAAATGGCTCGTGTTATTCCCCCCCCGTTTCAGTCCTGAAATTTTTGCATCTCAGCCAAATAATGCTTTGTGTTAGCCCTTCACACACTATATTAATCTCCGATGTCTACTTCCAAGTTTAGATACTATTTAATTCACTTAAAGATCATGCCGAGAGACAGGGATACAATGCTTTAGAATTCCATAGATACTAAAAATCAATTATGTGAAATTAAGCTTTATTCTTCCAATACATGAAGTAGACAATAAAATAAATCAGGGTACTGACCCCACGGAAGACACAAGAGTCAAAGTATTTAAATGACAATTAGTCTATCTGGAATTTTTATGGACAATGAATTTTTTTGATACAGATTTGCGGCTGGTTTTCATAAAATGCTCAACAGGAATATTTCCAGGAATTTAAAAACAAAATGTTATTTCAAAAATGTATGCAGTTAAACCATGTGTAAGCTGTAAACTATGCAAACTGTTAGCTCATCCCATGAGACTTTAAATGCATCAGTATGAAAGATTTTAGTTAAACAACTCGCAGGGAACATTGTCTTCAAGTAAAAATACAGGCATGACTTCAGCTAAACTTGGCACTCAGCTGAGCAGACCTAACAAAAGCTCCTATGTAGTGTGCTATGAAAAGGCTACCAATTGGCCTCTTGCTGAAACTACAGCTTGCTTCTGATGATGGAATCAAGAGCCACCAGAAAGAAAAAAGCTTTTATAAGAACAACAGTTAAGCAGGGGAAAACAAAGAATAACCTTAATTCTGCTAAAAGATACAAATAAATTGACCCAAACAGGAAACCCTGGCCTATACTACAGCACCAGGAGTGGTCTTAGCGAATTCAGGGGCCTGAGGACAAGACAAGGATGCCCCTGCCAACCTCTCGGAGGTGGGGGGATCCCTGACTTTTGCAGTCTTCCCCAGCCCCACTGCACTACCCCCCCCCCAGGTGCAGGCCCCTTGCATGCGGCCCTGGGCAAATGCCCAGGCTACCTCCCCATAGCTAAGACCACCTATGGTGGCACAGTTTTGCCGGCAATAAAAAGAAGGTATGCAAAGTACTTAAAATACCTTGCATATGTCCCCCCCAATTGCCTACCACTTACTTACCATGGTGTCTTGAGGCTCTGAGTCAGAGAGAAATGCGCTTCCTGACTCAGCACCATCCCTTCTGCAGGGGTGGTCTTATAAGATGCCCTTCTTGATTGGCTAAGCAGGTCTTCGCAGACTCAATCAGTCGATTAGGATGATCAAACTGGCAGCGGTGAATTTGCCACTGTCAGTGAAGACTTGTCCCAAGTAAAAGTTGACAGGAGATATGCCATTTAACCAGACTGAAATCAACAGACTTGTAGATTTAATAAGTGACCTGGAGCCAACACAGATGCTCCAACTTTCAATTACAAGCATTACTTTTATGGCAAGTAACACTCTCCAAGGTACTTCTATAACCACCATATAACTGCATTATGGCAGCACCCACTTTCCGCTGAATTCTCTTAAATCCATTCAAATGAAGGTTTTCCAGTACAAGACAACTTATGAGAGAAGGAAACTTCACTTCATAAAAATACCAGACTTAAATTTTTAGATGAGATTTTGAATGCCTGAACATTAAACAGTAAGTCAGTATTTTACATCTTCAACACAATCTTATACCAATCAGGTACTGGAATGAAGGGTTGTTCTTTGAAGTAAAATTATCAAATAAAGCTTCCTCAGTTAACCTGACATTACTACTGGAGCAGTTGCCAATGTTTCTCAACCTGTAGCCCAATCAGCACACAACCACAGACCATCTGACATCCTCAGGACCATACAGGTAGTCCTGAAAGAGGCCTTCAATGGTAAATAGGTTGAAATCCACTGCTCTAAGTAAATATAGATAAAGTACTTTTCAACAAATCCACATTCTAGGTTCTTCTTTTATTTTAACTGATAGGATTTATTTTCTATTTATATGTTATTACATTTATGTATTAAAAATGCAGCCTCCATCTTGACAATGCATATCTTTAGTAATCAGCAGTCTCAGATTCTCCCCCATATTCTGTAGCATATAGCTGGTGAAAGCTATAATGAAAAAAACGCCCTTTGTATTTCCAACTAAAAGTACGACTACATATGTCAATCCTTGTGACAGGGAGAATTCCAAAGCTATGGGCCCCACTGCCAAGGAAACTCTGTTCCCTGCTTCCACAAATTTCACTCGTTATCAACAGTGCCATTGTTTCTAAGGAGCACAGCTGTCTCGGTAAGCTTGACAACGGGGGGGAGGCAATTTTTGAGGCTATAAATATCAAGATCAGGACATTAAAGCCAATATTCAATTAGTGGCTAACTGTGTCCAAAAGACTAGGGGGATGTTTTCATACTGATTCTAGGTTGCTTCTGAGGTGGAGAGCCATTAGTTGAACCAGCTGGAGTTTTTTTCCATGAATGCTATTTTCATTCCTTGGTAGATTACGTCACTGGTTCTCAACCTCTGTGTCAGGACACATTACTGTGTCACCACACAACAGTACGTGCATTGCGGAGAGCCGGGGAGATGCCTGAATTTTGCACTGGAGGGAGTGGACTACTATGTCCTATAGAGTTGTGACATGCTGCCAAGTATGTCGTGACCCACAACAGGTTGAGAACCACTGCATTATGTTATCATAGTCATGCCAAAGATGATAAATGTGTGGATGACTACGATTACATTGGCATCCAAAGGGTAGGGTATGGCCTCTTAGGCAGTAGCAGATAAGAGCAGTTACTTCTGGCAGCTGATGCTATCTTGTAGTCCAGTATCAATGAAGAATCCAAAAAGATCCTAAAATTGCATACCAGCATGGAAAGATGAGAGTTATCTCTTCTGTGTGTTTTCCTTCCCCATCCCTTCCAATATTATTTCCAGGTATAGTGTCAGACAACTGATTGAGGCACCAAGGCTGGAACAGCTGGCCAGGGGTGGTGTTGGTTTTCACTCTGGAGAAAAATACACACTGGATGCAGTTTCAGTTATTTTTCCATGAGTATAAATTAATTTCACAACTATGAGGGGCAGCCTTGAATTCCTTTTATATTTATTTTGAGTCGACAGTTGTGTCACACTAGAATGAATTCTCCTAGATTTTACTGAGGCTCTCAGTGTCAAGGTATTAATGTCTTTACGTGTAAAACCTTCACATGTAAATGTGCCTATTAGCTAGACTAGTTTAAAAGATTTCTCTATAATTCTAAAAGCTTTAGACTGATGACCTCTCTATTGATGCTCAGCTAGTGACTGTACATGGGATCCTGATGAAGAGTTTCAAACCCCCAGTGATGCTGAAAGGTCAGCTTCTTAGCATAGATATCCTGCCCTCACATGTATATGCAGCCCATTCTAAAAACACTCAACAAGCAAAGTGAGCCTGCAAGTGAAGCTACTGCAGCTCAAACACCTTAGTCATTCTAAACACCATTTGAATCCCTTCCAGTAGGAAAATAAGTTCTAAAAAAGCCAAAAAACATTTTAATTCATTACCCACATTTGATTCTGTCTACCTCAAGAATAAAGCTGTGTTTGAAATCCAAGACCAACCACTGATCCCTCCAGGCCACTTCCAACAGTAGCTGCACATAGTTTAGCCATTTGTGCAGCAGACACAGTCAAATTGCATTTAGTAGCATATGCAGGTACCCTTCTACAGTCACATTGTCACTGCTGCTAATTCCATCAATTGTATACAGTGATACCAGACAGAACACCTAAAGTATCAGATTAATGGTCAAAGACTTATTAATCAACTTCTGATTTTATTACTATTCCCTTATGTTCACATTATTTCTATCAGATGTAGCTAACAAGGCACAATTTTCCTGAGCAAGTCCCAGAAAATTACAAAAGGGCAGCCAAATGTAAAGACTAAGACGTATATTTTCAATTTCAAAAGGGATAGCCGTGTTAGTCTAGTCCAGTAAAAAAAGACAACAAGGAGTTGTGTGGCACTTTAAGACTAACAGATTTATTTTTTGCATGAGCTTTCGTGGAAGAAGATGCACTTCGAAGCATCTGAGGAAGTGGGATCTTCTCCCACAAAAGCTCATGCAAAAAATAAATCTGTTAGTCTTAAAGTGCCACACAACTCCTTGCTATATTTTCAAACTTAAGTATCTAAAGTCACATACCGAAATCTGTATTTTAAGTAATTGCTCTCATTTTCAGAAATGAATTTTGGGATAAGGGCACAAGTTATTTCTACAGTCTTGGAAGGAAAGGAACAGAAATTTTCCGCAATGATACCTCAAACATGAGATTCTCGGTACCAGCTTTGATTATGAATAATAAAATTGTACTCTTGATTAGAATAATGCTTGCAATTGACTCATCAGAAAGTTTCCACTGTCAGAAATTCTGAGATCCATCAATACTCAAGCTATTATAAATCCCCTCCACTGATCAGTCCAAATTATTTAAATTTGGCACAAAGTACTTAATACTGTTCTCCTCATTTCTATTTGAATGTCTGTAGTTTTCTAAGGACCTCTACCAATGTGTTCTTGCTTAGAGCCGAAAATGCATAGCAAGCATGGAACAAGTTGCTACAGCATTTCTTTTAAATCGAATTCCTCATTCATCCCCCAATTCCTGATCCTTTTGTAGTCTATTAGTTCTATCATAAATATCACTATTTCCTACTATAGGACAGCAGCCAATCTGTGGTAGGAAATACCCTATATAATGTCTTTTTCACTGGATTACATCAAGGTTTCTGTGTTTGATAAACAATTGAAATAATTCTGATTTACAGGAAAGCAATCTTTCACTCAGCTACTGTAAAAATAAGGCAGTACTATGCCCCTGAAATATTTGTATTTTCCTGCTAAACAAAATTCTGATACTAAGGAGTACAAGAAAGTACACACAGATATTTTCTACATCCTACCTAATCACACACTAGTCGTCCAAGTGGTAAATCCCCGAAAGCACTTGGACTTGGGTCATATGAGTGCTTGATGAACCAGGTCACCTCAGCGCTCGCCTGGTTTCCAAACAGTAAGTGAGATGCATTTCCTGGTGTGGAAGACACACGACTATAACTCTGCCTGAGGAAATGTGGGTCAATGAGCATGCATCCTGCTGCTGAATTTGCAGACTCTCCAGAGACCAGCAGCAATGTGACTGAGGAACATTAGACTGTCAGCAGGCACATACTGTACACATATTAATGAGATTACCGCTACTCCCTTCCAATACTGTTCACACTACACAAAAGTATACCTAGCACTCATTTGTAATAGATATTCAGGGAATCCAGCACATGTACGTATACCTGACTTTACAGTCAGTTGTGCTAAGCAGTAGTTAGCATATACAAATGATATAGGTGATTGACAGGCATACCATAAAACAGCTTTAAAACCAGAAGTCTTATCTTCTTTCTCCAGCTGTGTAACAATTCAGAACTCCAAGGTATTCATTCCTTTCAGCTAAGGAGAGGTGAAAGTTAAGTTGCATGTAAACAAGCTATTGTAGGCAGAGGAGGCAAGCTGAAAATTGTAGCCAGTGTAAACAGTTGGAGACAGGGAATTTTGTTACTGGTAAGTCACTTTCCTCCAAATATTTCCATTTGTTCACCCAAGTATTTGCCCAGCAACATGAAGTTAGCCAGTCACCTACCTCAAGAACACCCTGTTGACCACTTCCTTAAAGCATGATTTTACAATCAGGATTTTGAGTCTCACATCATACCAACACCATACACGCACAAAACTATTAGTCTCACTTTTTAAATCCATTTTGTCAATTTTACTACTACTTTTTAAAAAACCCTGAATATACAAAACAAGACAACATCAGAATACCACTAAATTAGGAGTTTATGGAAAGATATGTCTTTTTCGGAATAAAAGTAATCAGCCAGTGTCACTCTCTTGTTCTACTAATTGTATAGGACTATCCATTTGAACAGCCCTGCTTAATGACTTCAGATTTGATCAATAGTCCCCGTTTATAAAACCTAGCATTACTGGCAGTTACCAGAGCTGAACAACAAAACAAACAGTTACAGCGAATCTATCATGTGATATACAATGGGAATAAGACTAGTGTGTTCACAGTAAGAAGCAGATCACATTCCCCATATTTGCACTCACAAAGATCCCAGCTCATGTCTCATTTAGAACATGTATTAAAATTACTTCATTATCTATGAACATTGCAGAACTGACACAAGCAAACTCTCTCTTCTGTGAACAAAATATTTATTCCTATTCTGCTCACATCCTACATGAGTTTAGTGAAGGAACTCGAGCATGACTTGCAGCATGTATCTAGAATGATACCTAGTTATGTTAAATATTTAAGTTTGTTTTCAGTTCATGCTCTGCATGGTATGACAATTCCCTGGCATCAGAAAAACACTGCAAACCTTTGGATTATAACCACTGGATTGCCCTTCTCTTCTTTGAGCCACCCACAAAACACCACTTAAAGCTATTAAAAACTACATATTGGAATGGAATATGGAAAGCCTAGAAGAATCCTTTTGGAAGCAGAATGTAGAAGAGTTAAGTTGCACTGCCTAAGCTTTCTATCAAAAATGCTAGAAACTTTTTACCTGAGGACTGACTACAAACCAAAGATGACAAAGTGACAATCCAGTTCAAGAAAACAGATAGACTTGTATAGTGTTTGATACAAAGCTTTCTAGCTAAACTTTTCAAGCTATGCCATAATTAAACAAGCTCATTTATTAGCTTATTATTATTATTAACTAGTTTATTAGCTTATTTTTCCACATGCATATTTTTTAAAATATTCTAAGTTTCTGGATACTTTAGATCACACTTGTGCACTAACAGGACACCAATTTTTAACAGGCCTCAAACAAATCTATATATACAAAGAATGAGAACCTGGAGAGACAGCTACTGCTTTAATATAATAATATTATAACTAAGATCTTAGACATAAAACTGAGAAAATTCAAAGTTCTGGTTGCTGAGGCAAACGTAACTGCTATAAGTAAACTGTTCTTCTATCCCAAGTCAATGTCCAAAGAATGAATAAATTGTAGTCCCAGGACTCCCTGGAGATCCTCAGATGGAAGGCATTAAATAATTGCAATGTAGCTCAAATTAAAATATACCAAAGCTGCGCACACCCTGCAAACAAGTAGGACATTTGGGTGCAAAGAGAAGATGCAATATTTTCTAAGATAAAGTAATAGGAAGTTTGCTGTTCTCCACCGGAAATAAAGTTAACCGAGTCAAACCCTATTATGATATAGATTAAACATTACAATTAATATTTTTAGAAGTTCATTGAGAAGACCTGCTCAGTGGAATCCCTAGTGTTTTGGTTTTTTTTTTTTAAACTGGCTGACCAAGTAAATAAATTTCACATGAATGGTTAATACAAACAATGCTAATATTCTAGATCAGATTACATTTAGCATGAGGAAAGCATTGTTAGGGTTAGATTCTAACATCTGTAATACCCCATTAAAACAGAGGCAGTCCCAATGAATAGTTCAAATGATAGAGAACAGGATTTCAAAAACATCATCGTAGTAGCTCATACTACATCCCTGAAGACAGTGAGCACCACTAGATTGCTGCAATGCAGAGTATGGAGGCTCTTAGAAACAGAAGTTTCCTCATCATACTCTCAACACACTGAATGCACTTGTTATGACAGCTTTAATATACATATTCTATCATTTAAAAATTATATTGGCAGCACAAGAATTTTAAATTGCTCTTTTTCACAAAACAATCCAAGATGCTCAATGCTAGCCTATTACTTCAGTTCATGTCATACTAACAGTACTAAATGTTTAATTTCTAACCCAAACATCTGAACCAAAGGACATACCTACTCAGAATATGTGTAACACTAAAATTGAAAGGATGAAAATAGCCAAAGCTGGGCAAATTCAGCAGACAACTTAAAGAAATATAATTTCTGTATATTACATTCAAAAAGTAGGAACCATTGTTCTACTCCTTATTAGAACACTTTAAAAGGAAATAATATTGTGTTTAAAAAACCCACATTGTTCTAAATAACTGTAAAATGTTACAAATTTGATGCACTGTTTTGAATATAAACTAGTCAGATCTTTACATGAACAGGTGCTCTGCAAAGTTCACGATTTGAAGGAAGTAGTGAGACATTATTAAATTGTATTCTCCAGAGACAGAGGAGGAGTGTCTAAATGTCACGTCAAAACTGTTCACCTGAAGCAAGCAGAAAATTTTTTCAAGTGAGTGCTATCAATTTCTGCAAAATCAAATCTTGCATTAAAAAAAAAAAAAAAAAAGAAGTTTCTCTCTCTTGTGGTTTGACGCTAGCACAGTACTGGTTCACATTTAGGCTACCTTCTGAAGTCCGCAGGCACACAGTTCTGTAGCACCTCAGCTCGTGCCAAACCGAAGAAGAGCCCAATCTGACTGGAACTGCTGTTTCACTGCTGCTATAGAGAACTAGCAAATACCTCTGAAACTGACTGGTATTGACTTCTGGTTCTTTGGCCTAATCAGGCTGGCCCAATCTTCTACAATAAAGTATCTGCTGATTCTCTTGATTACTTTTTCCAGCCTCCTACATCTAGACTCCATACTCCTAAAAAGAAAAGTCAGATTCATGATCAAGTGAGAGACTTTCAGCACGATTCTTCTCATTGCTTTAACCATAAAGGTGCACCCCTGAAGCATCTGAAAGCACGACCATCAAGCCATGTCTACATTTACAAATTTACAGTGGAATGGCGGTACTGCTTGCAGATGCCTCAGATAGCCATGTTATACTGATGGGAGAAAGCTATCCCACTGACATAATAAAACTGACTCAACAGGCAGCAGTAGCTACTGCAGCAGGAAAAGCTCTCCCATCGAGACAGCGCTGTGCACATGAGCACTACGTTTTACTGATACAAGTGCTAGCGTAGACATGGCCTTATTTAACTGCCACTTGCTAAATGAAACAACTGCATGAGTGAAGAAAAATCCCAGAAACAAATAGCTCATATTGGTTTTACTTGGCATGCAGATTAGTGAAGCAAAATGGATCTGCCCAAAGGCTCTACACATTGTCTTAATCCCACAAACAAGCATCCCAGTAACGTTTATATAAATCATTTCACCCCTTCCCAAATTAACAGTGATTCTTTCCTTCAGTCTACCAAAAGTCTGAAGCTTTTTCCTGTATATTTCTTTGTATGCTTAGTAACTTGAAATACTAATAGAAGTAGTGGTATTATTTCCTCTGCAGTTGTGTTTTATTCCTTCCCTTTTCCCCCATCCACAAGCAGTTAGGAAGAGTTCTCAAATCTGCTCTAGTTCAGCTGGGAAGTAAAGCTCACCGCCTTGATAAGCATGCAGAACAGGAAATGCCTTGAATTGCAGACTACTTAGAACACTTCTTTTCCCAAGCAAGCTTTTACAAATTCAGTCTGATGGGTGATTTTATAGTTTTTAATTTCCACTAAAGCATATCACAACACTATGGCTACGCAAGTCAAGGAAGATTAAGAAACATGTTTGTTGATTGTAACAATATCCCGAGTTTCAAACAATTTAGATATAGGAAAGCAAGACTTCCTCTAACTGCTGATGGACCTTTGCTATTGAAGAGAAGTCTCAAAACTAATAGGGTATTTAATTTTTAAACCAAAATCTGAGGGGGGGGGGGGGCTTTTATATACTGATTTTGTTTCCGGAAGTCCTCCAACAGACCAAACAAGAAATTTACTACCAGCAGGTGGAGGCAGCAGACAGGAGGCTTGTTTGTTTTAAAACAAACAAGGAGTCCTGTGGCACTTAAAGCCCAACAAATTTATTTATTGCTTGAGCTTTCACAGGAGAAAATCCCACTTCATCAGATGCTTATAAGATGTTCCCCTACCTTCAAAGCATCTGACTAAGTGTGATTTTCTCTTGCGAAAGCTCAAGCAATAAATAAATTTGTTAGTCATTAAGAGCCAGAGGACTCCTTGTTTGTTTTACTGAACTAGACTAACATGGCTCCCCCTTTGGAACTTTACAATAACTCTGATTATTATGTCGGCACTATATAGATACCTGCACATATGCAAACTGTCAAACGCTGTGCACAGCTACATTAAATAAACTTCAGTCAATTGATACATACATCTGAACTGGTATGTGTACTGCCATAAAACACACACCTTAAAAATTATTTTGTTTAATAAATATTGTTATTCAGGTTTTTAATTTAATCTTCAAGACAAGAAATGAAAAAGTTATGCTTCTTAGTGTAACATTTATTTGCTTATACTACCCTAACACTTTATATTACTATGAAACGTAGACATCACTAAACAGCATGTTACGTTACTCTTGCACCAAAACTACCCTTTAAAATTCCTGACCTGCTTTTAAATTTGTAAGCTTAATGTTATGTTAATAAAAGTTCTAGATTGCATTTAACTTCTGGAAAAAAAAACCCACCCATTAACAAGTAAACACTTCATGCAAGTACTAAAATTTATATCTGAAATGAATAAAGTGATGGAAGAAAAGGGAACAGACTGTGTGTCAGAAGAATGGGTTCCTAGTTCTATCACTGATTAGTTGGCCAGTGGTTCTCAATGTTTTGCATGTCACAACCCACTTGGTGGCATATTGCGACTCTACAGACACACCAGCCCATTTACCCCAGGTCAAATCCAGCCATCTCCCCAGCGATCCATGACACACGTAACACTGTGTTGGGACACAGTAATATGTCCCGACAGCGGTTGAGAACCACTGAACTGGGCATTCTCACACAAACTACTCCAATCACCATTACATACATGCACCTCAATATTCATCTGTAAAACGGGGACAACAATACTTTGTTGAGCTTTTTTAATTACAAAGGAGATAAATACTATTGTTGTTTGGTGGTAGAGAATTATAAATGTAGGGGTTAACAAAGCAATAGTGCATCACTTCACATTGTGGCAGTTTTTCCACCCAAAAAAAATCAAGATCTCAATTTTAAGAAAATTTCACAGGCCCAGAAAATTGTAGTATACATCTTATGATTTTTCAACCTATCAATTTTTTCTTTCCTGATGCTAAACAGCTTGAGCCTGTTATTTCAAGAAGACATTTACAGACAATGTGAATGTGCATCTTCTGAAAATTTGTGATAAGAGACTTCCCCGTTAAAAATATTCACTGTAAACAACTACAGTAGGTTGGCCATACTTCTGGCCATTCGAAAGAAAAAAGTGATAGGGTTGGTATTTCAACTACTATCTGACAATGCAAAAGTATATATCACTTCAAGAACACAACAAGATTGAGATTCATTCAACACAAAGTTAACATTACAGCATGAGCCTGTACTCACACACCCTTTTCAAGATAGAACAGTTTAGATCCTTAGGCCTGGTCTACACTCAAAGAAAGTTAGATCAACTTATTTACGTTCCTCAGGGTCATTAAATATTTCACATCCTGTGCAATACAGTTGAGCTCACCTAGCCTCTGGCGTACATATGGCTAGGCTGATGGAAGAATTCTTCCATCGACTTAACTACCATCTCTTAGGTCATACCTACACTTACAGCAGGAAACTCAGCACCGTCAGGTTCATTTATTCGGACTGACAATGGAATTAGAGTCCCACTCATTTGATCAAATTATCAACAGTATAATCCACCTCCTCCAGGTGGAATACCTGCATCAACAGCAGAGCATTTCCTATCAGTGCAGCAAACTGAAGACACTGCAGTAAGAAGTTAGGAAGTTTAAGCATCTTCCCATCAACTGCCGCCAGATTTGACAAGCCTAGGCATACCCTTAGGGATGTTGCTTAACTACATCAACAGACAAACCTGTTCCACAGCACAGGAGATGTGGACATACGGTACAGCAGCTGCACTGCTATAGTACAGACAAAGACTCTTGTCAAAGAGAGAGTCTACATTATCCTTAATATAATTTCTTTCAGCACGTGTAAAACTGGAGCTCTGCATTGTAAACTTGAGTGTAAAGTTTATACTGATCTTTCTAAACCAGTGGTTCCCAACATTTTCTCTGCTGTGGCACACCTTGCTACCTTTAATTAATCTGAAGCACACCACCATGTAGTTTCCAAATTAACTCATGAATATTCATGAGCCAATCCAGAGCGCTCTGAGTGGTTTTTCAAAAGATTTTGTGGCACACCTGCTCAGACCTGGTGGCACACCTGTGTGCCATGGCACACTGGTTGGGAAACACTGTTCTAAACACTTCTAAATATTTTTCTAATAAGATGCATTCAAAAAACTTAACCATAGCCATTGGCAAGAATGAAGTTATACTATTTTCAGATTCCAAAGGGGCAGCTGTGTTAGTCTAGTTCAGTAAAACAAACAAGGAGTCCTGTGGCACTTAAAGACTAACAAATTTACTTACTGCGTGAGCTGCTGTGGGAGAAAATCCCACTTCAACAGACACTTTGAATAGCGTTTGACAAAGTGGGATTTTTCTCCCATGAAAGCTCACACAACAATGAATTTGTCAGTGTATAAATGCCACAGGACTCCTTGTTTGTTTTACTATTTTCATAATGCAGCATCAATCTATTTAAAAAAGATTCTATATACTGATCTTTTGGGCATTCGTGCTTTTGCCTATAAGTCTGCTATTGATTTAAGGATTAAGTACCACATGCCATGTACAGTACATTTAGTTCTTCATGCGCATTTAAAAATCTGGACTTTTTAGCCTTTGGATTTTCAGTACAACAATTAGAAGTGTTAAGTTCCAAAGGAGTAGCTATGTTAGTCTAGTTCAGCAAAACAAACAAGCAGCTATGGTTTCAGAAAATATTCTCTTCTTCAAAAAGTTTTTTGGGTAGTATTTGCCACAGGTTAATAGTAAACATAATAGGATCACTCAAAGGGGCACAGAGTTTTCAGCCCAACAGATTTATAAGTGTGATACATACCCTGGATCCAAGCCAGACACCATTCAGTGCCTGAAAAAACATCAATCCAGCTTTATATTAACTGTCATCTTGAGTACAAAGTGAACCAAATGCCAGCTGTCTAAAATACATTTTCCTATCTTTCTTTTATCTAGATTTTAAGGAGATCGATATAGGGTAGAGATTTATTGTAATGGACTCTGCACTCTGGAGACCAGAAAGTTTACTATTCAAACTACTCCCTCTTCATCAACATAAGCAGATTTCTCTTACCATTTGGTAAAGGAAACAAGAGATGCAAATTTCCATAGAGTAATATGCTCAACTACAGCAGTTTCAGATCAGTGTTGCATTTTATTTTATTCTATAATTTGACTAAAAGTATAATCAGATGTAAAAGACCAAAGTACAAAGATACAAAAAGCATAAAGAGTATTCTGTACTCCCCCCCCCAAAAGACAGTAATTAACCTAATTTTATTGAAAGACATCAAATTGCAAAAGGTAGAGATACTATTAAGTTAAAAAATAATCATCTAATTTTTTAAAAAAAACCTAGTATTACTGGTAAGAGCTAAGAATACTCTAAATGAAAGGATAGAGAACATTAATTTTCACTTTTTATCTTATTCTGTGTATATTTCATTCTGCTACCAGCCTCCCCCAACTGTGTACATCTTTTGCATCCACTGGGAAGATGAATAAAAAAAAAATCAAAGAATTTGGTAAATATAACTAAAACCATAAATTGCACAGGAAACAATGACACACAAGATATCTGAAATAATTTTTAAACTGATGATTTCAAATTGACAGTGTTCCTTTAAACTGGAATTGTTCACAACACACTTTGAGTACTGCAAACTAAAGAATAAAATAGAAAGTTACTGTAAGGACCTAGCTGCAAAGGATTCTTCACAATTTCAAGTTCCAAACGGCAGCTGTGTTACTCCAGTTCAATAAAACAAACAAGGAGTCCTGCGGCAATTAAAGACTAATAAATTTATTTACTGCATGAACTTTCATAGGAGAAAACACCACCACAGCTCATGAAACAAATAAATTTGCTAGTCTTTTAAGTGCCACAGGACTCCTTGTTTGTTTCACAATTTCAAGAAACCATAACAGCAAGAGCCAGACTCACAATCCTAAAACATTCAAATTGCTTCATCATGCCATAGCCAGCCTAAACTGTTTGTGTTCCCTGATACACGATGCTACAGACATTCTCCAGTCAATTCGAATTCCTTTCAGCTGCAATGGAGGTGAACACAGCTGGAATTGATGGGATCGCACGCATCACCACAAACTCATTGACTGGGCATTATTTTAACATTATTCTGAAACAACAGTGCATTGTTTTACCCACAACAGATGGATGAACATTCCAATTAAATGCTTAAGTTTGTTGACTGCATTATTAGGCAATAGCTTCAATATCTTTAAAACAAAAAGGCAAGAGCTCCCCCCCCTCCATCACACTCTTCCTGCTCTACCCATCTATCCTCTGAGATGGATGGCCTTAGGGATTTTTGTCTACTGTGCTTACAGTGACCTTGACAGCAAGCCAGTCTGAATTTGGGCCTTTAACTTGACAAAAATCACTTGCTAGAGAAGAAGGCATCAAGCTATTTTTACTCGATTGTGAGAGTCGTCTTAAAAAAATATTTCTCCACAGAATACAATCCCTGCCTTAGTGCCACAAACATATTTCAGTGTAGACTCTCCAAAAATATTCCCAGGTTTCTCTCTCCAGAAACAGAATTTAATTCACACAAATACACATCATGGAGAGTTGGAGGGGTGTCCAAAATGGTGTCTTTTAAGGTCTACAAACAAGTCAGCCACAGGGATGTAAGAAGAGAAAGAACATATTTTCTCATTTCCCATTCAGATATTAAACTGCTATTGCAATTCTCTTATCAAGCTGTCTCCAATCACAATTCAGAAGCAGTCTAACTGGAGTACGGTACTGCAATGGTTATTATTTTTTTTTTTAAAGGAAGCTAAACAATTATTTACATGCGAGTCTCTTCTCCCCCCAGGTACAGAGACATCATCTCATCTATATGGAGGAACTGGTGAGAATCTTTCACCACCTCTGTCCATATTAACAACAAAGGGAATGTTAATATGAACTGAATATCTGAAAACGTGTCTTCTAAAGTCTCCTCTAAATAAGGTTAGATGACATGGCAGCAAAAATGCTAGTGAGCCAATCAACACGAACACACATCCCTGCTAGCACAGTAGGAGGCGTAAGAGCAACTGTAGGTTTTCAGGAAGATCTCAGTGCAGACCACAGCCACTCAGACCAAACCCTAAACTCGATCTACAACAGGAAATGTCTGCCGTTTACAATGTTGTCAGTAAGAGGCATGCTGGACCAACGTTCTGCAAAGCTTAACTAACTGCAGAAGGAGAGGGCACCTTCAAGAGCATAACAGCAGTAACTATCTGCTGCTGAGAACAGGCCTCTGTGCCCTCTGAATCCGAGCTGCATATGGTTCAAGTTCTAGTACAGGTAAGTTTTCAGCACTGTTCTGGAGCTCTGCCCTGTCTACAGGAGCACTTGAAAATATTTCAGGCAGTGGTTCTGATGGAACCACTATGCAAAACCCTATTCAGCAAAGACTCAATTAATAAGCGTAGAGAATAGAACTCACCACCTAATATCTTCATCTAACTTGCTTCTAATGCCCAAGAACACTAAATGAACCTCATGATGTTTAAATGTCTAAATTGAGCAACCATGTATAAATGGGGTCACAGAATAAAACAGCCTCCTCCATATTACAAAACTGACATAATTTGCCAAATTTGCAGAAGCATGCCCCATCCCAACTCAGTAATGAAAGTGGTGTAAGAGTGAATAGAGCATCTTCAATGCCATCTCAGAAAGCAAGACTAAAAATGAACAAATCTCACCTTTTCTGTGTCTGAAATGATAATGAAGATGCTCTTTTTGGTTCACTTGTGCCAGTTTCAATGTTGGCTCAATGGTTCACTACGCAAACCAATTTTCAGTAATAGTTTAACTTCCAGAGACAGAAAGAAGGCATTCAAAACAGTTTTGAAAACACAAATACAACATGAAAAAAAACAACAAAAAGAAATGAGTGAGAAAATAATAGTTCTTTGTTGATATATGATTAAAAAAACAAAGAAAAAGCAATAATTAAATAATTACACAACTATATTCCAAACACACTTTTTATAAGATCCCCAGTTTTGAGTTAGGAACAATGGCCACTTTACTCCTACTTCCCTCACCTGAGGGAGATGCCGAAGCAAACTTCTTTTCAGATTTCATTTCCTTCCACCAGCACAATGGTTTTGGGATGGTCTGGACTTGTGTGGTGGGGGAGGGAGGAGATTAGTTACCCACCAGCCTGCCCATAGGAAAAGGCTGGTCTCCACCCTATTAGCAGAATGAAGATACCAGCTGGCCTATTGCAAATGCTTCGGTCAGGATTCCTACCCATCAAATAGAAAGAAAAAAATATAGGAGAGGCTCTCGCTAGTTATATTCCTGCCATATCACCATACTATGAGCGCCTCTCACACAGCTGAATTACCTTCACCCCCTCCCCCATGTGCTAAGGGAATAATAATATTCTCATTGCACAAATGAGGAACTGAGGCAGACAGAGATGAAGTGACCTGTTCAAGACCACAGAGGAAGTTTGTGGTAAAGCCAGGACTGAACTCAGATCAGTGCTCCAACCACAAAGCAACCTGACACCCAAATAGTGTCTGTCATAAAAGGGCTGAAACAATCATCACAGGAAAGAAATGGGGCTAAAAATAAAGAAAATGTCTTGATCACAGATTTTGATAAAATCCTCCGCTATTACCCAGAGTTTATGGTAATTCAACTATTATTTCCATCACCACACTGTGTACAACCAAACCTTTTCCCCACCTGGAGAGTACCACAGGGGCTTATTAATCAGCCATTTCAGTTTTCATCCCTGGATCGTGATAGTCATATCAGCATCAAGACGCAGCTTTTCTACAACCAGTGTATTACATTCTGTATAAAAATGTAGTAAATTAGACCTACATACAATATAGTAGCCACTTCATACTTCTGACAAGACAGAGACAGATGTGTAATAATGCTATTCGACATTTCTGAAAATGAGACAAACTGTCTGGGTCACCAATCTCAATATTGCTATCGATCAGTCGGTTAACTTTGCTGCAAGCAATACCACATTAATAACGAAACCAAAGCGACAAAGACAAGCTAATACATTTGTGACAAGTGCTTTCCAAATCTGCCTTTTTACCCAAAGCAAATGCATTCTATCTAAAATATTATTTAATATTTCACTTTGAACATGCAGTCAACTCATTCCCCAAATGTTTATGTTATAAGTGATTTTACTTACAAAGGGTTTGGAAGCGATGCTTTTGAAACACTGATTATTGAGTTTTATAAACAATCTGCACCCAGACAAACTAAATTCCATCTGGGGTTACAGGTTTATGAACTGGTATGTACCACCATTCTCCCTCCGCTACTATTACCGCCATCGATTCTTCTGCAAAAAAAAAGATCTGCAACCTAGAGGTCGCCTTTAGTCCCCACAACTTGCCTCCTACATCCAGGCCACCTCCAAATCTTGGTGCTTGTTCCTCCATGATATTCCTTAAATCCAACCTTTTTTTTTTAATGTCAAAGCAGCTAGGACTCCCATTTATACTTGCAACACCTTACTGCACCCTCTAATCCACATAAAATGCAGCTAAAAATCATCTTTGCTCATTACACTGGCCATGTCATCCTTCTGTTCAATCTCTCCAGTGGCTCCCCAAGTCCATGATATCAAGTTCAAAATACCTATCTTACCTTAAAGGTCCTTCACAATCCCACCCCTCCTACATAATTCACTCATGTTTTATCACACTGCTCCCCCGTATCTCCCTTCTTTTATACCTGTTAGAATGATCTTGGCTACCAGCTTGTCCATTCATCCCATAAAGGTCTTTGTGTTTTCTTTCACTCAGGCTCTTGCATGTAAACCTACTTCCCTAGAAATAAGCCACAGGGCTATTACTAGCCTTCTTCCTTTAAATTAGTGATTCCAAACCTTTTTCACACTGGGGATCCCTTTTTAATAAGAAAAATTTTTGCGGCTCCCCCCGGTTGATTATGTAAGCTGGCCCATGTGGGCAGACGCTGGCCTGCATCACTCTGGCAGTGCCACTGGGACAGCCGGCAAGCAGCGCTGCCGCCACCATGGCCCGCAATGCTGGGGAGCCGAACCACAGCAGCTACAGCCCTCTGCCCTTGCCCCTGCTGGGGAGCCGCTGCAGCCCCATCCCCCTGCCAGGATCCAGTCACAAGAGGGAAAGGCAGCCCTGGCAGGGAGCATCAGAGCTGTAGCTTGATTCCAGACCCAGTAGGGACAGGTTCCGCAGACCCCCTGCAACATATCCGCAAACTCCTGGGGGTCCCCAGACCACAGGTTGGGAACCATTGCTTTAAACTATTTCCCAACTTCCAACCACAGCCCCTACAGTCAACATCTAAAGCCTAGGCCAAGAGGTTAGAAAGTCACTATTTATTGATGTAGTCGCATAATATAAAAATAGCAAATTTATATATACGTAAAATGTTACATTTACTATTTCCATCCTCTCCACCCTTAATATTTTGCTTATCTTTTCAGGTTTTAGCTATTTGGGGATGGGTGCTAAATCTCCATCTTTGCATAGTGCCCTCTTCACAGCTTCTGAATGCTACTAGAAATCTCAAAACCTTAAATGTTTTGGAACCTATCTGCTGACAGATCCCTCTGCCAATGTGACTGCCATGGCAAAGCAAAAGACATGCGAGCTGGAACCCTGTGTAAAAAGATATGGGCTGCTGGAGGCACATCCTCTATGAGGTCTCATTGGGTTTGGAATGCAATGCTCAAAGCATCTGATGAAGTGGGATTTTCTCCCACAAAAGCTCATGTGATAAAAAAAATCAGTTAGTCTTTAAAAGTGCCACAGGACCCTTGTTTGTTTTGCTGAACTGGACTAACACGGCTGCCCCTTTGGAACATGTTTTTACAGTGTGTTGTCCAGAGCTGTTTCAAGCAGCAATGGATAACTTGATGACAAAAAGCCTGGGCACACCTTACCTTCACTGGCACTTCCATAAGGCACAACAATGGGATTGTATTTGCTCAGGTTTTGGGGAAGGCTGGGATATGGAGGGAGATCGAAGTGCTGGCATGGTTCTATTTTGAGGACTGGGTTTTGTTACTGTTTTGTTTTAGACTGGGAGTGGGGATGGATTTGCAATTCTATTTTATCATCAATAGCATTGTGGCAATGCCCCCAGTGTCTGATCCTGTCCATAGCCAGTTGTGTTTTTAATCGTTGCTAAATCATCTAGAACAGGGGTGGCCAAACTTATGAAACTCAAGAGCCGCACAAGTTGATTATTAAACCTTCAAGAGCTGCATTTTGGCATATAGCCATATACTTTTACCTACTAAATTGATTTGCTGATGTTCTTTTGCAAGCCACACTTTTTCATTCAAGAGCCACATGCACCTCCCGAGCTGCAGTTTGGCCATGCCTGGTCTGGAACTTCAGGTAAGTAAAAATTTAAAGTTTTGGTTAATGCAAATATTTTTAGTGTACACAACAGTGGTCCCCGAACTATCCAGAGGGAGAAGCGCCCCCAATATCCAAGGGAAGGGACGCACAGCAGGGCCCAGGCCAGCCCCCACAGACAGGGAGGGAGGAAGGATACACCACCCAGCCCCATTCTGCCCCCAGCTCCACTCCAGCCCCAACCTGGGCTTCAACTGCAGCGTCAGCTATGACGCTGCCCCAGGCTTGTGGACAGATTCTCTTACTGGTTTGATGGGGCAGGGACCAAGAGGAAAAGCTTGAGGACCCCTGATGTACAAGAGTAAAGTTAGTGTCTCACTAGTGTTCACACCTCATTTATGAATATCCAAAGGGCTAGCCATCTTAGTCTAGTTCAGTAAAACAAACAGACAAGGAGTCCCATGGCACTTAAAGACTATAAATAAATCTGTTAGTCTTTATGTGTCACAAGACTCCTTGTTTGTTTGTTTTATTCATTTATGAAGTGGTTGTTGAAGGTATTGTCTATGGAAGTTGTATTTACACAATATTTTCAGTTGATGTAAAACAACAGAGATGGTTGGTAATAACAGGAAAACAAACTGCAAGCCACAAGACAAACATGATATAGGTAGTATATCAAACAGAAGGTGTCCCATTTTATTTTAATTCAGCTCAAATCTCTCAACAAAATGGAATACAGTAACAAAAGGCGTGTTAGCAAGTTATGCAAAACTGATCACTCAACAAGCAAATTTCAAAAAAGCAAGAAGTGAAAGACATGTTTGCTAATACTTCTGAAGGGACAAATCTCCAAGTAATATTTATTTAGAGTAAATCCTGCAAATTTTAATTCACTGTCTGGGTTATTCATTAATAAAACTGAAAGCATGACTGACTAGGTGGGAGACTCCCTCAATATAGTTTAAAGAATGTTATGCTCAAACAAGCCACAAAAGTTATTCCATTAACTAAACATGCAACATTCCCCCAAAAGCTTTCAACTATGAAGGTCAATTCATGCAAACTCAAAGCTAAAATGAAGCAACAAGTCACCTGACACAGTATTTGTTTTTAAAAAAAGGGGGAAAACCAGTAAATTTGGTTCCAATTAATTTTTATTTGGGTTGTGTACAGTGCTCAGAAAGGGTTTGTCAGCGTCCCTTATACAATTACTCAGCTCCTTCTCAAATCGATAAAATATATTCTGCACATCTATTTTAGAATGAAACATATGAATGATTCTGCAAGCACATAAGGCTGTCAAATACCACTATGCTCTAAACAAATATTAAAACTTTTTTGTTTCTTGAAAACATTCTTTCTAGCTTTAAGAAAACATTTTCTCACCAAGCCTAAACTGTATCCTCTACATCAGCAGTTTAGCCCCAAAAAGACTAATGAGCCAGTTCTTTTGAACCAATTACTTTTTGCCCCCTAGTGAAATGTGTGTTTAATCACTCTAACCTGTTTCCTAGAAATACTATTTGAAATCAGCTAGCTCTGCACTTTAAAAAAGGAAATGGGTTTTAACAAAGGTGTTTATGACTGACTGCACCCTAACTAGGAACCAAATTAACCTCACCATGAAAGCTTAACTGGTGATGTATTCTCATTAATCTATGATACTTTCTGTGCCAAAAAAACTCCAATATATATATGCAAATATGTAAAATTCATGCAGCGGACTAACATTCTTTTCAGCTAAAGAGGTCCTATAGGGGATGCACCTGTTGCTTCAAAACATGGACTGCACCTTATTCATCAATAATTCATGATGCTGTCATCTTTAGAAACAAAAATGACACATCCTTTCCTGTAAAGAAGGTATCCCAATGCAGGCTGCACCTTTTATAAAATATTTAATTCAATTCTTTAAGAAACTGACTTGCCCACCACAGCTTGTGGCAAAAGGCAAACTTCAAAATAGTGTGTGATTTACTTAAGGAAAGCAAATTAGGTGAAAGCGCCTGTAAGCAAACAAATCTCTTCATTGTAGGAAAACCAAATTAATCATTAACTTAAACCAAGAAAAAAATTTATCTATTAAGGGAGGAGCTGACTTTCCACTAGCAAAACTGATAAACAGAAAACTTATCTAACTACATGTAGCAAAACCTAGACTTTGTTTTTTTGCAAAGGCAACAGGGGAGGAAAGATGCCAGGACTGGACAGGATGGCTGGAGACTGCCAAAGAGGAACACTTCCCAGCAGGAACTATCCATTCCCATGAGGCATGCATACTCCAGGACTGAAACACTCATCAGTTAAGGAACCTCTAATGGGCGTAGATGCAAAACACAACGGGAGACACCTAAAACTGACTGAAGTCTGTTGTGTCTAGACTTCAGACACCTCCCCCTTGACCAGCCCGACTGGGGAAAGGAACAGGAGAAAGAAGCTTGAGAAACACAAATGGCATACGGCAGGGCAAGGACACTGGCAGGAGCTCCAAAGGGGCAGCTGTGTTAGTCTAGTTCAGCAAACCAAACAAGGAGTCCGGTGGCACTTTTAAAGACTAACACGTTTGTTGTGTAAGCTTTCATGGGAGAAAATCCCACTATATCAGCATCTGACAAAGTGGGATTTTCTCCCATGAAACTCATGCAATAAATAAATGTGTTAGTCTCTGAGGATTTCTTCTTCAAAGCATCTGACAGTGAGATTTTGTCCCATGAAAGCTCATGCGATAAATAATTTGGTTAGTCTTTAAAAGTGGCACAGGACTCCTTGTTTGTTCTGCAGGAGGAGGGGTGAGATTGGGGGCAAGGAGATTTAGGAAAAGGGGTGACAATGGGGCAGAAAGGAGATTTGCAGGAGGAAGGGTGAGAAAAGGAGCGAGATTTTCAGGAGGAGGGGTGAGCATGGGGGCAAGGAGATTTGCAGGAGTGGTGACACTGAGGCTAAGGAAATTTGCAGGAGGGAGGTGACAGTGGGGGCAAGATTCACAGAAGGAGGGGTGAGCATGGGGGCAAGGAGATCTGAAGGAAAAGGGTGACAATGGGGGGCAAGATTTGCAGGAGAAGGGGTGAGACTGGGGGCAAGGAGATTCACAGAAGTGGAGACAATGGGGGCAAGGAGATTCACAGGAGGAGGGGTGACAATGGAGGGCAAGTTTTGCAGGAGGAGGGGTGACAATGGAGGACAAGGAGACCTCCAGGAAAAGGGGAGAAAATGGGGGCAAGATTTGCAGAAGGAGAAGTGAAAATGGGGGCAAGACGACTTCCAGGAAAAGGGGTGAGGCTGGAAGCAAGATTTGCAGAAGGACAGGTGAGCATGTGGTCAAGGAGATTTGCAGGAGAAGGGGTGACAATGGGGAGGGGGACAGGAGACTTGCAGGAAGAGGGATGAGATTGGGGGGG